>CM077505.1:28674724-29077762 GCA_039654745.1 Houttuynia cordata
TTCTAGACAATGGTGCATTTAATCCTTTAGTCCTTACACTGCAGCAAACTCGACTTGTGGAACCAACATCATCACAGTTCAAGACAAATCTTGGAGGAAGTTGTTATTCATTTTTGGGAAATTTATATAATAGGGTATAAAATTTTTTTTAAAAAAATGACACTTTAGAAATTATTTATAAAAGAGGGTATCTGACAAGCCACGCAGGCGCCTGCGTGGCATTTTTTTTAAACTGACCCGAAAGGCGTCGGTCAAACCGATGCCTTTCGCAGAAATGTTAAAGGCGTCGGTTGAACCGATGCCTTTCGTAGAACTGCCGAAGGCGTCGGTCCAACCGACGTCTTTCTCTGTCCTTTTTTCACAATATAGGCCTGAAAGGCGTCGGTTCAACCGACGCCTTTCGTTATAACTGAAAGACTAAAGGCGTCAGTTAAACCGACGCCTTTAGTAGAAATGCTAAAGCCGTCGGTTGAACCGACGCCTTTCTGGTTTAAAGCTAAAGGCGTCCATTGAACCGACGCCTTTGGCATTTCTACTAAAGACGTCAGTTTAACGGATGCCTTTTAGGGTACTACTAAAAGGCGTCAGTTCAACCGACGCCTTTCCGCCCCTTATGCTTTTTTTTCCACACAATGGAGGCGTCGGTTGAACCGACGCCTCTCACCTACTACACCTATCGGGACTGATCCTCCGGATGAAATCTACAATTTTTCACCTGATAATACATCCACAAACATACACAAAACATATATAAAAATATACACAAACATATTACACAACATTAAACTATTACAAAGTTATACAAAGTATTACAAATGTACTTATAAAATTACAAGTGTTTAATCAATTCTCCTCAACCTATTCCTACCCCGTCCTCGTGCTCGAACTGGAATTTCCTCAGGATCAACGTCAGGCATAGCATCTGAAGAAGAAGGTGCTTG
Source organism: Houttuynia cordata (assembly GCA_039654745.1). NCBI lineage: Eukaryota > Viridiplantae > Streptophyta > Magnoliopsida > Piperales > Saururaceae > Houttuynia > Houttuynia cordata. The sequence continues at coordinate 28,675,666 of CM077505.1, forward strand.
ACGTAGAGCACGGAGTGCACGCTGTCGCTGGGTATATACTTTTGAAGAAAGGGACCTCTCAACTTAATCGACGGAGGCGTCTGGAACAACTAGTGATGGGGTAAAACCCGTCGTGTCAGCTGATGATGTCACAACGTCTGGTGAAGCTGATAAAGGATCTGGAACAACCTCCATTCCTGGAATCTCAGTCATAATGGGCCGAAGCAATGGCAAACTCGCAAGAACATGACCAGAGATATCATGTATCGTCTGACATGCCGCTACATAGCTATCATAGGATCGGTCTACCAAAGCACTATGAGACTGAGCGTGCATTTGTCACACACAAGTAAGCTACAAAGGAACAAGAATATATGTTATCTACTCATACAATGGTGAATTAAATCAAATATGAAGTCGGAGATACTCACCAACGCCAGCTCAGTGTCGCCCCTCGGTTGATATAACATCTCCGCCTCATGCACAGGTGGCATGATAAGTCTCCTCGTGATCCTCAAGTACCATCTCATGTATGCATTATCTGCATCTCGCTCCGTCATTGCAGGCTCCCCTTGAACGAGAGTGGTCGTCCGGTCATCCCATCTAGTAATATAGGCCGCATGATGCGACCTCCAATCATAACTCCCTCGGCCTCGACACGATGATCGTTCAATGAACTCTACACCAAGAGGGGGAAAAATCTGCTCAAATCCGAACTGCAACATAACCCGATCTGGAACATGCATCTTCACGATGTCTACACATATCAGTGGCGTCCTAGATAGCCACACATGTGCTCCATCCGTACATACTCCTGGTAACTGCGCTAACACATGATCATAATATGGCTGCCATGTTACCTACACAACATATGAAAATAGTATTCGTGTTACTTCTATTTACATTCGTTATATTCATAACATGTACATTACGAATGACTAATACCTGGCCGGATCGCTGATAGTCTAGTTTAGATCTATACATCAAGAGGACACTGTGAGGATTTACTGTTTTTTTCTTTTTAGCATTCCATCTAACATAAAGAAGATGAAAAATACATTAGTTAAAATCCCAATAGAAGATCACAAAATAACTTAAATAGAAAACACATACCGAACTCCTAATGGAGATAAACCATCTAGTGGAGTGCTTTGAATGTTTGGACGGCCAATATGCAATCTCTCCCACGACCATAGCTGTTTAACACATGCACACCCAGCATGAATCAAATGTTATAATTGAAATAAACATTTCAGCATGAATCAGATTATTGATGGTTTACCTGGATCAGAGTGACGCACCCGGCAATCCCGAATGTGCTAGGTTGGCAAGCTTTTGCCAACTCTCTGTACAGGTAGGCAAGGGTGGCACTACCCCATGCATACTGTCCCGCGGTGTATAAATCCTCTAACAAAAGAAGATACATTGGGTGCACATGGCTACTGTTGCTATCGGCAAATATAGTGCTACCGAGCAAATAGAGTAAATATGCTCGTGCGTGTTGCTCGACTTCAATCTCTGTGGCATCTTCTGACAGGCGACTGAACTGCTCTCTCAACCACAACAGACTTGCCCTAGTTCGTCCTTTCAATGATTCGCGTGGAGGTACCCGTCCAAGAAGGTGCTCATATACTTCATTCCAGTAAATGCCCACAGTCGAGCAACTCACCGCAATGCCATCAACTCGCAATCCGAGTAGTACAGCAACATCTTGTAATGTTATAGTCATCTCCCCCAAATGTAAGTGAAATGTTTGTGTCTCCCTCCGCCATCTCTCAACTAGGGCAGTGATGAGAGCCCTATCAATCCTGATATACTGTAACCGTGTAAAGTGGCCAAAACCTGCCATCTCTATGTATGGCAACATACGCGGATCAACTACCCAATGGCGCACGTTTTGCCAGTGCTCGGTGCATTCAATGCACCCGGGATCCTATACACATGAAAAGTACTTACAATTAGAAAAGTAGTTAAATTTTTGCAATATACAAAACTAAGGAGATAATGATTATGCACATACCTCTCCGTTCCATATGCCATCGGATCTGTGTGAGCTCTGCTCTGTGAGGACGGAGGGATCAATCGGTCCTGGGTCCATAATATCTACAAAGAAACCAACAATTAATTGTAACTTCAAAGAATGTATAAACCAACCTACTTTAAATAGAAAGACCATTGTAAGAACATGTACCAATCCGCTGAAGGTGTGTTTTGGCATTGACGCCTATTATGTCCAAGTTGGTTACATTTCCCACAATGGTAGTGTGATCGACCTTCTGTCGTCATGCCCGCACTATCCATCGCATTACGTATTCTCCTAGTGCGTGGACGGCCGGGTTTTCGTGTCACTCTTGGGGGCTTCACCACATACATAGGTGACTTTTCCTCCCAAGATCGTCGATCATGAGGAGGAAAGAATTCGACTGCATACACCGATCTATATGCATCAGCTGTATACCAATGTCCAACTAAATCGCTGATGAGTCGCCTTCGCTTCGAATGGACAACAAGTAGACGGCGACATGGATGTTTGTACACCTGAGGATAATTGCAAGAACATGTATGATCGGTGTCATCCACCACATATTTTCTACCACGCATTGTTCTCACTTCATACTTGTGAGAATTGATTTGGTCAACAAACATGCTGCTAATGAGACGCGTTTGTTCTTTAATCTTCCACTCAATAGTAGGGATGTATGGGGTTGTCATGACCAATCTGGCCGAATGTCGCTTCACAAAGAATTTGACGATCCGGTAGAATGCATGGAATGTCAAATCGCCGATATATCGGCGATATATCGCCGATATATCGGTATCGGACACAAACCGATACGCCGATACCATTAAGTATCGGATTTCAGGTTTTTTCCAAATATCGCCGATATATCGGCCTTTTTTGAAAAAAAAAATATTTTTTTTAAAAAAAAAAAATTTTCAATTTTTTTTTTTTTTTTTTTTGGGAAAAAAAAACTTTCATGTTTGTTTTCTATCCTAATATGCATATTTTGAAATCTATTCTTTGTTTAAATTAGTATAACTCATTTTAGATGTTAGATTGTGAAAATATATGGTAAAAAACTAGTTTTTGACGACCGATATTTTTTTACACAATATCTCCGATATATCTCCGATATATCTCCGATATTTCGTCTCTTAGGCCGACCGATATTTTACCGATATCCGATACGACATTCCATGGTAGAATGTGACTGACACTAAGGCCTGCACGGGTAATGATCGAGCCCCTTTTAACACGCTATTTAGACTTTCAGCCATATTTGTTGTGATCATTCTAAATCTTCTAAAACCATAGTGAGCAAGAGACCACAATTGAGGTGATAATCCACCTTCCTCACTAAGTAGCCATTTTGCTTCTGGACTTTCTACACCGATAAGTTTCATCTTCTCATCAAACTCATCTATGGTAAGCACAGATGCAGCTTCCCCTATCAACCTCGTAAATACATCATTTTTAAACTTCTTATGATAGTTTGCCTTTATGTGTCGCATACAATATCGGTGACAAAAATGCGGATGCGGAAACACCTCTGGCACAGCCTTTTGCAACCCTTTATGTCGATCAGATATGATAGTGATACAGATCCTATCAAGGACAACATGCTCCTTCAACATACGTAAGAACCATATCCAATTAGGGTAATCCTCACCCGAAACAATGCCAATTGCAAGAGGAAACAAACCCTTGTGGCCGTCGTTAGCAGTCGCCGCCAAAAGAGCTCCTCCATACTTACCAGATAGGAAAGTAGCATCAACACTTATGACTGGGAGACAATGTTTAAAACCCTCAATACATGGCCCAAATGCCCAAAACGCCTTCTCAAACCGTCGACATGTAGCATCTTCCATTGGGGTCGTCACCAACCTACAAATGGTTCCTGGATTGGCATTAACTATTGCCTCTAAGTACATTGGCAACAATCGATATGACTCAACCCAATCACCATACACTGCTTTGATGGCCATATTCCTTGCCCTCCATACTTTTGGGTATAAAATATCCACGTGAAACGTTTCCTTAATCCTCTCTTGAATAACCACTGGTGGGATATCCACTTCCGCTCTAATAGAGGGTAATATATGCCGACAAACAAAGGCCGCAGTACATTGTATATGACCAGTGTCTAGCTGAGCATTTCTACAAGTGTGTTCACCACCATAAGTCTTCACTTTAAAATTATTCATCCCCTTCATCAATGATGCATGTACTCTCCATGGGCAGGCAGGGTATTGACATTTTGCTGTGTACTGTGTTGGACTTGTACGCAACACTTTATATCGAACATCATGCGCTATTGAAAACTCCCTCAATGCGTGTACAAATTCATCTTTATGAGGGAATATTTGCCCCACATATATTGCTTCCTCATGATATGTCTCCTCATGCAAACCCCGATTAATTGCCCCATCTATTTCCTCATCGGTTAGTCGCGCCCATAGGGGCTCCTCCTCATATGGCAACTCCTCCTCAAAATCATCCAAGTTATCCGTAGCAATTGCGATGTCCACCAATTCATCTCCCTCATTATCAACCATCTCTTGCACACTATCCTCTCCTTGTACATCTTCAACATCAATAACTGGTAAATTCGGCATTTGCTCATCATTTTCCCCATCCTCTTCCTCATTCTCCCCTTCGTCTTCATCATCATTCATATTTCCCTCTTGCATACCACTTGAACCAGTGTAAAAATAAGGGTTATCAAATAATGTTTGTGTGCCAAACCATTCACCACCACGTGCCATGCCAATATTCATCGCTTCATGACCATGAGATGTGTGCCTACATTATACATTATAAACAATTCATGATACCGTAAGTTTAATGGTATTCAATACAGGTTTTAAATAAACTTACCTCAAACTATGCGAAAGTTGGGGTTCGTTGCACGCTAGTGATATAGACAAATCTTCTTCATTATCTTCCACAGTGTCCACTCGTTCTATCTCTGCGAGCACTCCTACTTTCGCCTTCACCATCATTTCCAAACCTACGCATGCGCGCCTCTTTTTCTACGCATAGCTCGAAGCTAAGCACATGAGGCGCAAAATAGAACATTTGTCTCATAGAATTGTCATCATCAATTGGTAGTACGGTAGTCCTTCCTCCATAAACAGGCATCTTGTACTTCATACGAATTTTTCACAATCTTTGGTCCCATCCCAGTACCACTTGCATCTCTAGCTCCTCGTAAGTACTTGGCTTATTAATAAATAATCCTACCCTTGCACCGCCTTCGTATTCACCCCTATCAATTCTACCACCATACATTAAGACAAACGGAACCATTTCTCCCGCCATCTCTTGTCACAAAACTTTTAAGAAAGAAACACTATCAAATACTACACAAATATAACATACTTAATTTCATACGATGCATCTACATTCATAAATATTTCAAACATATATTAAAAATATATATTACCTATAAAGATTCCCGCGACGGGGCGATGAGGTGGCCGGGGCGAGGAGGCGAGCCGAGTAATGGCCGGGGCGAGGACGGGGATGCGGAGCTGGCTGAGACGGTGCCAATGACGTGACGGTGCCCGAGACGGTGGCGGTGAGGCGGAGCTGGCCAGAGGCGACGAAGGTGGTGGAGTCGAGGGGCGACGGTGGCCGGCGGCGAGGGGCGACGGTGGCCGCCTAGGAGCTGGCCGGAGGCGAGGGGCGACGGTGGCCAGGCCGAGGAAGGACGCTGGCCGAGGCTACGGTCACCGCCTAGGAGCTGGCCGGAGGCGAGGGGCGACGGTAGCCGGGCCGAGGAAGGACGCTGGCCGGGGCGAGCGCGGGTTCGTGGAGTCGGGGCGATCTCGGGCGAGGAAGGTGGAGTTGGGGCGAGTGCGGGAATGGTGGCCGGGGCGAGGAAGGTGGTGGAGTCGCCGCCTAGGCGGTGGCCGGAGGCGAGGGCGGGGAGGCGGAGGAAAAGCCGAGGCGTCGCCGGAGTAAAAAACCAGTCTTTCGGGCTCGGTGCGGCCGAGCCCGAGCCCAAGCCCTAAAAGCATAATCGAAGTCGTCGGTTCATAACGAAAGGCGTCAGTTCAACCAACGTCTTTCAGTTATAACGACAAGCGTCGGTTGAATCGACACCTTTCAGGCCTATATTGTGAAAAAAGGACAAGGGCAAGAAAGGCGTCGGTTGAACTGACGCCTTCGGCAGTTCTACGAAAAACGTCGGTTCAACTGACGCCTTTAACATTTCTGCGCCTTTCGGGTCAGTTTAAAAAAAATGTCACGCAGGCACCAGCGGCCGCGCTGGCGCCTGCGTGGCTTGTCAGATACCCTCTTTTGCAATTAATTTCTACAGTGCGTCATTTTAAAAAAAAATTTATTTTTCATACCTTATTATATAAATTTTCCTTCATTTTTTATAAGTTTAATTTTTTTTTCATCGAAATGTATTAAATAATAGATATCATGGAATTCCATATTGGCGATATATCACCGATATATCGATATCGGGCCCCACCCGATAAAACGAGACGAATAAATATCGAGTTTTTGAATTTTTTCAAATATCGCCGACCGATATATCGCTATTTAATAATAAAATAATATTTTCGAAAAAAAAATTCGAAAAAATTTTTTTTTTAAAAAAAAAGGGGAAAAAAGTAACTTTTTCACTTGTTTCCCATCCTAATATGCATATTTTAAAATCTATGCTTTGTCTAAATTAGTATAACTCATTTTAGATGCTAAATTATGAAATATATGGTAAAAACTAGTTTTTGACCACCGATATTTTTTTACAAATATCTCCGATATATCTCCGATATATTTCCGATATTTTGTCTCTTAAGCCGACCGATACGATACCGATATCCGATACGGAATTCCATGATAGATATAGAAGGATTATTACAAACTATCTATGATTTATTTTCTCTTTCACAAGATGATATTTTGACTTCAAAAAGTATCTTCCTTTTATTTTCCTTATTCTTCTAAGAAAATCATTTTTCTTGATCTCCAAAGTTATAGTTTTTTTTCATTTCATTTATTTTTCAAAAGAACTATATTTTAAGAAGAATTCATTTTTTGCAAATAAGTTCTTTTTTTTAATAATTTACACTTAACCCTAAAGAAGATTAACGAGTGGGTCTCTCCACATGAGAGAAGGCTTAAACAACTATAAACATCACATAAAGAGGGAAAAAACCCAACAATAATAGCTTTCTATGATCTATATTTTGATGAAAATAAATAAAACTTATAAAAAATTAATGACAACTTCCCCCAAGATTTGTGTTGAACTGTGATGATGTTGGTTCCACAAGTCAAGTTTGCTGCCGTGTAAATTGGATTATAATAAATAGTCCTATATCTGTGAAGGGGTGATTAAGCATGAGTGCGTCATAATAATTTCATTATCGACGCGCGTGTATTATACGTCACTTGGACGTTATTGCAGGAAATTATTCATGTGCACAGGAGTCGTGATCTTTCAAGATCAAAAGAACATCGCACACGCAAAGAGCACACAAAGCTGTTGTGCACGTTGTCAATCTTGAAGATTAACGGCTCCTTTAAAGTGGGTGCAAGCCTACTAGGTTGCATGGGTGCACCCAAAAATATCTCAATTAAAGCACACCAGATGAGGTAGAGGGCCCACTATTGAACATGGCCAATACGTGAGTAAGGGTGCTCACGAGCTTAGCCAGCTCGTGAGTTTTTTTGGCTCGGCTTGACTCGGCTCAATTTTCAGCTCTAGTCGAGTCCAACTCGACTCAAGCTCGAGCCAACCTACAGCTCGACTCGGTTCACAGCTCGACTCGAATTAACTCGAAGTTTGACTCGAGAATCAACTTGAAGCTCGACTCGACTTTCTTTTCTAAAGAAGGCCCGTATGCCTAACACATTTTAGTTTCCCTTTAATTAAATTAAAAGACTACCATTTTTTTTTTCATTTTTATAAAGCATATATAGGCTCTCATATTAGTTCATAACCCTTATCGTCCACTGCTGCTGCCCCCATAGCCCATCATCGTTGCCGCCCACCGCCCCCGCCTCCTACCGTTAGCCACCGCCCCTTGCCGCCCACCACTGCCATTGCCCACCACCCCCTCCATCGTCATCTCCCACTGTCGCCCATTGCCTCCCCATCGCCGCCTACCGACACCCCCGCTTGCTGAATGCTGACATTGCCCTCCGCTGACTCCGCCCCTCGCCCACCACCCCTCGCCCCTTCCCGCCTGCCACCGCCACCGTTGTCGCCCACCACCCATTGCCTCTTGCCGCCCGCCACTGCCACCGCTGCCGCCCACCACCTATCGCCCCCCGCCGCCCCCCCACTGTGGTGGGTGACAACGGTGGGGGTGGTGGGCGACAAGGGGCGATGGGTGGTGGCGGGGGGTAGTATCGGTAAGCGGCCATGGGGAGGCAATGGGCGACGGTGGGAGGTGACGACGGAGGGGGTGGTGGGGGAGGCAAGGGGCAGAGGTGGGCGGTGTCAATGGACTGCAGTGGGAGGCGATGGACAATGGTAGGAGGTGATGGGCGGTAAGCGTTGGCGGGGTGAAGCCCACTTCAAATACGTAATAAATATTTTTTTGTAAATAAAAAATATAAAAAAAATTGTAGGTTAGGTGGTTAGAGTGTGTTGTGCATGTTCACTCTTGTTTGGGTTCGAATCCTAACAAAACCAAATTTAGATTTTTGTATCTCCTTCTCCCTCAGATCCCGTCCAACTCGTATGCTCGTTCATGAACAAAGTTCTAGTCAATCTTTCTAAGTCTCTTTCAATTTTAGAAAGAAGAAGTCAATTGATTTAGTAAAATATATACAATATTTTAAAACAATAATATTTTTCAAAGGGAAAAGTTTAAATGAGATCGCTCTCATATTGCTTATATGAGGCCACTTTGAATCGTAGCCATTGGATCTTGATCTGACGGCTACAAATATTCATAATCATCTCACCCACTCTTTGATGTGACACACTCACCTACCCATTGATTTGATATCCACCCTCCGATCGGAATCTAATGGCAATAAAGATTGGCCTCATGCTCCTTATATGAGAACGATCTCATGTAAACTTATCTCTATATATGTACATAATATTTTAGGGAGTAGTATATTTCCCTACTTTTTTTTTATGACCTGTAGCCTCCGGGCGACCAGAGAGAAGCTCTCTCCGGTCGCTTGGAGGTTCAACTGTCGGATCCCCCATCCTCCCTCCCTCACCTCCATCTGGGCACCCAGCCCCAGAAGCCTCAGCTCGTCGCTGACACCAGCAGCGACCTCGTATGGGTCCGCTGCTCCGCCTGCCGAAACTGCTCCCGCCACGCGTCCGGATCAGCATTCCTCGCTCAGCACTCAACCATGCTCTCCCCACTTCATTGTTACATCCCGACGTGCCGGGAGTCTCTGCCGCCGTCTAAGCTGCTTCCCTGCCGGCGCAGTCGCCTCCACAGCTCGTGCTGGTACCAGTACGCGTACGCAGACGGATCGTCCACGTCCGAGCTCTTCTCCCACGATCGGGTGACCCCTCAATGCCAACTCCGGCAAAGAGGTAAACTTGCCTCCTGGACTACACCCTCTTCCCGCCGCCCACCAGCTACCTCCTCATTGGTGGGCCCCACATGGCGCCGACTCCCCGCCCACTCAGCTTCACGCCGCTCCTCACTAACCCCTTCTCTCCTACCTTCTACTACGTTGGCATCGAGGCTGCGGCCATGGACAGGGTGCCGCTCAAGGTGGATCCCTCCGTGTGGACCCTCGACGATGACGGCAATAGTGGGACCATCATCGACTCAGCGGCGAGGTCGGGAGGGATCGGGAGGGAGGAGTGGGTAGGGGGTATTTTTTAAAAAACACCCCTCATCAGATGCTTGAATCTCCGAGCGCTGGAGGCTACCTTTTTCCCTTAAAAAATACTATGAAATACTGTATACATTTGGACTAGTCACGCAATCCCTCCTCTTTTCTTCTCCCCTTTCACTCTTCTTCTCCGTCCCACGCGCGCTCTCGTGGATCGGAGATGGCTATACTAACTCCCTCTACCTTCTTCCACCTTCCGTCTGTAGGCGCCTTGCCTTGTGCACCATCGTATCCGACCTTCGCCAGAATGCAGAGCCTCACCTTGTGCAACCTCGCCAGAATTCGCCATCTTCACCATCGTCACCCCGCCGGAGCCTCACCTCGCACCACCAGCCCTCCTCGCCACTGACCCTCGCCGCCCGCGGGGCTCTGATGCCCTTTCCTCCTCGCAACTCCGCCGCCTCGAAGCTACCGTCTTTTTCCATCCGCTCCACCTCGTATATAGATGTATCAGTTATAGGTCTTGAGGGCGAGGCCATGGTTGGAGAGGAAAGGGTAGAAGTCGCCATAGACGGCGAGGAGGTCGAGGTTGACTTGGATGGGAAGTTGGCGAACGTGGTTCCGGCAGCCATCCCATTCTGGGTGAGCGGTGGAAGCGGATTTGGTCGATGGTGGGCAGACCTCTGCTATTCTTCCGCTGGTGGGGAGAAGAGGAAAGGGTGGGTGTTTGGCCAATTCGGGGGCTCTTGTCACGTTATGGTCCATGGTCTAATAAAAATATAAATATTTATAAATATATAGAGTATTATTTTTTAGTAAGGAAATTCGATTGGGCGTCCAAGTCCAAAACCTTTCCACTTTGGTGCTTCCTGCGTCTGTTCTCCTCTGCCACCTTCCTTTTCCGGCGCTACTGCCCCGCCTCACAGGCCCAGCTGTATCCCTTCTCCCTCCCTTCTCGATTATTCTGATCTTTGCCATTGCTTGCTTGGCTGTGTCTGTGAGTTTGTTGTGCTTTGTTGTAGAAGATGGTGGGTGATCGGAGAGCAGCTGCTGCAAGGAGGCCGGCAATGCAGTTCCTCACGTGCGTCGCCGGGAGGACGCGGTCCCGGAGGGCGGAGCTGTTTGGGCCTGATGCCAGCGTGGGAAGCTCGCAGCCGAGCAGGGTCGAGCGGGGTGGTTCGTCGAGGGGACGGGGAAGGGCTGATCGTGCTCCGGGTCGGGAGGAGGGAGATGGTGTGGGCAGGGCTGTGCCTCGGGAGGGGAAGGGCGGTTCTGATGTTGTGGAAATCTCTGATGATGAGGAGGAGGAGAAGGGAGAAGAAGTTCACAGAGAGGAAGAAATGGAAGATGAGAGTGTGAGAGAAGAGGTAAGAGAGGAGGAAGGGGATAGTTCTGCTTATGAGGATGAGAGGGAGCACTGGACAGAGGTTGAAGAGGAGGAAGGGGGTAATGCTTCTGAAGATGATGGTAGAGGACATTGGACTGAGGGTGAAAAGGATGGCAAGGAAGATGAGGAGGAAGGGGAAAATGCTGGTTCTGAAGATGATGAGAAGGAACATTGGACTGAGGGTAAAGAGGAGTGCAATGAGGAGGAGGTAGGCAATGCTGCTGTTTCTGATGAAGATGATGAGAGGGATTGGTCAGAGGGGGAAGAGAAATTCAATGAGGATGAGGAGGATGAAGAGGATGATGACTACACCACTTCGACGGAGGAAGATAAGAGGTCGAGAACAAAGAAAAGGTATAACCATGGGACTTCTGATGCTGTAGAAGACATGCCAAGATTTGCTGGTTCGAGCTCGAAAACACGTGTTGGGATGCCTGAGTTTGATTACTGGGGAGATATGAAACGCGGTAAGAAAAGGACGATGGATTGCATTGATATTAGTGATGACGATAGTACTGATGTCGGAGAGGATGGAGTGGCTGTATCGGAGGAGGAAGATAGAAAGTCGATCCCGAAGAGAGATTTTGATGGTTACAGTTCTGATGTGGGAGAGGACGAAGTCTCTATGTCTGAGGAGGAATCCATGAACTTCGATAGTGCTAATGTGGGTGGATCAGATTGTCAGCATTGGGAAGCTTCAAGGATCCCTAGGAAGAGCAAAATGAAGGAATACATAAACATCAATAGTGAATCGGATTCACTTGCTTCTCAGAGATCTGGTATCTTAAAAAACAAAAAACTAGAACTTCATAATGCAATCAAAGTTGTTTGTTTTAGTCTTTAACATTTATGGAAACCTTTAATTCGTATTACAGACTATCATCTTGATATGAAAAAAACTACCTGCTATGGCAAAGATCAGTTATCGTCTTTTGATAGAGCTATTCATAAATCTGGTAAGCATTTTTTTCTTTTACAGAAGTCATTTCATAGGGAAGCATTAGTAAAATCGTTACAGACTCTCATCATATATGGATAACTTGTAATATGTTACAGACTATCATCATGATTTTGCAACCTGCTTTGGCGAAGATCAGTTACCATCGTTTGATAGAGGTATTCATAAATCTGGTAAGCTTTTTCTCTTACAGAAGTCATTTCATAGGGAAGCATTTGCAAAATTGTGTTAGATTGTTGCTCTATAAACTTGAATCTTGACGAACAAATTGTTGCATAGGGCAAAGAAAGCGGCAGAAACAAAGATTTACTAGAGAGTTGCAGTCTGATAGTTCCTCTGAGGAACCTGGTATCATTAAAAACAAAAAACTGTAATTTCATAGTGCAGTGAAATTTGATTGTTTTAGTCTTCCTTTGATCTATTATTCAAGCTCTTTAATTTGTTACAAACTATCATCCTGTGCAAAAGAATGCATACTATGGCAAAGATGAATTGCAGTCTTCTGAACATTTTGTTTCTCTTACAGAAGTCATTATGAGGGAAGGATTAGTGAAACTTATGTTTGTGTGCTACTCAATACTTTTGAATCTTGACGAACAAATATTTGTGTAGGGCGGAGAAAGAAGTTGAGACAAAAATTTTCTAGTGCTGCTCCTGAGACCATTTCTAAGAAATTTGGTATCTTTAAAAAACTAAAATCTGAAAATTCAAATAATATGTGATTGTTTTAATCTTCCTTTAATCTGTTTATTCAAACTCTTCAATTTATTACAGACTATCATCCTATGCAAAAGAATGAATGCTATGGCAACGATGAATTATCGTCTTTCTATAAAGCTATCCCTGGATCTGGTAAACATTTTGTTTCTTTTAAAGAAGTCATTTTTATAGGAGGGAAGCATCAGTAGGACTTGTATTATCGTGTGACTCAAATACTTTTGAATCTTGACCAAGAAATATTTGCATAGGGATGAGAACGAAGTTGAGACAAAAATTTTCAAGAGCTGCACCTGAGAGTACTTATGAGAAATCTGGTATCTTTGAAAAACTAAAAACTGGAAATTAAAATGAAATGAGATGTTTTATTCTTTTATTTGACTATTCAAATTCTTCAATTTGCTATAGACTATCATCTTCTGCGGAAGAATACCTGGGATGGGGAAGATGAATTACCTACTCTCGATAAAGCTATCCCTAAATGTGGTAAGCATTTTTTTTGTTTCTTTTACAGAAGTCATTTCATAGGGAAGCATTAGTAAAACTTGTGTTGGTGTGCTACTAAATGCTTTTAAATCCCGATGAACAAATATTTGCATAGGGCGGAGAAAGCAGTTGAAAGAAAGATCTTCTAGAGCTTTACAGTCTAACTTTGGCAATCATGCTGCGGAATCTGAAAGTAAAAAGCCTTCCAATTCTGTGGGTAAACAATTATGCCATGCCTCCACTTCAAAGGAGGAAAAGTACAGTGGTCATGCATTGAAAACTTGTGTAGCGCACAGAACACGTTCTCATCTTAAGCCAGTGGTTGCCAACTTGTCAAGAAATGCTAGCCAAACTAAGTATTTGGACTTGTTAGATGAGGAGTCTTCAGATCCTTCGATCAATGAAGCTAATGCTAGCTTCACATGTATGGAAGAGCGTCGAGACAACAGATCTTCTGATTCTGATTCTTCCTTCGTTGAACCTACTGGTTGCTCTAGACACGTGGAGAAGTGTCACGAAGATGCTTCTTCCAATTCTTCCTTCAATGAAATTAATTATAGTGGAGGTGAAGATGATGGCAGCAAATGTGAAAAAGCTAACACTGCTAGTGGTCCAAGTGATTGTAAAACAGCAGAAAGAGAATTGCTGATGGGAAAATTCAGTAAAATGAAATGTGGTCGGGCAGCAAGAAAGGATTCTGTTTTTAAGTTGCTCGTGAATACCATATGGGGGAAAGGGGGGAAACTTGCGGGAGAAGATGTTCCCTCAGAGTATGAAAATAATTGTAAGCCTGAAAGTAAATTTTTACCACGGAAATTTTTGGACAAGGTGCCTACTTCGACTGACAAGTCAGAGTCGGAAAATTCGATGGAGGAGTTATGGGCTTTATTGGATTTTGCTGCTAAGTCTCTTCAAATTGGTAGCTTTGATACCGCCATGGTAAGCTTTCTCTACCTGAATATTGTGGGAAAATGTAATATGTGATTAGCTAAATTAGGAAGTAGTATTAGTTATATAATTTTAGAATCAAGGATATAATTAGAAAATCCCTCAATCAAAGGGATCTGTTGTAATGAGGTTAGGTTAATCCTTTTTTGGTGCTAGGGGTAATTGTGTATATAGGTGTGCTTCTGTGCATAATCGATAATAAAGGAAGAAAATTATTTTCTCAATTATTTTTAATATTTGTCATGGTATCAGAACCAGAGCCAGGTTCGTGAACACTAGGAAGAATTTTTTTTTCTGGCAATCGTCGAGATCAAGAGTCATCATCGACCGTCATTGTCGACCTTTGTTCTTTTTGTCTAAAGGAACCATCACCTTCATAACGCAGTCGTCGCACTGTCGTCTTCACGAAGAACCATTGTTGCAACATGTCAGCAATATTAGTAACTCCTATCATTACTTAATCTGAGGAAGTGATAACTAGTCACACCACATGAGAACTACATAATATCTAAGTAGCATATAGACTTAATGGGAAGAATTATATAAAATGGTCACAACTTGTTCGTACCTTTTTGAAGTTAAAAAGAAAATTAAGTCATCTTCTGGGAACTGGAACAAAGAAAGGAGATCATCAATTTGATGTTTGGGACGAAGAAGATTTGATGATTATGACATGTGTATGGAATTCAATGACACTTGATATTAGTGATACATGTATGTTCCTGACAACCGCTAAAGACATCTTAGATGCTATTCACCATACATACTCAAAGGCCCTTGATGCAGCCCAAGCATATGAAATAAAAGTCAAGACCGGAGCAGCAAAACAGGGAAGCAAGACAGTCATGGAGTATACCAATATGTTGAAAAATCTATGGCAAGAACTCAATAACTATCGATGCATCGAGACAAAGTGTCCTGAGGATGCAGTAATCCTAAAGAATTATATCGAAAAGGATCATGTTTATGATTTTTTAGTTGGTCTCAATGCTGAGTTTGACCAAGTCAGAGTCCAGATACTTAGCAAAGAGCACCCAAATTTGAATGAGACTATCTTTATTGTCCGAGCATAAGAAAGCAGAAGTGTTATGCTTGAACCTCAGAATTTGGAAGGTTTGGCTATGGTAGCTAACGAGGGTAATGATTAGAAGGCAAACACTATGGATCACAGGACCTGAACCGTGATAACAAGGACAACTTATGGTGCGCTTATTGCCACAAGGCAAGGCATACCCGAGAGCGGTGTTGGAAACTCCATGGCAAGCCATCAATGTTTAACAAAGAGTGAGGCTACAAAGGGGGACAACAAAGAAGTAACAGGCAGGGACACTTGTCCACTGTACAACTAGTTGAAGAGAAATCCCTGGAGCAAGGAGGATTTAATCAGGGAGAGATTGAAAGATTGAGAACTCTGCTCGGAACTCTTGAGAAACCCTCAGGTACCTATTCATTGGCACATTGAGGTAAGTTTCCTATTTCCATTGGATTGAAAGTCTCGGATGAAACCTCTGCCAATTCTTGGGTTGTAGACTCGGGTGCCACTTATCACATGAATCATTCATCACACACATTTAACACATATAATCCCTGTCCAAGCAGTAGGAAAATAGCCGCAAATGATGGTTCTTTAACCACTGTTGTCGGCATAGGAGATGTTCTCATTAGTCCCACACTTACACTAAAAAATGTGCTTCATGTTCCAAAGCTGTCAGCAACCTTGTCTCTATACAAAAGCTTACACAAGATCTGTGTTGCCATGTGGCCTTTTACCCTACTCACTGTGTATTTCAGGACCAGGATTTGAGGAAGACAATTGGACTTGCTAAGGAATGGGACAGGCTATACTACCTTGCAACAACGAGTGATCTTACCAAGACCAAATCATCCTTATCATTTCTCTATGAGAACCATCTTTCCAATAAAGAAAAAATTTGGCTTCATCATCGTAGACTTCGGCATCGATCATTTAGAACTCTTAAGATCTTGTTTCCTTCTCTATTTAAGAGATTAAATGTTGAGAATTTTCATTGCGATGTATGTGAACTGGCAAAACATAAGTGTGTAACCTTTCCAATTAGCAATAAAAGAAGTTTAGTTCCCTTTCATCTCATTCATAGTGATATTTGTGGTCCTAATATTCCTAATATTTCTTGAGCATGTTGGTTTGTGTCTTTCATCGATGATTGTACTAGAGTTCTTGGATTTTTCTACTAAAAAACAAATCTGATGTGAGTCTAGTGCTTCCAAACTTCCTTAACATGGTGAAAAATCAGTTCGGTGTCAAAATCAAGAGGTTTAGGTCTGACAATGCTAGAGACTATTTCAATCAAGTCTTAACTCCATACTTTCAGCAGGAAGGGATAATCCATGAGTCATGTGTAAACATCCCACAACAAAATGGAGTTGCTGAGAGGAAAAATGGCCAACTACTTTATACAACCAGAGGGTTCTTGTTTCAAAAAAATGTGCCTAAATCTTAATAGGGGGAAGCCATCCTAACTGCTATACATCTCATAAATAGATTACCTTCCAAAGTCTTAGGTTTCAAAAGTCCCATGGAAATGCTATCAAAGTTTTATCCTAACCTAAGTACTACAAACCATCTCATTCCTAAGGTATTCGAGTGTGTCCTTTGTTTATGTTCACAATAAAAAGTTAGATCCAAGAATAGTCAAATGTGTTTTTGTGGGGTATTCTTCGACTCAAAAGGGATATAAGTGTTACCGCCCACCATCCAAATTTTTTTTGGTCTCTGCAGATGTTACTTTCAACGAAAGTGAGTCTTATTTCACCTCTCCTTATCTTCAGGGGGAGAATTCCATCATGGAAGATAAGGATCAGGATTCTTTTCTCAGTAATCCCTTTCTCATCAACCTTCCAAAATCGTCTGAACTCGAGTCATCCATAACCTTCTCCTCTGAACCTGAGTTGTCCATACTCCCTGAACCCATTGTCGAGCAAACTGGTGAGCCCGAGATTGCTTGAGGATCGAATGACCGGCAAAGTGTACTCAAGGAAGAAAGCTGCAATCCCTAAACTTATACAAGTCCAAGAATCTAACCCGACTTCTGGAAATAAGGTAACAATTTCTGATCCTCCTTTACAAACTGTATACAAGCCCAAGAATCTAACCCGACTTCTGGAAATAAGGTAACAATTTCTGATCCTCCTTTACAAACTGAGTCAGAACTTCAGACTAGAAAAAACATAGATCAGAACCTCCCTATTCAGAACCTCCTTATTGCCATTAGGAAGGGAACTAGGGAATGCACTAAACGTCCTTTGTATCCACTCTTATGTTATGTCATTTGAAAAATTCTCACCATCCCATAAGAGTTTTCTTGCAAGCTTGAACAATATCTGCATCCCTAACACTTTTTTGGAGGCTTTACCTAATGAAATTGGAAACAAGCTATGAATGTAGAAATGTAGGCCTTGGAGAAGAATAAAACTTGGGAGTTGGTGGATTTGCCTCCACGGAAAAAACCCGTGGGATGTAAGTGGGTGTATTCTGCAAGATTGGTGTCTAAACAGTATACTCAGATATATGATGTGGATTATCTAGAGATGTTTAGCCCGGTTGCCAAGATGAACACAGTCAAAATTCTGTTATCATTTGAAGATAATTATGACTGGGATTTGCAATAGTTTGCGTTTCTGCATGGAGACCTGGAAGGGGAGATTTACATGGAAGTTCCTCGATTTGGAAGAAACTTAGCTACTAATAAAGTGTGTATAAGGAAGAAAGCCCTGTATAGGCTAAAGCAATCTCCAATGGTTTGGAAGATTTGCTAAAGTGATGAAGGATTTGGGATATAGACAAAGTCAGGGAGACCATACGTTGTTCATCAAGCATTTAGATTCAGGGGGAGTTATAGTTCTTTGGTATATGTAGACGACATCATCATGATGGGGAATGATGAAAATGAGAGACAAATTTTAAAGCAATACTTGACTAAGGAATTTGAAATTAAAGAGTTAAAAAAGTTGAAATACTTCCTAGGAATTGAGGTTACACACTCCAAGCTGGGAATTTTTATTTTTTCAGCAGAAATATAGAGGGACTCATTTATCTCTCCCACACAAGACCAGATATAGCACATGTTGTGAGTGTAATTAGCCAATTTATGCACAGTCCAAAAGAGGTTGGTTCATCTATAAGCTGTCGAGTGTTACAATATCTTAAAGGGACTCCAGGGAAGAGCATTCTATTTAACCAAAACATGGTGCTAGTACTTGAAGCATACACCGACGTAGATTATGCTGGATATGTGGTCGACAGGAGATCAACCACAGGGTATTTTACCTTTCTTGGTGGGAATCTGGTAATGTGGAGAAGTAAAAAACAGAATGTGGTGGCTAGATCTAGTGCCAAAGCAGAATTTCGTGCAATGGCTCAAGGAGTTTGTGAGCTACTATGGCTGAAGACCATTTTGGAAGATTTGAAGATTAAGGGGATGGCCCAATGAGACTTTACTGCGATAATAAATCTGTAATCAGCATTGCACATAATCCACTGCAACATGGTCGAACAAAGCACATAGAAAATAGACTGACACTTTATTAAGGAGAAACTAGATAGTGGATTGATCTGTTCTCCATATGTCTACTGACCATCAACTCGTAGATGTACTCACCAAAGGTTTAAGTAGTGTTACGTTTCAAACAAATGTATCCAAGCTGGAAATGGAAAACATCACTAGCTTGAGGGGGAATGTGGGAAAATGTAATATGTGATTGGTTAAATTAAGAAGTAGTATTAGCTATGTAATTCTAGAATCAATGATATAATTAGAAAATTCATCAATCAAAGGGATATGTTATAAAATCCTTCAATCAAAGGGATATTTTGTAATTAGGTTAGGATAATTCTTTTTTTGGTGCTAGGGGTAATTGTATATATAGGTGTGATTTTGTAAAGAATCGATAATCATGGAAAAAATTATTTTCTCAATTATTTTTAATATTTGTCAAATATATCTACATGGCTTCTTATATAAAATTAAATGCATAATGAGTCCTTTTTGTATTTTATTTGCTTATTTGATGAAAAATTGATGTGTGCAAAATAGGAGAAACATTTGCCTTTGCTATTGCTATCACAAGATCTTATGTCTAGTCATTTCTTGTAATTTATCTCCTTTTCATTGAGTTGGTCCAGCTACCGTGTCTGTGGTGCAGGGGTATCATTCTTTAGAAAGCATCTATAGTTATATTCTAGAGTTGTTCACAGTTCAGCCATTCTGCTGATTTTTGTCATATCCTTTCAAAGGTGTGCATAAAAAACTTTGAAATAAAGTAGGTTGAAGCTATGAGTGTGATTTGGTGGCTGGGTGGCACAACATTCGGCGCCACCCAACTTTAACAATTCATTTAATGTGCGGATCATTAAATGATAAAGTTCGCACATCAGCTATGAGGATTAGTAAATGATAAATCAGCACATCAGCCATATTAGTGGAGCATGACATCCACATCAGCTGGACAATCTGCAGCCCATAGCTGCCAGACAAGCCGCTACGCGTGCCTTTTCATTTATTAAAATTTTATCATGTTTTTGGACTCTTCTCACAACCTTCATGTACATTTTCCTATATAATAGATGTCCAGACTCCCACAATTAAATAAGGGAGGAATTTAGAAATCTTACCGGTTACAGAAATCTTACAAACCCTGCTGATGGGTCTTCCCCTTCACAAACCCTTCACAAACGCTTCTTGGTTTGCATCGGTGGTCTTCCCCTTCACAAACCCTGCTGATGGGTCGAGAATCTTGTCTTCCATCTCTAAGACTGCATCCCCCTCACAAACCTTGCTGATGGGTCGTCCACGCTTCTGGTTGTGAAGGCGGTTACCCTGCTAATGGGTTGAGAATGTTGCAGTTTTTTGCTGAAGTTCATTCCAGCATACCGCTTTATTTCACTTTTGGCGAATGTACACCCCTGTGTTTTCGTCCCAGCATCATGTACAATTTCTGCTAGAGAACTCTCCCTCCAGCAATTGTACAACGAGCTTCATTAACTCTGGCTTCGAGGTAGTTTTGGACGATGGAATCTTCATGAACTCTTCCCCTCATACATGGCAAATAGGGAGAGATTCGTCTTTGCAAATCACTTGCATATCTATTTACCAAGTGCCGATCTAACTACGTGGCAAGCTCAATCTTCGAGAACTCCCTCCTTGAGCTTGAGGGGGGGTGGGTTTGTGTGTGACTTAGTGAATGGGTGGCATAGCATTCAGTGCCACCCAACTTTAACAATTCATTTAATGTGCGAAGCATTAAACTATAAAGTCAGCACATCAGCCGTATTAGTGGAGCCTGACATCCACATCAGCCCGACAAGCTTGTCAGCTCACATGTGTGTGACAAGCTACGCGTGCCCTTTCATTTAATAAAATTGTATCATGTTTTTGGACTCTTCTCACAACATTCATGTATATTTGCCTATATAATAGATGTCCAGGCTCCCACAATCGAATAAGAGAGGAGTTTAGAAATCTTACATAAGCAAATATCAAAGAAACACATAATGGTGGACATAAAATTGATCATAGAATGATTTATGTAGTTAGAGCCAATATCAACTATTTTGCACCCTCCATGTAAATAAGAAAAGTATTATATTAGATCAGAGTGGACAGTTCTGGTAGTATTTTGTTGTTTCATTATGCATAATTCTGGTGCCTACTGTTTTTTTTTAATTGAGTTGCATATGTTTCTGTTCAAGATTTTTTTTTCTGTATTTTGGCTTGAAACCAGAATCTTTAATTATCTTTAATCTTTTATTACTTAATCTCGCTTCCACGAAGTTTACAGATTGAATTTGTAATGAACTTACATATCTAATGATTATCAGGATGATAAGAAATACACAGATCCAGTGGAGTGTGAAACTGATCCATCTAAGTGTTGCTCTAAAGGGGACCATGAATACATTGTTCTTGACAACATTGGAATTCATTGTAAACACTGTGGCTATGTTCAATTTGAAATCCGAGACATTGTTCCATCTTTGGTTAGTTGCTTAGAATCAGTGCAATTATTCATGAATTCAGTTGATTGGAGTCATCTTTTCCTTTGAACCTATACTTTGATACCTTTTCACATTTTCAGGCAGCCAACTCATGGGGCAGGTCAGGCAAGAAGAAACATGCTGGTGATGAATACATTTCTGGTTTGGATAGTCTCTACTGCCCAGTTGAAGATGATGATGACAACTCTAGCTCTTCCAATGTTCCACCTGGAACAATTTGGGATAATATACCTAGAGTAAGAAATACTTTGTATCCCCACCAACGGGAGGGCCTTGAGTTTTTGTGGAAAAATCTTGCTGGAAGTATTTATCTTGAAGAACTGAAGAAGTCTGCCTATCCTAGCGTAGAAGGTGGCTGTGTGATTTCACATGCTCCTGGAACAGGAAAGACTCGGTTGACTATTGTTTTCCTCCAGACATTCATGGAAGTATTTCCTACATGTAGGCCCATCATTGTAGCACCACAGGGTATGCTTCTTACGTGGGAAAGAGAGATCAGAAGTTGGCAGGTGGATATCCCTTTTCACAATCTTAATGTGCCAAACTTCTCTGGAAACGAAGACTGCTCAGCTCTTAGGCTTCTGGAAAAAGCAAAGTGCCATTCAGTCAATCATGTGCGCTTGTTAAAGCTACATGCTTGGCATAAAGGAAGGAGCGTACTTTTACTCAGCTATGATCTATTTCAGAAGTTAACTGCAAAAGGTGAGGATCCTCATAATTGGAAGGTGTCAGAAATTGCAAAAATCCTGCTTGAGAAGCCAACATTGGTAGTCTTGGATGAAGGGCATAGGCCCAGAAATAAGAGGAGTCAAATATGGAAGTCTTTGGCAAAGATTAAAACTGAAAGCAGGATTATCCTTTCAGGAACACCTTTTCAAAATAATTTTGATGAACTTTACAACACTCTCTGCCTAGTTAGACCAAGGTTTTCCACTTCTCAACCATCAATGAAGTTCCAGAATATCTTGCCAAGAAACCAGGGACGAGGTGGATGGACTGCTCTGACTAATAATATCCTTGAAGCTTCTGATGCTATTTTGGAAGAGCTTCAATCTCTTTTTACTCCCTTTGTGCATGTTTACAAGGGTAACATTCTTAATAAACTTCCAGGTCTGAAGGAATTTTTAATTGTCTTAAACCCATGTGTGTACCAGAGGGACCTCCTTCAGAAGATTCAAGACATACCCTCAGATGGTTCCTTTGGGCGAGAATGTGCTCTTTCTTGGATTTCTGTTCATCCTTCACTTATCATAAAATACAATTTTTCCAAGAATGAAGAAAGTGTTATAGATCGCCAACGGTTGGAGAGTATGAGAAATGATCCAAATGAGGGAGTCAAAACAAGATTCTTGATGGAACTTGTGCGACTTAGTTCTGCAACGAATGAGAAGGTCTTGGTATTTAGTCAACATGTTGAACCACTGGACCTAGTCAAAGCCCATCTTACATGTCACTTCCATTGGACTGAGGGAAAGGAGGTGCTGCAAATGGATGGTAGCACCAACATGAAGCTTCGCCAGTCAATAATTGAGTCTTTTAATAACCCATGTTGTGAAGCAAGGGTTTTACTTGCTTCAACAAAGGCTTGCTCTGAAGGCATTAGTCTGATTGGAGCTTCAAGGGTGGTTCTACTTGATGTCGTTTGGAACCCTTCTGTGGAAAGGCAAGCCATCAGCAGGGCATATAGGATTGGGCAGCAGAAGATTGTTTACATATACCATCTCATCACATTTGGAACTCAAGATGGTGAAAAATTTTGCAGACAAGCCATGAAAGACCGACTCTCAGAATTGGTGTTTTCTTCCAAAGATAAAGAGGGAATTGAACAGAGTAACATCCTGGGAACATACGAAGATAAGCTTTTGGAAGAATTGATTGGACATGTGAAGCTCAAGGGCATGTTTGAGAAAATCCTTTATCAGCCCAGGACTTTGAATTTGACAGGTGATTTGGAACCTTCATAAAATGGTGAGCAAACTGTGGAGAACATTAGAGCACTCAAGATTTCCATCTGATCCACATGACATTGCAGTATTGAAACTTCTGCCAATGGTAAATTTTTCAGAGCTTTAGCATATAGAGCAATTAATAATTAAGTAGATGACCACTAGAGAGGGTTTTTTTGGTTAAAGCACGCCATTTACGTAATTACCAAAGAATGAATTTTCTCTGTAGAAAGTTCTTCTTGAGGGTCGGTGGGGTGGTTCTTCAAGTTGAAGGTTCTAGTGGAAGTATGTGTTTTCCATCTAAGAAACATTTTGCTCTGCCCTTTGGCCAGGGTGCTTTGATTCAGATTATTGGGTGGTTCTCTTGAGAATAATTTTGGAACTGTTAGGAATTGGCTCATTTTTTCCTTTAATAATTCTGGCCCACTGCCTGCAGGAATGATCCCCACCTGTCAAAATTTTTAAAACAATGCAGACTACATGTGATTGCAGAAACAGTGAACTTTCATCTCATTTCATCTTTGCAGGAAGATACTTTTGAACTCGAATACCTCCCGCAAATCAAGCAGGTCGTTAGGTTAAATGGCAGATCCCTGTCGGTTCAAGCATAAAGATCAATTTTGATGGTGCAGCTAAAGGCAATTCAGTTCGGCTGGAGCTAATCAAAGAATTCAGATGCCTATTTTTCTTGTTCCGGTATCCCTACCTGCCACAATTCTATACATGGTATTGAATTGTAAAAAAAGAGCAAATGTGACAACCCAAATTAGATGGCTAATTTTTTTTCATCTAGAAGCCTGGGGGCTTCCTGATTAGGGTGTGGGAGATAGGTCTCTAGAAGATTGTGTATTCCCACTTGGAGTTGGATTGGAGTAGATTAACACAATGGGTTGATTTAGAGCATAATTCCATCAAAACTTGGAGTTTGATCGGCTAGGACCTGACGTTGGAGATAGGTTTGGAGTGACTTGGATCACATAAAAAAGATACACTTGGAGTTGGAGTTGGATTAGAGAAGGAGTTTGATGAACGACAAATAGGAAACCCTTCGGGCTGAGTTCCTAATAGACGGTGGAGGATTAGACTTGACCTAGATGAGGATTGACTTGAATAGGAAAGGGTGGTCCTAACTCCGTCAAGAGTAGGACTTGTTGGACGCCATAATAAAAAGAGAAGTTGTTGGCCCTTTTTTCTCTTTCACTTTCCCAATCTCTCCCTTCTCTTCTCTTGATCTCTCTTTTCTCTTTTCTCTCTTCTCTTGTCTCTCTCCTTCTCCTTACTGGCCGATCAGGAGAAGTAGCAAAACGAGAAGTGTAGGACAACTTGAGCAAGCCTGAAGCGAAAGTTTTTAACGAACGATTCAGGTAGGATGCTTTTACGCAATTTTGTCTATAATTATGTGTTTTTGCAGTTCCTAGCTATCCTATATTTGAAATCGAATACTAACATTATAGCTACTTATATTAAATTGTTTCATACTCGTGTATGCGATTGAAAGCTTGCTTGAGATACAGACATTGTTGTTGTTGATGAAACTGCAGTGATTGGTTGCGATCATTTGTCTGATTTGCGTGTTCGTTACATGCATTATATTATGTTAAGAACTCAGAATTTGCGATATGTCCTTCCTTGCTGATGCCATCTATAGATGTGATCTTGTTGTTCGGTTTTAGATGTCATAATCTTTGAAGTTATTATATATTGTTTATCTACAAAAGTTATGACCTCTTTTGTCCGTCTAGGGTTTGATTGAACCTTGTTGATCAGTAATGTGTCGTCCCAATAGTTATATAGTATGTATTAATACTAAATTCAATTGCCTAACCATGCTAATGTGTCTTCAATTTATTATATACACCTTATGACATGATTATGTAGCAATAGATCTCGCAATTGCTGTCTGGATTTCCGAAAACCCTTACCGAACCATGTATGCTACTAGTTAGCAATATACATGTATACATCTACAATCGTCTTGAGAGATCTTATTACATCTTAAATTATTTTAGTCATGGGTTTACAAACCACGACCAGGTCTTTAGGTCTAGAAACCCATTGTCACTCCGACCTTTCTATCTTTTCTGCTTACACATTGAATACCCAATATGAATTCATGTCTTGCAACACTTTTAAAACCTTGATGAGCAACATTACTTTTAGTCATTTTTTGGGGTTCTTACTTAATTCAATTGCATGTAATTCTTCATTGTCTGCATTTAATGCTTATAGTAGTTCAATTCGTAGCATAATCAGTTAGAATTAAGTAAGTAGGTTTCCTCAGGAATTATTCACATAATTATTTTACTCATTTGAGTTTGCTTAGGGATTGGCACAACATTCATATTCTTTGCATAATTATTTTGCTCATTTGAGTTTCCTCAGGAATTGGCATAACATTCCTATTCTTTGGATAATTACTTGCTTATTTGAGTTATTGGTTTGCCTCCCTTTGCATGAGAGTTAATTCCAATTCCTTGTTACATCATTCAACTTAGAATTATTTGCAGTATTGGACCGCGCACGGACAAGATTCAAGGTGAGATTTGTTGAACAGTTTCCATAGTATTAATGTGTTTCTCTTCACACGCAATATTGAATCATAGGCCTGTTTGGTTGCCCAAAAAGAAGTCATAAAAGCTTCTTTCAATGGCATTTAGTGTAAATTTCACAAAATGACAGGGGCATTTTTTAAAAAAAAAGCTAATGATGAGGTTTTTTGTTATCAAATGCCTTTGTCTTCTTTTAAAAATTACAGTTTTTACCACTATGACCTAAATTCATCAAATGAAGTTGATTTTGGCCAACCAAACACCACTTTTCTTAAACCTAGATTCATTTAAAGAATTTGGATTTCCTACTCCTAAAAGTGCTAACCAAACATAGCCATAGTATACTCAACAAGCCATGACTGCACTAGAGACTCGTGTGGTCTCGAAACTCATCTGACCCTTACCCTTTTGTGGCATCCCCCGTGCTTAATTAGATTGTTAGGCATCATGAAAGGCCTATACAATCTTCGACCATTGTGTCCATGAACACTGATGGTCTAGACTCATGACATGGTTCAAAAAGAACTCCTAGAGGTGTATGGGTATGTTGTTCGTCTGACGGTCGCATTAATCTGAGAGTAGAAATTCATTTACTCCTAGCTTTGTTTTTTCTATAGAGTTTGATCATTTCATCTGGATGTTAGCAATTCTCGACATTCGTGTTGAATTATTTCTTTCAATTGATCTGTAACATATTAGTAGTTTATGTTATAACTTTTGCCTCTTTTGCTATTTGTATTATCATTGATTATCTTTTTATATTCCATTGAGTTTTTTCGTTTTATTGAGTATTTTTAGGAATACTTATGCATCCTGCGATGTAGGTTTAACAACTGATAGCGTATAAAGGATAGCTGATTAGAATGGATCGAAGAGATGAAGATTGTTGCTCAGATTATAGACTTTCAGTTTATTTTTGAGAATATTTGTAAATGGTTTTGAACCATTAAAATATACCAAGTTATTATTTTATCTTTTATTTATAAATAGTCTATCCTGTGAGTTTGTCAATTTACATTTTTCACTATATTGGTGTCAACGACAGCGTAGTTATGACGCCTCAAGTATTCAGTAATTTAAAAGATACTCCGATCCGAAGCTAAAAATTTGGGACGTGATAACAAACTTCATTTTACTTTAAAATGTCTTTTCAACTATACAGGAAGATGCTTTTAGACTAGAATGCCTCCTCCAATCATGCAGCAAAGGTAGATGGTTGGGTCAAATAGTGGAGCCTTGTTGGTTCAAGTACAAAGATTAACTTTTTTGGATGAATTAAAAAATTTATTGTAAAAGCCCTAAAGAGAAGAGAATTACAAAGAAAGGTGATAAAACACTTAAAATAAAAGTTATGGTAAGAGCAAAACAACTTCTAAAATAAAAGCAAGGGGAATCTAATAAAAAAATTAGGTAAATAAGCACACTGCAGAATGACTATCGCCCCCAACCCTTAGTATATTTTTGTGCCCAAATTAAGTATAAAGGAAAGTGCTCAATCAGGGATCTATCCACATATTTGTATTTATCTCATTTTCAATCTTAAAATGACAACCTCTCATCATATCTTGATGAAGAGAAATGCTTAGAATTTCAAGTATGAGAAGCATGAGGAGTAAAGGCTGTCTAAAGGAGATCAACTTTGATGGTGCAACTTAAGGAGATCCAGGTCGGCTGGCTAGTTCAGTAATTAGAGTTTTAGAAATCTATTTTCCTTGCTGTGGTATCCCACATTATTGGTATAACCTCACTTGTTATAGTAGCTGAGGCTACTGCTCTTTTGGAAGGTCTAAAGTTAGCTTGTTGGTTCGACTATTAGAATGTTGTTAAGGTGACTCTTGAATGATTTTTGTTAATATGTATACGAAAAAGGCTGAGGTTGATGTTGCATGGCCAATTTGGAGCCATACTAATTGAGATTATTAGCTGCGTCAATTGTCTGTTGAGTACTGCCACTGTTATGGGGAAGCTAATTGTTGTGTAGATATGTTGTCCACTGCGGCTATCCTTTGCGTCCTATATGTGGGGTGCTCACTACATTTTTCTTGTTCCAGCGCTTGTTGCATGCAGTTTGCTGTGGTGTTCGGTTTTTGTGTAGAACTGCTATTTGTTTGTTTGCTCTATTGGAGTTGCCTCTGATGGTACTTAAGGAGAAAGGTAATGGTGATGGTGATAATGATGTATACATTTCTTTTTAGAAAAACCAAAGTCAGGGTTGCAGCCCACAGTTATAAATTTGAAGCCAGAATCCAAAGTGTTTGCCTAAGCATGGCATGTGTGAAGCAAGCACTCCTGAGAACAAGGATATATATAACATTTCACTGAATCTGTAGTCTAGGTTGTATCCATTGATTGGAGTAGCAAGCCATCATGACCCACGAGGTCCTTTTCTCTGAAGTCTAGTTTAGTAACCATCATGTGTGTCCCAGTTAATAAATAAATCAGTTCACTTTGCATGGATCATTAAAAAACTGTAGGTACATACCGTACATGTAATGAATTCATTCAAGCAAGACTACAATGGCTACCCATGAACGTCTTCTCCCGCACAACTCCGTTTAATTCCTCTATTTACATTCTTGATGCCAAACCTTCTTCTTTCCCCTTCAACGCCGACCTCATTTGCTGCTCTAAGCTGATAATGATGCTGCTACATAATGCCTTGCCTACTAGAACAGCTGCAAAACAAAACTAAGATTAAAAAAAAAGCATGAATAGGTCCAGATCCTTCCATTCTTTTTTTTTTTTAAAAAAAATTGATACAGATCCTTCCATTCTTGGTAACACGGGTAGTGAGAAGTGATAACAAAATACCCTTACGAGTTGGCCCAGATCCTATCCAGACAGGTAACATTAGACGGCCGGAGTACACTACATTTTTCCAGACGAAAATACCCTTCTGAGTGGGGTCATATTCCCTCTTGACTCGGATTCCCGAGTCGACTCGGACCAGGTCGGCCCCTTTTTAGAGGGTTTTGCCCTGAGCCGATTCCCCCATTACTCATTTTCTGCTCTGCAATCGCCGATGGACTTCGCCGACGCCGATCTCTTCGGCGAGGAATCCGGGCCGGAGGAGAAGGAGGAGAACAGCCGGGAATCGTCCTCGTCGGCGTCATCCTCCTCTGCCGCCTCCTCGTCCTCCAACGCTGCCAGCTCGGCCGACTCCAGCAGCGCCAGCGGCGGCAGCCGAAGCAGCAGCGACGGCGAAGATGACGGAGGAGAGGAGGAAGTCGCGGGTGCAGCTGAGGCCGCGACCGGCCGCGAGGAGGAGGCAGAGGAGAAGGACCTCTTCGGCTCCGATAACGAAGATTACTGCCGGGCGTCGGCTACCAGTCCCTATCCCGTGCCTAGTGTGTTCCTCTCTCTCATTTTCTCATCTTCAACTTCGCTTTCTACTGTATTAAGCTGTGCAAACGCTGATTTATGTAAGTTTCATGGTTGTTGGTGGAGTGTTTGCGCCGTGGAGGTGATTAGGCAGATGCAGAGTGATTAATTTTAGAACATAAGCCAAGTGTGGAACTTGCATTAGATTTTGTAGAGATTTCTTATGTGGATCTTCGCTTTCGTCATAGTGATTATGTGTGATTGAGAATTTGCCTCAAGTATAATAATAGTCCAATCTCCGGCTAACCACAATTCAACAAACTACTTAAGTTGTTTTTGTTCTTATTTGTGAAATCTAATACGCAATCCATTCAATGCAGCTCGTTTGCATTACAAAATTAGAGAAGTTTATTGGACTCTTGAAAACAGAGTTTCTCTCCCTCTCCCGTGCTATTGGTCTTGGGAGAACCTAGCTGTGTAATGTTGGACCCGTCTTTTTTCAAATCTAGAAGAGCTTTATTGGATGGAGGGAGTATGAATTGCGTGGTCCATTGACTCTGCAATGAGTTGAATTTGAGTGAAATTGTGATTAGATGAAAGATTTTAGAACAAAATTATCACTTTGAAGCTATTTTCAGTACATGCGCTTCTTCTTGGATTAACTTTTAGTATGTCGTATTTAGCGTTGCCTGCTATCCGGAGCATCAACAATCATCAAAATAGAGGAGGAAACCATGGGCGTGGCCGGTGGCAGTCTGGTTACAACGATAGAGGATCTGGTATTCTCCCCAGACCTGGACCTTATCATCAAAGACAGAATTATGGATACGGCTCAAAATTTTCTTATGGAAATGGGCGTCAAGATGAACGTTTTGTTTCTGATTTCAAGCTTAATAGGAGTGAAGAAACTTTAGCTCGAAAATGTGTTGCATTCCAGGAGGTAAGTTCTACGTGTTTGGTGGATGACAAGCAACGCAAGTTGCATATGAAAATCTTTTGTCTTTTTAGCACTCCTGCTTCTATTCTTCACTGACATATTCATTTATGCGGATCATGATGCAAAAGCCGTGTGAGCTTGCATGCTATAGCCATGTCGAAGATGGTACCGTGCATTTTGACGATCGTACTTTGGTAAGTACTAAAAATGCATGGTAATAGTATAATGCTGTTAATGTGCATTGGACCACCAGTAACTGTTACTTTATATTGTAACCTTAATTGTATGATTGGATCTCATTATGTTATTAATGAGCATTCTCTGTGTGTGGTATTTAGTGGGGTTTTCCTGCTTTTGTCAGTCACTATTCTAAATTTTTGACCTAGTGACTAGAATTTCTACACCTTATTGAATTTTAAAATTTAAACTAGAATTACCTCTTTGGGATATTTAACTATACCGACCACTATGGTCTTCAAATGCCATGGCTAGGTTGTGGTCATTCATTACTTAAGGCTCAGAGCAAAGTATGAATATCTTATTTGCACTGAGGACTTTGTTTTTGTTTGATTTATTTATGCCATAGTGATAGCAATTTACATGGTTAACGGCATCATTTCCTGCCAAAATTTAATTGTTAATTGTGTCCGTTCTTTTCTTTTATATAGAGGCTATTTAGACGCTATATTTGCAATGATCTTGGAGCTGATCTGAACGAAGGATTTGAATCATTTGTTGAAAAAAGAGGTAGGATTATATGCATGAAGTTAAGCATATTATTGGGAAGCTAATCATTTGGAATATAGTTTTGAAAGGATATTTTTATTCCCAGTTATATATTCACAGAATTTATATTATGATTACGCTAATTTTGTTTGCTTTTCTAAGGGCTAATCATGTGCAAAAATTTAAATGAAATCAGAATCAGGCAGTCAGGGATTTGGTGATCTTCTTGCTTGCATAAGGGACAAGAAAATTCCTCTTCAAAATATACATTTCGTGGTCAGTATTAGTTGTGTATTTTTGCTTAAGAAGTGTTTACCTGGTGGGTTGCATATCTTTCTCAAGAGTTCATCTTTTTGACATATTGATTTACCGATGTTTGACAGACCTTCCGTAACAACCTTAACAAGGTAGACAGATCTGTCACATTTAGCTTTGGAGTAAGTTTGCTGCTATATAATAATGAGTATTCGCGTAAAGTGAGGATTTGCTTGTGGTGTAGATACTTGCAACTGCTTATGTAAGACAAGAAGCATGGGAGATGGGTGTACATAAGAGAAACGGGGTTGTGTATCTTGACGTTCATAAACTTCCAGAACGATCACAAAGTGATCTTGACCGTCGCAGGTATTATTAGTTTCTTTGGCTTCCTTCTTCCACTTTATCATGGACCCTCTATGTATGATCGCATGTATTGATGTTTTTGAAACTATCAACTCATTTGTTCATCATGACCATTGAGCAATGGCATATATCTTCAGTGCTGTATCCTATGGATATTGGCCTGATGTTATCTCTATGTCTTACTTCTGAATTGACTTTAGAAGTGGTTCTCAAAAAACCAAAATTGTTACTGAATATATATATGAGGTCTTCTGTTGAGGGAGATAGATTAAACTTCAAGCTCTGTAGTACTGCTCAACTTTAAAGTGGGAAATGATTACAGGTTAAGCTCATAGTTCTCTTTCCATTCTGCTAGTCTGTCTTTATGCTGCTACCAGAGATCACAGCCAGTTGATTCCTCCTCTTGTTAAAGTGTTCTAAAGACTGTCATCATCGCCAATGGTATTTCCTGCCAGTTCCTGAAAAATCATTGGCTGGCCCTAGTAAATGGTTTACTTAAACACTGAGATCTCCATTCAACCCATTAATGGAAGCACACTTTATTTATTTTAGTCGGTTCCTTCCTTCTCTCTTCTTCTTCCTTTCAGTTTTATCATCCACATCTGCATCCAAAGTCAACATGAACCACCTAAAACTGTTGCGTTCCATGTCTTGCTTAATTACTTTAACCATATGTCAGGTTTTCTACCTCGGTCATCTCGTGGATAGCTAGAGACCATGTAAACTTAAAAGTGATTGTCAAAATGAAAATTGATTTCATTTAAGCTACTGAATTCATGCAATACTAATAAGTGAATTTTTGGAAGTATATATTAAAAGTTCTTTGTCTGAGTACTTTTTGTCTTTTGAGTTGAATAATGCTATTGATCAGTATGTGTTTATATCATGTTCCTAGGTCTTACTGGGGCTATTCCTTTGAGAACCTTGCCACAGAGTCTAACAAACCTGCTGATGTTGATGGAGAACATCATATAGATGCAAATGTGGAATACTGTGCTGTAATTAAAACAAAATTGGGAGCTCATCGTATCCTAATGGGTGCAGAGATGGACTGCTGTGATGTCACTGACGATGGGAAAAAGTTCTATGTGGAGCTGAAGACAAGTCGTGAGGTTAGCATTTTTATGATGGAAATTGTATCTATGGCAGTGTGTTTACTTGTATCTGATAATGTCATCTTCTGCAAAACAGCTGGATTATCACACAGAAGAAAGATTTGAACGAATAAAGCTGCTGAAATTTTGGGTATGTCATGCCTCATACGGTCTAGTTGTGGAGACAAATGTGCCACTCCTTTTATTCTTTTCTCTAGATTGCATGTTTGTGCTTTTGTATCCATCATCTACAAATGCAGGCAGATCTCTCTCTCTCTCTCTCTCTCTGTTGGCGTTTTCAAAGGTCTAGTTTGCTTGATCAAGGTCCTTTTTTTCTGATTACGTTCTGTCTTTAGCAAATCCCTGTCATATCTATGGGAGGGGAAGTGGGGAAGAAGTGTTTGTGGTCCGTAGCAAAAATTTATTTTGCTCGGAGTGTTTATAACTGAACAAAATAATTTTACTTGCCTGATTAAGCCCTTGTAACATATTGTATTTTGTTGGGAAAAATGAGAATTGACTCTTTAGTTGGCTTAGTATTAGCAATGATATGCAAGTTTTAGCTTTTTCTTTAAATTCACTGGTAGAAGTGCATTTCAGTATATAAACTTCTTAATTAATTGTTGGACTAGATGGGATTTTTGTCTATATTTTTTCTGAATATTGAAATCTGAGGATGGTTGTTATTTAAATTTTGCAGATACAATCTTTTCTGGCAGGAGTGCCGTTCATTGTCATTGGATTTCGGTAATTCTGCTTTCCAATATGTTGTACGGAACTCTTGGTTTTGGATTAAAGTTTATCCTATCTGGTCCAATTTGTGAAATTTGATCCCTCCTGGTCATACGTCTTCCTTTAGTGTATTTCAAGTCACCATTCATGTCCTAATCGGCAACCATGCACAATTTTGGCTTTAGCTGAACTATTGAATTGTTAGGACATGCTCATAGAAGTGTTATTTTAAAGGCATTTAAGCAAGAATCTAGCACAGGCATGCGGTAGAAAACATTTACTGTTGCCTTGAATTACAAACAATTGCCTTGGAGATAAAATTCTTAATGGATGATATGCCTGATGGATGGTTTACTTTATCTGTGTCAGCTGTTATCATCCCTAAGGTTTGCAATGGATCTATGTTGTGTCTCGGTCGGCTCAAAAAAGGAGATCTAGGAAATATTGCAAAACTTTGACAAGAGGTAGGAAAACATTGGGTTTTCGAAAAATTGAATGCACATGCCTACACATAAGGGGGGTATCAAATCGTGTACCCACCTGTTGGCGTGGTGTTGAAAACTCTGCTGTGGATGGAGTAGTCCTAGGTCCGAGGCCAAACTAAGGCATCTTTAGTTGGTAAGTGGGGTTTAGACTAGGTTTCAGTGCCTGTGGGCTGCTGGTAAAAAAAGGAGGGTATCAGATTGAGTTTATAGGTATACATGTATCATAAGCCTAATTTTAGTTGTAGGACATGAAAGATTTAAATGAATTGGGAAGTTTGATTAAAAAAAACTATTATCCGAATTCATTAAACAACCATTTTCCAGGGGTACATATTTTCGAAAGCTACATTGGAAATACCTCAAAGAAGTTACACGCTATATACCTCAGGAGGGAATTATGATGGGCTTATTCAAACACCTTTAGCTTTTAAGCGGTGGATTTCATAGTGATGAGTATAAGCATCTGCAGATAATTGAGCTGCAACATAGAGAGGCTATAATCACATTTTAGTTAGTTGTGTTTTCAGGAAGACATAGGAATACTTCACTCGTATGTATCCTTATAGATATATTTTATATTGTATGTATTACACGTATATGTGTAGGGTACACAATTACAGACGAAATTTCACCTAGAAATGGAAAAAAGACCCTAGTAATTTGATTCCAACGAGTGGTCTTTTGTAGATTTTGCAAGATATGGACATCTGCCTGAGATATGGAGAATTCATATGTTCTGCAATTCTTGTTTTAGACCCTTGGCAAGGCACAGATCTGAACAAAAGCTTGTGAGATGGGGTCTCATGATCATCGCTGTGACATTTTTATGCCATTTTTTAAAGTATTATGAACCATTTCCACACGAGTATTTTTTAAGCCCTCAACCCACATCCTCCCTGCCTCTTTACTATGGAGGACTAATAAAGCATTGGTACGCCCATGTGACTTCCTTCTCTTCATAACCTACTGAAGCGAACTTACGTCCTTGCAAGTTCCCCATTATGGTTCTTCTTTCTGACCGATAGCGACATCCTCATCTCTGCTACACTAATTATCTTCTGGCTCGTAAAACTCAATCCTGTATTAGAAACATAATCATGGAAACCAACATAAGATCGTTGAATCGGTCTGTGGCTGTTTCAGGATGGATGGATTCTGGAGCGATGCTCATGCTATTTTAATCAACTACTGAACCTTTTATCTTGGCTTGTTTTGGTTTTTGGGAATGTAGTTGGAAATACTATTACTAGTGGTCCATTATTCATTAATTTCAATTTGAATGCATTTCTAGTCTAGTCAAAAGAGTGAAATTGTGTAGAGTAGAAAAAAAATAAGAGGAAGGAGCAGGAGCTTGACTGTTTCCTATGAGTTGCATTTGCATATTAAGAGTATATAGAATGCAGCAAAAAACCACGTAGCCCCTTACGAAGGAACATAAAAAATTTGCTCCAGTAGTTCCCCTTGCCCACTGTACTGGTCCTATTAGCTGTGGTCTCAGTACTGATGGCATCTGATCTTGTTTAACTTACTTTCATCAACTACGTTTGGCAGGGATGATTCAGGTCGACTTGTTCGAACAGAGAGACTAAGAACCAAAGATATAACACAAAGAGTAAAGATGAAAAATTATTGGCAGGTGAACTGCTAGAACTCAATATTTTCCTTTTCTTCAACTTTTCCACTTTTCATCCGCTTGCTTTTTAATCTATATTATTTTTCTTAATTCCCTCCGTGAATTTCGCTTGGGTACTGAAATCTGCAGGGAGGTGTGTGCTTGGCATTTGCCGACGAAGTTTTGTGTTGGCTGTATGGGACGGTTA
Organism: Houttuynia cordata; assembly: GCA_039654745.1. Lineage (NCBI taxonomy): Eukaryota > Viridiplantae > Streptophyta > Magnoliopsida > Piperales > Saururaceae > Houttuynia > Houttuynia cordata. The sequence goes on from CM077505.1 coordinate 28,711,186, forward strand.
AAGAGAGTTGGGTTTCAGATTTGCTCTTACTTTCTTGTGTTTCAATTTTTTGTCCAAAGTTTCTGGCAGAAGCTAACCTTTGAGGTGGTTTTTCGCAGATGAAGACTATATCTTGCAGTTTGTTCCTCCGTTTAATCGATTGGAACTCCTGCAAGCATCATCTTGCCCGGATGTTATTGCAACGCACGCCCTTCAACTGGAGACACATCAATGAAGTTGTTGTTTCCCTGGAGCGTATACGTAATTGATTGTTCCGACAGATGAAGACTATATTTTGCAATTTGTTCCTCCTAATTAATTGGAACTCCTGCAAGCATCATCTTGCCCCTTTGTTATTGCAACTCACGTCCTATAACTGGAGACATATTCTAGCGTTTCCTCGGAGAGTATGCATAGTTGATTGTTCTCTTGGAAGCATATATGTCCTAAGTTAATCTTAACACTGGCCTTCGCAATAGCTTGAAGGATTTTCACCACCTGTAATTCATTATGTATGATGTATACATAAATTTTGTCTCTGTTAGCAAATGGAATTTTTTTTTTCTGGCTGGATTTCTCTGCGTTGTGAGTTCTGGTAGGATAGGTCTTTTCTGTTTGCCAGGTCACTTTTCCTTCCTCAGATACATGATTTTTTTTCTTTTACCACTGTCAGATGATGATTCTATTCACTGAACCATTGCAGCTTTGTTGAGATGGCCTGGATCACGCTTCAGGAAGCAGAGCTAAATTTGAGCCTATTGGTTGCCTACAGACTTACCAAGTGTACCCAGTGCATGTGATATAGGGAATGGCACCTCTTTCCGTCTATGCGTCCGATTCCTTTCTTTTTAGCGATTTGCTTTATCAGGTATCAATCGTGAGCTACGAGCAAATATAACACACCTTTCAGTACTACAGTCACGTGGATTGTAAATGCATGAATGTGATGTACCAAAAAATCCGCGGTTCCTAAATTCCTTACCTAATTTACTAATTCATAATTAGAAAATGAACTTTTGTATTTGAAAATTTTTCACCACATCCCTCTAGGGCCCAAACTTCCATTTCTCCTATTCGTTGCCCCCCTTGCTTTGCCCTCCCTCTAACGGGTTGTTGTGTAACCAGTGCATAATGCCTACGGGAACGCCCATGGATTTTATCGGCTGAGGAGTGAAACGAGGAATCCGCCCGATAACGAGAGGATAATTAGCCACACTGGGACCGATACACGGCCTAGACTCTTATGGGAGGCAGCAGTGGGGAATTTTCTGCAATGGGCGAAAGCCTGATGGGGCAATGCTGCGTGGAGGTAGAACGCCTACAGGTCGCAAATTTTTTTCAGAAAAGAAGCAATGACGGTATTTGAAGAATAATTGTGCCAGCAGCTGCGGTAAAACAGAGGATGCAAGCGCTATTTGGAATGATTGAACGTAAAGTGTTTGCTGCCTCCCGTAGGAGTCTGGGCTGTGTTTCAGTCCCAGTGGCTAATCATCCTCTCAGACCAGCTACTGATCTTCGCCTTGGTAAGCTATTGCCTCTCCAACTAGCTAATTAGATGCGAGCCCCTCCTCGGCGCGGATTCCTCCTTTTGGTCCTCAGCCTCTTGGGGTTCTTAAACTTTGATAATTGATCTGTTATCTGGGTTTAATACATCTTTCGGAGATAAGGAAGCAATTACGACTCGTTCAATTTTTTTCGAACAAGATTGTTAGGATATGGGAAACCCATAGTCTAATGTAGTTGATCTTTCCTCAGTATCAATGGATTGAAAATATCCTTTAACAGGAGATATCATCTTTAGGGACCTACATTCCACCAAATGGGCAGTAATTTTTTTTTTTTTTGCATGCACCACAGCTTTGAGGGACTCCGTTCTCACAAAAGAAAGAGGGTAGTTATCCTTCGAAACAACGTATCAATTGAGAGACATTAAGTTGATTGCATCTAAGACTTGTTCTGTACTGATGTCCCTTGATCCTTTGCTTAAAGTAATCATCTTTCCTTTTTGTTTTGTAGATGATGGCTAAATCGTCTTTCCTCTGAAAGTGGATGATGACCAGACAATCAATCATTTCAATTGGTTTCCTACTTTCTTCCACATTGACGTCCACCGGTGGACATTTATGGACTGTGAGGGGTGGGCTGGCTAAAAGGTGAGGTGGTAAACCATTCATCCTTTTTTAAATGAATGCATAAGTATACTGAGAGGTGAGCACGTAAGTGGCACTACGTAGATAGCTTAATACTATGGTCTCATAACTGAAGTAGTTCTATTAAACATATTCGTATCTTGATTTTTTTATCTTTTGTTTTAGGATACAACTGGAGGAAAGTGATCAATTTACTAGTTACTACTCCCTCTGTCCAATGAAGCCTGTCTGCATTTGAAAAACAGGCATCCATCATTACCTAGCTGACTTTGCTACCTCACGACCAAAAACGTGAGAGAGAGGGGGGGGGGGGGGGGGGGGGGGTCGTCCAAATGCAGACAGGCTTCATTGCCTGGAGACAGGGAAGGACTCCCAAACAACTCGCTGCACACTCCCTTGCCAAAACAAAACAAAAGTAGTCATGCAGCACACTCATGCTTGAGTTTTGCTGGTATAAACAGAAGATTACAAAGATTCATAAACAGAAAATTACGAATTCATCAATTTCACCGAAGCCTAGTTTTGACTGGCTGAGTTAAATTTAAAGTCCTCTCCTAACACATACAGCAACCTGAACCGGCAAAAGAGACGTATACCAACATGTCTCTTTTTTTAAAAATAACATAAAAGCAAGCCTTAAGCAACTGACAAATGCAGAACGCTTATAGTTAGTCACCCCATTGGGAGCACCCATGTAGAGCTACTTCATCATCAAGCTTCTCTTTTTATACCATTCTATATAATTGATCACAAGAAAATACATAGTACAACATCAGAGGCACAACTATTAAGCAGTTACCTCTCATCCGTAAGTGCATTTCATGAAATCTAAACTGGGAAAAGCTAAACAAAACTGACTTCCCCCAAAATTACATTATATCTTGTCGACGGTGGTGATGCTTAAACAATGCATAGCAATACAGCATAAAAACATATATGCAAACCACATCCAGGGAAACAGCAAGTAGGCAATTACACTGACCATACCCGCTATGTGAAATGCTTAATGCATTCCTAGTGACACCGCTCTACACAAGTAACTCGAAAGTAGTGCCCTCTAAGCATCATTGATGTGAAAGAAAAACGTGTAAAAGTGACTTCAATCTGCTATCTCCTTGAATTTCCAATTTTCCATGGTCAATATTTGTATAATGGGAACAATCTCAGCAAACCTTCTTAACTCTCATGTAGCAATCTCATCAACTTCAGAATGAAAAACAAAGCTTGGAAATGTTGTTGTTATATCTCTGCACAACAGTTAGAAAATATTTGTTTCATATATTCAGCTTCTTTTTTCGCTCGATATGATTTATCCAACCAGTGAGTCAGTGACCTAATTGCAAAATTATGACTCTCGCTGATACAAGAAAAGGATGTACTTACCGGAGGTATGGAAGAGTCATAATCTTCATCAATGATGGGTTCCGAGAAACAAAGTTTTGCCACTCTAGCTTATCTATCTTGCCATCATTATTAACATCAGCTTCCACAAATGTCTGCATTTACCCAAAAAAAAACGTCCTAAGTCATAATTGATAGCATACAGAAGCAAGATAATGAACTAAAAGCAACACGAAAAGACCACGTCCCACTGAGCACAATCTTTTAAGTACAAGTCTCTGGACACTCATACCTTGTCTAGTATTGTTTCCACTGTATCATCTGCCAATCTCATTTCAGATTCACACAGAAGAGCAATTAACATTTGCTTGACCTGTAAAACAAATAGATGGGACAAGAATATTAATAGGCATCAGATGAGAAAAAATGAAAGAACTGATGTATATAAACTTTCTTTGGTTTCAGAACAACAAAGTCATCTAATTCATTCATGTCTAGATTTTTTTCATTGGAACTATAAATGTGAGTGCTTTCCAGCTATGCTGTATTTCACATGTAGTGCTTTACACTTTAGGAAAAATAAATATAAAAGACTTTCGTTGATCTACAAAAGTCATGAGGTAGTGGCAAGAGCAGACATCTAATATAGGGCTGTTGAAAAACTTAAAAGAAAAGTTATACCCGTTTTTGTTAGAATGAAGCAAGTACTTGCGAAGTTGGAAGGTAGCAACAGGAAATGGTGAGAAATTATGGTTTTATAGTCTAGCCTAAATAGGTAAGCATGTATAAGCAAAATTATCTCAGACATCACCATCTCATGTCAAGTGAACAGTTAGCTAAAACATCAAGAGAGAAGGGAAGACCAAAGAAAATACTATATTATAAATTTGGTGATGAATTAAAGATGAAGATAGAAAGTAAAGAAATGGTTCAAGACACAATCAATAATGAAGAGTAGATTCCATCATATGCACTTGGATAATAACACCAATAGTAGTATACGCAAAGGAAAGAGAATACAAATAAACTAATCACATTAAGAAGCAACAATATATGGTTGTGGGCGACAAAAGAATATTCAATTGGCACCATTGCTGGAGGAGTTATTTCTATATAACATGTAAAGATACAGGGTTGATATCGGGTCTTTCAGATCATAAGAACATGAAAACTCCATCACTATGGAAATATCTTGAAGAAATAAACCTATAGAGAACATCTACATTTACCATGGCCAACTAATCAATTATTCACTCAGCATGGACTCCAACTTTCTATAATCGATGTCAATATGGTACATAAAGAAGGACCACAATTTATGAATTGGGCTGGAGGCAAAAGACAGACCCGCCTGAAAATTGAGAATGCAAAATAGAAAAAGCTGAATCCCAAACTTTGGTTACCTCATGTCGCTCAATATACCCTGTTCCATCCATATCATATAGCCTGAAACAAACTGTAAATAACCACACACGTAAATGGCAAATCAAATTACCAGGAAAGGAAGAGGACTTAAAAACGAAATTATTTTGCTCTACAAGTAGCTTACAATCAATTTTTTCCTCCTGTGGGGCATTAGGGTGGAAAACACTAAGTGCTCGAACAAAGTCACCAAAATCAATGACTCCTTTCTCCTTAACATCAAATAGGTTGAAAATCTGGTAAAGAATAAGGGGTAGGTATAACTAATCGGCTCAAAAGAAATTCCCGGACTACCCAATATAAAATAGGTAATTAATTAAGTAATGATTGATATATACTGGTAGCCTCAATTTAATGATAGCATGTTGCAATATATACAAAATAACATACACATAAACAAATGTCCATATGGTTTTTCTTTGGCAACAGATGTAGATAAACAAGCAACAACCTTTAGGGTAAAATGCAAAAGTGATTGCACCATATAATGTTTCGAAATTCTTCTTAAATGCAAGAAAATGACCACAAACAAGTAGCATTTGGTTATATCCATGATCTTACACCCTTGATTTGAAGTTAAACAATGAAAAATACTTAACCAAAAAAAGAAAGGCCCAAGAATGATAATTACCCGATTGGCAAAAAGGTTCTCCTTCTTTTTATTCTTGAAAATGGCCAATTGAAACTCTTCCTGTAGATGTTAGAAGATACAAGAACATTTGTTACAAAAAACCTAAGTCATTCTTAATCATTCGTGATATAGCAAATCTATAACAAATCATATACTCCCTCCATCTAACTTGGTTAATAATAAATCTGGGCAGAAGGAGTACTAAACAACGTCCAAAAATACAGAAGAATTTATTTAAGATCAAATTATTGACCTCCAAATATCAGAGAGTTGCGACCTTTTTTCCAAATAGAACCTATTGGCATACCCTGAAGGCATTTTTAGGAAACAATTTATATCTACTGCTACATGCACATACTTGAACCTTTTGATAGAAGACGCAAGCTTGTAAATGATTAAAAGAATGTAGCATCATCTCTAAAACTCGACAGAGAGAATGCAGCAATTGCACTCACTAAACATAACAATCACCATCAACCATTTCAAAAGAGCACAAAAGCTTTGAGTAATGCTTGGCTAAAAAGATAAGCCTTTGATTTTAGGAAAAAGTGCAAACTTCTTCCTATAACTTTAGATGTAGCAATCAGAAGTCTTAGAATTTAAACTGTTGTTCCAAGTGCTCATGGGATATGCCTGTTATAGTTTCATTTGCATATAATTATACCAAGAACACCAGGTTGTCTCTCTACACCGATGCATCTCAAAGTGCAAATAATCAAAATTGCGGGAAAAAAGTTATGACCTTACCTTGCTGATTAGACCATCATCGATCACCGAGCTGCTAATGCTCTTAAATAACTCAAACAATGCCTCCACTTCACTGACGCTGACTGACAAGAAAAGATTAGCAAGGTGACTCAATTTCCACAAAATAAATGGTAGATAAAATTGTGAAATCAACATAAGAGTTACGCATTCGCGTAACCAAAAAACTATAGCAAAGTAAATGTAAGTGTCAGCTTCTGCTTACAAGCTGTTTGAGAAGCGAGAAGTACAGGATCTTCGTGTCCTGGGAACTGCCTTTTATGCTTTGACTGAAAGCAGCCCATTTAACAAATAGGGAAAATATCACAGCTACAGGTCGACACAGCAGTGCCTCAAGCTGAGCATGTCCAAAGCATTTCGATTCTCAACCAATCAACAAAAAAAGATAAAATAAGTTCAACAACAACAATGTTGAAGAGCGTAAACATATCCCCCATAACAAAACCGAAAATCTAAAGCAAATTCAACAGACGCAATGTGCACAATAAGTGAAAAAAATCAGAAACATCACTACAATAAAAAACAGCAAATCTGCTGAAATACACAACATGAACATAAACGCATACTCCCTCCGTCCAATTTAGCCTGCCTGCATTTATAACTAGTTAAATTCATTGGACTCTAAGGCACGTACAAACCAACAGAGTCCCCCACCTCTGTTCCGTGTTCATGGCCATGAAGGAACAAAATCAGCCATGTAATGATTGACCTGCGTTTTTTTAAATGCAGTTACCACCTTAAAATAGGTTCTACAACAAAAAAGAACACAAGAAATTCCCAGAACAACCAAATTTCCACAAATTTTAATTAAGCAAGCTTCTCTAACGCCACCCAATCAATCTAAATTCACAACGTTTTTGTCAATCCAAACACAGGACAAAACCCATCAATATTTCGTGATTTACAGTCTAAAAAATTCAAAAAAAAAAAACTGTAGATCGATTGGAAAACCACTCACCAGAATCCGCCTGCAGAATCGATGATCCTCCGAATCAAATTCGAGGAAAAATCGAACTGTGGTTGGGAATTGGGGTTTAGGGAAACGAGAGGCGATTGGGGATGGTCTCGGAGAGCGCTACCGTACGAACGGCCGCCCTGGTCCGAACGTCGGTGGCTGCTTTCCGCGCCTTTTTCCTGGCTTGGTCCTCAGAAGCACGTCCACCGGTCCACAACCACCCTTTTCCGAAGGAAATTGAAGAAAGCCCCCTGCCTATGCCTTATATGGCTGTCAGCCGTCCGATCATAGTGGCCCATATGATCCGACGGATCACACCCTGAACTTGTGCTACACAGGCATTACAAGAGTAATGCTACCCCTACGTTAGGTCACCCACGGGATGGGAAGGGAAAGGGGGTGATGTGACATTGTACTTTTTAGGCTTATCACATCAGCCCCGTGGGCGAAATTGTGGGAAAGCCTTCTTGCTATTATAAAATCACATACAGATACTCCTTCGTTCAAAGTTACCTGTTTGGATTAGTTTATTTTGGTTTTCTAATCCAGACAGGGTCTTCTGGACGGAGGGAGTATACTTATGTAGTTGAACCATTTAAGCTTGGGCTTTTTACATATTACCCGGCGCCAAGTATGATTTTATCATATTACCTAGTTTTTCTCGTGACTTCTCATATGACCTGGAATCGGCACCTAGAGTACCGAAAATGCCCTTCTTTTTGCATTTTATATCTGAAATGCTTCATTCTTTCCAAAATTAGCGATTTATAGGATCATCAAGTTGGGGAAGAAGAAATTCCGGAAAAAATCTATCCATAATCGCAGTTCAAACCATCGCCGGCGCCGTCCAACACGAAAAAAAAATTTCATGCCAAAAAACTGTAAAAACAGCGGGAAAGACGAAAAAAAATCTATGATGAATGGATTTTGATGTAAGAGCAGTGGGAAAGCCCTCCCAACTACAAAAATTAAGATCTACATATAAAGAAACACATATAAAGATCCCCCATTGGTGTTCGACTGCTCCTGGACATGAAATAAAAGGATAAAAATGGGCAAAAACGTGAAATACTCGTCGGCGAGCGACAAGTTCCATTTATATATCTTTCTGTGATACTAATGAGGTGGAAGAGGAGGAAAAATAAGGAAGAACAAAAAAAAGGGCAAAAACGGATAAAAAATGAGCAAGTTATGACATTTTGAAGATTGTCATTTATCGTATTTTCGACGACACGACTTGATTCAAGTCGTGTACTATGCAACACGACTTGAATCCAAGTCATATTATATGCAACACGACTTAAATTTTAGTCGTGTAAATTTTAGTCGTGTTGCAGATAACACGACTTGGATTCAAGTCGTGTTGCATAGTACATGACTTGAATCAAGTCGTGTCGTCGAAAATACGATAAATGACAATCTTCAAAATGTCATAACTTACTCATTTTTTATCCGTTTTTGCCCATTTTTTTTCGTTCTTCCGTATTTTTCCTCCTCTTCCACCTCATTAGTATCACAGAAAGATATATAAATAGAACTTGTCCCTCACCGAAGAGTATTTCACATTTTTGCCCATTTTTATCCTTTTATTTCATGTCCAGGAGCAGTCGAACACCAATGGGTGATCTTTATATGTGTTTCTTTATATGTAGATCTTAATTTTTGTAGTTGGGAGGGCTTTTCCACTGCTCTTACATCAAAATCCATTCATCATAGATTTTTTTCGTCTTTCCCGCTGTTTTTACAGTTTTTTGGCGTAATTTTTTTTTTTCGGGTTGGACGGCGCCGGCGATGGTTTGAACTACGATTATGGATAGATCTTTGCCGGAATATCTTCTTCCCCAACATGATGATCCTGTAAATCGTTAATTTTGGGAAGAATGAAGCATTTCGGATACAAAATACATAAAAAACGTAAAAGAAGGGCATTTTCGGTACTTTAGGTGCCGATTCCAGGTCATATGAGAAGTCACGAGAAAAATCAGGTAATATGATAAAACCATACTTGGCGCCAGGTAATATGTAAAAAGCCCTTTAAGCTTTGACCCAATGAGAACATGTTGCCATTAGACCTTTGACGAAACATCCCCAGACCGAGGAACTACTACAAAATTAACCTTGTAAGATATACGAATCTGGGCGGTATACCCTGTTGTCATTGGGCAACTACCCTACGAAGTCAAAAACTAATTCTATGAGACTATATAATGTCACAGACCCTTTATGAGCAAATTATATAACAAGCAAATAAAGCTAAAAATGAACTTTTGGAGACAAGTTCAACGTCAGGATTTGTGCAGCCAATTTATGTTATGTCGTCTTTTATCATACCATTAGTACGGAAATTTAGGCTATACTATTTCAGAATACAATCATACTCGAATAGAGAATAGTGTTTAGTATAGAGAGTTGAAACTGTACATGACGCTGTCCCTAAGCAAGTTGGTTCCGGGTCAGAGGAATCTCTGCAGATTTTGACATGGTGACACATGCAATAACAATTAACATTCGTGTTTATATCTGATCAGTGGTTTCGTAAGGTCTGACGTAGAGATTGTCCTGCAAGCGAGAAATAACTATTCAGCATGTGTTGCATGAGAGACCAGCTCCTCTAATTGTCTTGTTAGGGAAATTGCCAAATTGTTTTCTTCCTGGATTTTACTTGAATAAACCTGCTCGAAAGTGCATGAAAGAAGACAAACGCCTGGTAATAGAAAATTCAGTTCTGTTCAGGTGAGGAGAGCTGGAGAGGGAAATTTGCAGAGAAAATTAAGTTCTTTCTCATTTGTTGTGACACTATAAGTTCTGCATATCTCTTTTAGCAAAATAAGAAGAGTTCTGCGTAGTTAAAGATTACAGATCCAGAACTAGGGGGCCCTAGTTAAAGATTACAAATGCAGTGAAACTAGAGAAAGATTCAGCTAAACAGAATGGTAGAGCTGCACTTGCAGTTGGTAAGGGTAGTAGAGAATATTCCAGTACAACAACCCAACGCATCATATCAGAGAGAGAGAAAGAGAGAACCTCTGGACTACGGAACATTAAACATGGTCAGCGTAGATGTGTTGAACATGGAAACTGAACAGAAGTTTCCATACGTGTGACCAATACAATTAACACCAGGACAGGGCCTAGGCCCCAGCTTAAATCGATTTAAGAATCTAAAGCTAGATTGATTTGATGGATTTACAATAAACAAGGTACTACAAGTCTACAAGGCTACAAGTGACAAAAGGAGCAAGGTGGCTGATCAGATCTGATATCAATATCACGTGTTCAGTCACATGAGAACTGCCCGGAAGTTCATAAGATACATAATAATAGTCAAATTATCATCACATGTTGAGCCACTTTGATGCCCCCTCTACCAAGTTTATATGACAATATAGTGGTTCATGTTGATTTTAGCTAATTTATACTCCCTACACCTGCGTAATTCTTTTGGGTAGACCTTGTAAGAGCATGTGAGGGTCGGTTTGTTTAAAGCAGCGCTCAGAGATCTCGTTAAAAAGGACTGTGCCATGGCCTTTATGACCATCTTCAATTGTTGCCCATTCAGTGCCATGACAACCAGCTACAGAGTTCTTCTACCACTTTTGGTTTCCAGCTTGGTTCTAATTTATCATCTATCTTCTCCGTCATCATCTCTTCTTCATGAACAATTAAGCCTCCAAGTAAGAATCAGCTTGCCGAGAAGATTATTTCTGTCCATACCTTCTGCGTCTGCAACTCTCAAGAATGTCCATAGCAAGAAGGCCGCGACCGGGAAAGCCATGGAAGCCAACCTTCGGGATAAGCCCCCTAGCCGTTCAAATCCAGCCCACAACAAATAGAGTGAAGCTGAGTACATGGATCTTAGGAAGAAGGGGAGATAAGATTATCTCGTTCTTGATTTTTTGTAATGACTAGTATTTTTTTTCTTGATTTTTTCTAGTTTTGTATGTTGGAATTAGCATGTAGTCCGTTTGTTCATACAAACAGAATGATTATCTGACACTAGTTTCATGTTCCATTCATACTAAACTTCTTGTTTGTTATACCGAAGTAAACGTTCTAATTGATGAAGTTGATGAAAGTTGAATCACCTACCCGATTCATATCTGGAAAGGGGCTGATTCATATACAAGTTAGCATTTTCATCACTGTTTTTCCCACAAAAACAAGAACATTGGGAACTAATCACACTTTAGTTGGAAGAAGAATCAGAATCTAATGTTGCTGATCCTACCATCAATTGGTATTCAATTTGGAGATAAGTTAGACCTTGGAGAGGGGAGGGGAACTAATAGAAGAGGATCCTAGCGCAGGGGACCATAATGATTTAATTTCGTTCTTAAGCGGCACCCTTTGGTCTAATTACTTGAAATTCATTTGATCGGCTTCCTTTTTTTTTCCGATTCGATGTGTACTTCAGCTTCTAAAGTGAAGTGATCAATGAAAGAGGACCAAAAATAGAATGGGCCCCTAATCCGTGGGGCCCACGTTCCATTTTATAATTAGGATGCCTTCCAATTTACATGAAGTTAAAAAGTGTATCATAGTACCCCCTTTAGCGCACACACAAAAAAACATTCACCAGACATTAACACTCAAAAGTACTAATGATCCAAGTATTAGATATTTAATGAAATTCTCTATAAGGAGATCCAATCAAGTACAAGCTAATTTACAGAGCTTATATTGATTTTCTAGCTGATCAATTTAAGAAAATGAGAGGCATTTGATGACAATCTAAATCGGTTATTAGTTCAAAATAACCAGCTTTAAAACACCTTAACTTACTTTAAGGTTAACCTTTGACATGTTGAACCGTCGGATCATGATTCTACATGTTCTCATTGACTCAACTTTGGCATAAAATCCTACAAAAAAAGGTGTAAAGAGCAAATCAATCTATAGCATTTCCACAGACTACTTGCAAATTGAGAATCAATATGAGTTATATAAAAAAAATCCACATACCGTCCAAATAAATACGCCTTATTTCTCTTGCTAAAGGGTTAGCAGCGTTGGCCCTATTAATCCTTCAATATTCCCACTTTAATCCATCCAACAACTTGTAGTTATGAGTTTCTAATTCAAAGTAAGAAACAAACTTGCAAGAGTTATACCATGGAAGTATATTCCTATTTTGAGTGAGCATTGGATAATGAATCAGGTTAGAACTGAATGGAAGGCCCATGTGGTGATTTATTCATCATCTAACCTATATGTGGTATCCAATGTTTGAGCTTGAAAATAGATTGGGGCTTTAAAGTTAGTAGTTTCATCTTCCAAACATTAGAAATTAGTTTCAACTTCAAGATCTCTATCATGCCTGCGAACAAGTTCTAATGTGTCATGCTTGTTGGCAAAAATAATGAAGCAACCAATAATGCTCTAATCAATCAAGTCCCATTCTTAAAAAAAAAACTCAATAAACTAAACTTCGAGCAAAAACAAAGCAAGAAAACAAATCTTAGTTGCAAATCTAGCAGCTGTTGCAAAAAAAAAAAAAAATCTAGCATCTGCATGGCGCCAAAAACCAGTTTTGGACTGCAAAAAAGTCGTCTCCCCATTCCCAAGTCCTACACCAAAATGGCAAAGCTCCTTCCTTTCCCTTCATTGCCCAAGCATTCCAAACCAACACTTTGGCCGCAGACATCTGCTCTGCAATCATCTCCCACTCCAATCCAAAGACCCATCTCACAATTCCCATAAAAATCCAATCTTTTCACCTGATTGGGCCGGAAACCCAATGAATCCGATTCTGGGAACCTTCCCTTTTTTATCCTCCTCCTGGGTCTCCTCTCCTGCTCTCTGGTCTACCTGGGTCTCTCCTACACCTTCCGCTCCGGTGGCTCTCCCTCGGTTTCGGAGGAGTCTGCCTTGTCAATTGGAGAAGAGAATGGAGTCGCCGAGGTGGAGGAGTGCTATGGCGGGATCCCGAGCTTGGAGCTGTGGGGCTCGGCTGTCAAGTGGGGATGGACTTCAAGTTCAACTCTTCCAGAGAGTGCTGCAAGGCGTGCAAGGCCATGTGCGATGGCGGGGATGGGCCTTGTTTGTGTGATTCCTGGGTGTTCTGCGCGGACAGAGAGAAGTGTGGCTCCAAGTTCGGCGAGGTGATCTTTCGTATCTTGCTTGTTGCTGTGATGATATCTATATTGGGTAATCGGGATGTGGTTGTGTAAGTTGGCTTTTCTTTCAGTTTTGGTGAATTGGTGCAATACGTGTCTCTCATGGTTTCTGCATGATTGATCTTGTGAATTTGTTTTACGTTCAATTGTTATCTGAGCTGAATTTTGTATCTTCTACTCCCTCCGTCCAATCAAGCTTGTCTGCATTTGAAAAAACATGGCTGAATTTGCTCCCTCACGACCAAAAACACGGAAGAGGGGGAAATTCTGTCTTTTTTACAGCCATTGAATAATAAATTCAAGTCGTTTACTAATTTTCAGATGCAGACAGGTTGCATTGGATGGAGTATGAAAATTGTGTTTAGGGGATTTGCCTGTGTAGCCTTTTGTTTCAGTTTTGGTGAATTGGTGCAATATGTGTCTCTGATGGCTTATACCTGATTGGTCTGCTGAACTTGTTGTACTTTCAAATGTTGTCTGAGCTGAATTTGGTATCTTCTGTGTTTTTTACCTGGTTTGACTCCTTTGGGATTTTTAGGTGATTGATGACTTAAATTTGTAGTTTAATTTGTGGATGAATTTGGAAGGAGATGGTGGAATAGGCATAATGTACGGTTTTGATGTTTAAATGTAATGACAAGGCTGGATGGCAGAGTGAAATCCGCATTGCTGTCTATAGAATGGTATAACGTGTTCATGATTTGGTTCTGTTGGTTACGATTTATAATTTAAATGATTCTTCACAAGTTCTAAGTCAGTCTTGCAAAAGACTATACGAGGTTGTTGATGCTAGTTTTATCATTTTTTCCCCTTTTTGATGGGTATGGTGTTGGTCATGTTGGAGATGCTGCCAGTGTGTCTATTCTGTTCTCCATTCATATTATAAGGCAGAGGATCCCAATTTGCAGACAAATATTTTGATTGCTTAGTGAAATAGCTGTGTCATAACTTTGTTGAACATTGTCCTGTAAACACAATGTTGACACAAACTTTTCAGTGGATTCAAGGTGAGACCTACTACAGCTTTTCCTTGAAAAAATAATTGCATATTGCAATCTCAATGCTGAAACTAGTCAAATTGCAAGGCAAGGCTCTCTCTCTCTCTCTAACAAATGTACAGCTATGCTGTGCATAAAGCATTTTGTCTGTCAAAGAAAGTTATATTGAGAGAACAATGTAAGCTTTGACTTTGTAATTGGCTGGTGGTTTGAGATTGTGGCCATGGTGTTTTCCCAAAAGCAACAAAAAACAGAGAGAGAATTGCAGCCATGGTGCTCTAAAAAAACAAAAGTGGGAGAATTCAGCCATGGTGCCTTTTTGATAATAGCTGTTTGACAGACTACATTTATTCTGATCATATTTTGGTGCGAAACCTTAATGGAACGTGAGGAAGTGATACAACTACGTTGTGGTTTCTGTGTCTTCTTCTAGGAAATTGGGAAAAGACAAAAAATAGGAACGTTCTCCTTTCCATACATCTTGGCTTATGGGGTAATCCGTATGCTTAATCTGTGACATTGTGGTGTGTGGTGTTACAGAATTTCTTTTGCTCTGTAATTTGGCATTTATTCTCACTCTGATAGAAGATGAGAGTTATACTGTTGTTAATTCAAATGTTTATTTCAATTGGCAATATGCATGTCTTTCTTGAAAGATTATCAATCGTTTTTTCACTGGGTGAGAAATACAGTGCCCGTTTCATGTTTCCTTTCATCTTTAAACCATTCATAAGTCACGTCTGATACTCGTCGACAATGGATATTTGCTGTATAGATACTCCTGATCTTACTCCTACAGAGTGGAAGTTCTATGTCTGCAAATTCTTATTGAGCTTTTCTGAACTTGGAATTCCTAATTATTTTCTTTTTCCTCTTCTTGATTAAATGTTTTAGTGCTGGTTAAAGAAGCAGAAGGATTCACTAACCCCTGAAAAACAAGATTCTGGAGAAAAAGTTATCTGGACTTCAGGGTTTATTTTTGGAAAAAGGAGAGGTAAGGCTGTATCTCATTGTACTCTAGGATTTGATCAGAGATATCTGTCATTTATATTCTAGCTTATGTTCTGGTTTAGAACAATTCTACTATTATACTAAAATATGGAGAAAAGTATTCAGTTAACTAAAAGATGGAAGAAAAGTCAGAAGAAAATCTTAGATTACATTTCCATGTAATTTTTAGATCAGCCAAGTCATATATATACTGCAAGATCATTTGTTGAATATTTTTCACATGCTTCTGTGCGGGGCATCATTGGACTGGACACAGAGCATGGACTTCTTCACATAAAAGTAAGTACAACCTTAGTTTGCTTGAATAAATGTAAGCAATTAATTGATTGTATGGCTACCCTACTTACACAATCCAAGTTGGTACCCTTTGTGGACTCATGTCTGTGCTGATTAATTTGGATTTCTCCTCAGCTTCTCCCACACTGCGCTCCAAGATCCATTGCATACATCATTGAGCTGTTAACAGTGCGCCATTGTGCCGGTTGCCACTTTTATCGTGTGGACACATGTCTGTGCTGATTAATTTGGATTTCTCCTCAGCTTCTCCCACTCTGCGCTCCAACTCCAGCCTCCAAGATCCATTGCATACATCATTGAGCTGTTAACAGTGCGCCATTGTGCCGGTTGCCACTTTTATCGTGCAGAAGGCCTGGAAGTTCTTGGGATTTCAGAAGGAAACCACATTGCCAAGGTAAAATCTTTTGTTCTGATATTTTCTTCTGATAATGGGAATTTTGACATGGATTATTCTGATCACATGCAGGCTCCACTGGGCCTCCCATTTGCATTGATTCAGGGAAATCTGGCAGCGCAGGGGGTTACCTTCAATCCAATTTCGAAAGAAGGTTGCTCGACTGTGAAAAGAGGATCAGTTGCGTGGATTGGTTCAGGGCCTGAATTCTTTATAAGCCTTGCAAACCATAATAAATGGAAGAAGGCATGCACATTGTTTGGGACCGTCCTGCCGGAGGACATGGAAATCGCTGAGAAATTTGCCGAATTACCTACCAAGGAAGATTCATGGAGTAACATCCAGGTCAGGGTTCTTGAGAAGCCTGTCAGCTTGAGGCTTAGAAGAATCACAGGGAGCTCGCAGTGATTTGTTTAGTAAAGCAGACATGACAATGCCTGATGCCATTTCCACATCTTGTTTAGTTGGGATCCTTTTTCATGATTGTTTGAGTCATTGAGGTACGTAACAGCTGGTTGGTATCTCCATCCATGGTGATCAATGCATGCTATACTCGTCATTTGGAGCATTTCTACGGATTTTTCTTGACGTTTGTAAATGAAGAGGTGAAGATCCTTTATAAGTTGAAAAAAATAGAGGCATAAAATTTATTCACTGGTTGGTGCTTTTGCATTATATAAACTTGAATTTTGATAATTTGGTGAACTCTCAGGCCTCATATTGTGCAAATTTATAAACATTTCATACCATTCAATATTACGCGCAATACATATTGTAAGAACGCTGTCCCTGCTCTACTCCCCCTACACTCGAGCTGCCGGATTGGTTCTGACCACTTGAGATGTGCCGGGGGCATTTGTTCGAATATGCAACCCCATGCATATTAGCTATTTCCATTAATTGATTGTTATGTTTCCTCGCCTGCTCATACAATTGTACATGTGAACTCGCCCTTTGGCACCAAATGTGACTTTCTCCATGGGATGCTATGACAACCATTGCTCCAGGCCCAGCTCTGTATGGGCACAACCCCGAATGCAGCCCCGATTCCAGCCATGGCACTGCTTGCATTGACCCTGACCGGATTTGCCAGGGCCAAGGAGAAATCATTGGATGTCCCTGGCACAATACTCCAGGGCCAGGGAGCCATCGATCTTGCTCGCACACACAAAGCTTGTTATTAGAAATGAGGAATCCATCTCTCGTGCCTTCATAGGTCAATTAGTTTTTGAAAAAAAAAATGATACTCCCTCAGTCCAATACAACCTGTCTGGATTTGAAAATGACTTAGCTTTAAGTTCCCTAGAAAAAATAAAAATCTACCCCCTCTCCGGATTGAGTTGTGAGGGATTAAAGTCAGCCATCTAATTATGGACCCATTTTTCTTTCAAATGCAGACAAGCGTTATGGATAAATTTAAATTCCATTATTCCATTAGCGGGGCAATTGGCGTCCTTTATCTGTTTCCCGTTGGAAAACAGATACCTTGCTGTCCGTCCACGTCATCAACTTTACGAAAGTACCCTCATCGGGCAGTTCTATTAAAGCAAATTTGAATTTTAAACGACAAGATGTGAAGGGTAAAGTAGTCAAGATAAAATGTCCATTAGCCGGCAGCCCGGCGCCTAGCAATTTGCGTCCCTGTATTACGAAACTACCCTCGTCCGGTTGTCCTTTTAACATTTGAGCACGCCAAATGGAATGAGGATAAAGTAGTCCATAACGGACGAGGCGAAGAGCCAGCCGTCAACAGCTTTTGGAGGTAACGGCTGTTTGCCTCCCGGAAGATACGGACTTCAGTCGGACGGGTTTTCTTCAGAGCAAAGGAGAGCCTTTCTTGCTAGGGTTTCGATGGCCTGATCGAAACCCTCGAGAACGCCGAGAACCAACCCAGAAGAATCATCGCCGGCGACGAAGATGAATCGATTTCGTGCGTCGCCGGCGATGTTTCTTCGGGAGTGGTTCTACCGCGTCGTCGCGGCAGATGTAGGCCGAAGTCTTTTTTAAGGCCTGGACGGACAATGCCGGAGAGATGAATTTGCTTAACGTGCTCAAAGACGAGGTCCTGCAACTTAATGAGGTAATTCGTGGGTTTTTGCTTCTTTTTTGCGGCATTTAGTATTGCCAGGGTATCCTTTTCTGATTCATCTTCCTCTGTCTCTCTTTTTGCCCTTCTACCTAGGGTTTCGGTTCGTCTTCTGTCTTCGCTCTGGCCGATCGTTGAGATCTTGGGTGACTTGTTCGGGGGGTTTTGCGATTGCCTGATCGGGGTTATCGGAGGGGGATTTTCTGCGTCGACGGAGATGTTTCTTCTGGATTGGTTCTATGGCGTCCACGCGGCTCTCGGATTATGGCAGTAGGCCAAGATCTTCATTTTCGGCCTGGCCAATGCCGACAAGACGACTTTGCTTCACGTACTCAAAGACGAGGTCCTCTTTTTATCACTTTCTGCTACAACTTAATGAAGCAATTCATGGTTTTTGGTTTTTTTTTTTTCATTTAGTACTGCCATCTTTTTCCTTGGCTGCTGTGTTTGCTCCAATCATATATTAGATTTCTTTTTCTTCTTTTTTTTTTCCCATTATCTGTGTGTTTTTTTATCATTTGATTTGATTTTGAGTTAGTACTCCATACTATTTTATGGACTTATATTCATATGTCATAATGGATTTTAGAAATATGGTCTCTGCGAATTTTGTGCTTGTCTTTTTTGGTCTACAATTGTTTTTTTGTAAGTCATTGATAATATTTTTTAACATGTTGTAGAGAATCTGAACATTATAGTTATGTCGTGCATGTTTTCCCTAGCGGTATGCTTACATTGTATTGATTGGTTATGCAATTTAGTCTCGCTTAGGCTTTTCCGTATTTCATTTGGAGGATTATAAGCATGACTTCATGGGAAAGGAAGAGAGATTTCTATGAATTATGGGA
The DNA here is from genome assembly GCA_039654745.1 of Houttuynia cordata. Taxonomy (NCBI): domain Eukaryota; kingdom Viridiplantae; phylum Streptophyta; class Magnoliopsida; order Piperales; family Saururaceae; genus Houttuynia; species Houttuynia cordata. The sequence continues at coordinate 28,730,179 of CM077505.1, forward strand.
TGTTTAAATTTTGTGTAACTGATTGAAGGGAAAGGAGAATGCAATATAGATTTTGGAGCGTTGCTTAGCAACTGTGTAAAGGCAAGAACAACCTTGGCTCGTATTGCTTGTGCATAGAGTCTTTTTTTTATAAGCTTACACACAGAGACTTGGGAGTTTCTTCAGTTATCTGGTATGCATGGCAAGGGACATTTACAGAGCTAATCTGAAGGGGGAGCTTTGAATAGCTTTGGGAAAAATACAAGGTCGATTAGCATTATGGAGATGTGTATAATAATGAGAGATGATGTCAAATCTATGAGGTATGACTTAAACTTTAAAACTCTTTTTACTGAAAGGAGTATAGACTAAATGAGCTGAATTAATTTAGATGTCAAATCTATGTAAGCCGCTCATTATATTTTTTGTTTGTCAAAGTAGGATAGTTCATGATCCGTCTTGTAGAAATTTACTAGGTGAAAAGTGTAGAATGTTATTAAAAAGTATTTGACTATTGCTTATTCAGATTTAGTGTTATGCGGATTACATGCATGCATGATTATTGCAAATTTAAATTAAAGGTTTTGATTATAAATTACTTAGTGTCACTATTAGGAGGATGTATGTAAATCATTTAATATGTAAATGTCATTAAAAGATTACTTGGTGTTAGTGGCCCTTGAAAACATTCCTATTGTGGATTTTTTGATGCTAAGGAACTCAGTTATCAGAGGTTGTGTCGTTTACCTAACAAAACTAGTGTGTATGTAATTTTCTATATGTTACAAATCAGTTTAAGAACTTCAGCCCATATCAACTTTTATATGTTCGAGAAGCATGTTGAACGAACTTTATATGTTATAAAAACTTGTAACACGCAGATCCCCCTTTTGTTTGAATAATTGAATCTATGAAATCGTTTTAGTAACTTCGGCCGAATTAAATTTTTGTATGTCATAGATAAGTGTTAGGTGGTCTTTTGTATATTATATAAACTTGTAACAAGTAGGATCTTCCTTTTGTTCTAGGATAGAACTTTACTTAACTTAGTTTAAGTGATAATAGAATTGCTTACCTTCATGAAACATAAGAGTGTATGTAAGGATAAACATCATAATGGCAGCAATGTAATTTTTATTGACACATGTGACTTTTACGTATTATTATTCATACTTGTCTTAGGATATATATTGGGATAACAACTGGAGTTTATGCTAATGACGTTTTTTCCTTTCCCGCTGTGTGAGTTTCATATTGCGGTGTAAACTATTGATTATCCCGTCCGTTATTAGGAGTCATGTGGTTTACCTTAGATTCACAGAGTGTATGTGGTTTTATAGAGTTAACTGATGAGCTTAATAGTTTTAGCCTAGACGACTTTGTGTGTTATTGATATTTGTAACACATTGGATTTTGTGTTTGTTTAATGAACATGTGGGGTCCTCATTCTACTTGTTGAACATCTTAGAAGTAAACTTTAGGATGGTGACTTCACTTTTCTTAGGATATACCGTCTGGTTTAGGTGGGTGATGTGGAGCCATAGTGGCTCCACATGAAGCTTATTATTAGATTTAACTTTTTAGAATTTTACTTATATTTGGAATTTTCTACCACAGAAAGATTTTATTTGATTTAGGATTGAGGATTTTAGTTGAGATTTGATTCTAAGTTAAGATTTATCTTATTTAGTATGTTTTTTCTAATTAGGATTCCCTATTTAAAGGCAAATTTAGTATGCTTTTTCAATGATGTTAACTGTCCAGTGTTGATTCCGGCGGTAATCTATGGTGGTGATTCCTGAGAAATTTGCCCATGTTATGCCTCTTTCCCCTCTATTTCTCTTCCTTCATGCGCCCTCCGCTATCAGTTTGGTGGCCCATGCAAAAACATGCAACTTGAGAACATTGATCCGTGGACGCGCTCTCTTGCTCAATGTAGATACGAAGTTAATCGATTCAAATCCGATCTTGGTGACATCAAAAGCCCAACTCGAGGAAGTTACACGACTAGTACATCAGATGATCGAGACCAAACGCGCACAAGCAGAAGAACGAGCCCAAGCATTCGAGCAATCCCCGTTGTTGCGAGCAAGCAACCATCGAGAGGAGTCATCCGCCAAGAAACAGAGCCTAGAACATGGATTCATGGTTGCGCTCTCTTGCTCAATGTAGATGTGAGGTTAATCGATTCAAAGCCGATCTTGGTGACATCAAAGCCCAACTCGAGTAAGTTACACGACTAGTACATCAGATGATCGAGATCAAACGCGCACAAGCAGAAAAACGAGCCCAAGCATTCGAGCAATCCCTGTTGTTGCGAGCAACCAACCATCGAGAGGATTCATCCGCCAAGAAACAGAGCCTAGAACATGGATTCGTGGACGCGCTCTCTTGCTCAATGCAGATGTCAGGTTAATCGTTTCAAAGCCGATCTTGGTGACATCAAAGCTCAACTCGAGGAAGTTACATGACTATTACATTAGATGATCGAGACCAAACGTGCACAAGCAGAAGAACGAGCCCAAGCATTCGAGCAATCCCTGTTGTTGCGAGCAAGCAACCATCGAGAGGAGTCATCCGCCAAGAAACAGAGCCTAGAAGCCACATAATGACAATGAAGTATCTACAACATCGTCTGTGCTGCCCAACGTAGGCGAGGGTCCTTTTGCAACCCGCAACGAAGTAGAGCAATTTGCACTGGTGGTAGAGTCCTTCCGGAGCTCTCATCGACTCCTCCACCAGCCCCATCACCGTGGTTATCAGTGGCGACGGTCATGCTGAAGTTCTCATTGCGTCATCATTTGTGTCCCTCTAGACTGGCAGTTTGTCCAGATTCTCTGCCGCAAATGTCACCCCAAATTTCTTCTTTCCAGTACTCGTGCAAACCTTGGCGGCCAACACGTTTCAACCAAAAACTCTTGTTTCTCTTGAACGTGTAAGACAGTCGATGCATTCTAACCAGTTTGGGTTGGGTTGGTTCAACCCAAAACTTGGTCCCACATGAAGCTTATTATTAGATTTAAGTTTTTAGAATTTTACTTATATTAGGAATTTCTACCACGGAAAGATTTTATTTGATTTAGGATTAACTATTTTAGTTGAGATTTGATTCCAAGTTAACTCTTATCTTATTTAGTAGATTTGATTCTAATTAGGATTATGGAATAGAGACATTAATTTGAAGGAAAAAACAACTGAGTTCTTCTCTTCTGATGGAGAAACTCTTTGTTCGGTGATGATGCTAAACAACCATTGTGCTGATGCTATGTCCACCGTCCGGTGGTGATTCCGGCGGTAATCTATGGTGGTGATTATAGAGAAATTTGTCCCTGTTAGCCCTCTTTCCCCTTTGTTTCTCTTCCTTCATGCGCTCTCCGCTATCAGTTTGGTGGCCCATGCAAAAACTTGCCACTGGAGAACATGGATTCGTGGACGCGCTCTCTTGCTCAATGCAGATGTGAGGTTAATCGATTCAAAGCCGATCTTGGTGACATCAAATCCCAACTCGAGGAAGTTATACGACTTGTACATCAGATGATCGAGACCAAACGTGCACAAGCAGAAGAACGAGCCCAAGCATTCGAGCAATCCTTGTTGTTGCGAGCAAGCAACCATCGAAAGGAGTCATCCGCCAAGAAACAGAGCCTAGAACATGGATTCGTGGACGCGCTCTTTTGCTCAATGCAGATGTGAGGTTAATCAATTTAAAGCCGATCTTGGTGACATCAAAGCCCAACTCGAGGAAGTTACACGACTAGTACATCAGATGATCGAGACCAAACGCGCACAAGCAGAAGAACGAGGCCAATCATTCAAGCAATCCCTGTTGATGCGAGCAAGCAACCATCGAGAGGAGTCATCCACCAAGAAACAGAGCCTAGAACATGGATTCGTGGACGCGCTCTCTTGCTCAATGCAGATGTCAGGTTAATCGATTCAAAGCCGATCTTGGTGACATCAAAGTCCAACTCGAGGAAGTTACATGACGAGTACATCAGATGATCGAGACCGAACGTGCACAAGCAGAAGAACGAGCCCAAGCATTCGAGCAATCCCTGTTGCGATCATGCAACCATCGAGAGGAGTAATCCGCCAAGAAACAGAGCCTAGAAGCCACATAATGACAATGAAGTATCTACAACATCGTCTATGCTGCCCAACGAAGGCGAAGGTCATCCTTTTGCAACCCGCGACGAAGTAGAGCAATTTGCACCGGTGGTAGAGTCCTTCCGAAGCTCTCATCGAATCCTCCCCCAGCCCCACCACCGTGGTTATCAGTGGCGACAGTCATGCTGAAGTTCTCATTGCGTCATCGTTTGTGTCCGGTATGTCCAGATTCTCTGCCGCAAATGTCACCCCAAATTTCTTCTTTCCGGTACTCGTGCAAATCCTGGCGGCCAACTCGTTTCAACCCAAAACTCTTGTTTCTCTTGAACATGCAAGACCGTCGTGGCATTCTAACCAGTTTGGGTCGGGTTGGTTCACCCCAAAACTTGGTGCCACATGAAGCTTATTATTAGATTTAAGTTTTTAGAATTTTACTTATATTAGGAATTTCTACCATAGAAAGATTTTATTTGATTGGGGATTTTAGTTGAGATTTGATTCAAAGTTAACTCTTATCTTATTTACTATCTTATTTAGTAGATTTGATTCTAATTAGGATTATGGAATAGAGAGACATTAATTTGAAGGAAAAAACAACTGAGTTTTTCTCTTCTTATGGAGAAATTCTTTGTTCGGTGATGATGCTGAACAACCATTGTGCTGATGCTATGTCCACCATCCGGTGGTGATTCCGGCGGTAATCTATGGTGGTGATTCTAGAGATATTTGTCTCTGTTATCCCTCTTTCCCCTTTGTTTCTCTTCCTTCATGCGGTCTTCGCGATCAGTTTGGTGGCCCATGCAAAAACTTGCAACCGGAGAACATGGATTCGTGGACGCTCTCTCTTGCTCAATGCAGATGTGAGGTTAATCGATTCAAAGCCGATCTTGGTGACATCAAAGCCCAACTCGAGGAAGTTACACGACTAGTACATCAGATGATCGTGACCAAACGCGCACAAGCAGAAGAACGAGCCCAAGCATTCGAGGAATCCCTGTTCTTGCGAGCAAGCAACCATCGAGAGGAGTCATCCGCCAAAAAACAGAGCTTAGAACATGGATTCGTGGACGCGCTCTCTTGCTCAATGCAGATGTCAGGTTAATCGATTCAAAGCCGATCTTGGTGACATCAAAGCCCAACTCGAGGAAGTTACACGACTATTACATTAGATCATCGAGACCAAACGTGCACAAGCCGAAGAACAAGCCCTAGCATTCGAGCAATCCCTGTTGTTGCGAGCAAGCAACCATCAAGGGGAGTCATCTGCCAAGAGACAGAGCCTAGTAGCCACATAATGACAATGAAGTATCTACAACATCGTCTGTGTTGCCCGACGAAGGCGAGGGTCCTTCTTTTGCAACCCGCGACGAAGTAGAGCAATTTGCACTGGTGGTAGAGTCCTTCCGGAGCTCTCATCGACTCCTCCACCAGCCCCATCACCGTGGTTATCAGTGGCGACGGTCATGCTGAAGATCTCATTGCGTCATCATTTGTGTCCCTCTAGACTGGCAGTTTGTCCAGATTCTCTGCCGCAAATGTCACCCCAAATTTCTTCTTTCCAGTACTCGTGCAAACCTTCGCGGCCAACTCGTTTCAACCAAAAACTCTTGTTTCTCTTGAACGTGCAAGACCGTCGATGCATTCTAACCAGTTTGGGTCGGGTTGGTTCAACCCAAAACTTGGTCCCACATGAAGCTTACTATTAGATTTAAGTTTTTAGAATTTTACTTATATTAGGAATTTCTACCACGGAAAGATTTTATTTGATTTAGGATTAACTATTTTAGTTGAGATTTGATTCCAAGTTAACTCTTAACTTATTATTTAGTATGTTATTACTAATTAGGATTATGAAATACAGAGACATTGATTTGAAGGAGAAAAGAACTGAGTTCTTCTCTTCTGATGAAGAAACTCTTTGTTCGGTGATGATGCTGAACAACCATTGTGCTGATGCTATGTCCACCGTCCGGTGTTGATTCTTGTGGTAATCTCTGGTTGTGATTTTAGAGAAATTTGTCCATGTTATCTCTCTTTCCCCTTCGTTTCTCTTCCTTCATGCGGTCTCCGCTATGAGTTTGTTGGCCCATGCAAAAACTTGCAACTGGAGAACAAGGATTCGTGGACGCGCTCTCTTGCTCAATGCAGATGTGAAGTTAATCGATTCAAAGCCGATCTTGGTGACATCAAAGCCCAACTCGAGAAAGTTACACGACTAGTACATCAGATGATCGAGACCAAACGCGCACAAGCAGAAGAACGAGCCCAAGCATTCAAGCAATCCCCGTTGTTGTGAGGAAGCAACCATCGAGAGGAGTCATCCGCCAAGAAACAGAGCCTAGAACATGGATTCATGGAAGCGCTCTCTTGCTCAATGTAGATGTGAGGTTAATCGATTCGAAGCCGATCTTGGTGACATCAAAGCCCAACTCGAGTAAGTTACACGACTAGTACATCAGATGATCGAGACCAAACGCGCACAAGCAGAAAAATGAGCCCAAGCATTCGAGCAATCCCTGTTGTTGCGAGCAACCAACCATCGAGAGGATTCATCCGCCAAGAAACAGAGCCTAGAAGCCACATAATGACAATGAAGTATCTACAACATCGTCTGTGCTGCCCAACGAAGGTGAGGGTCCTTTTGCAACCCGCGACGAAGTAGAGCAATTTGCACTGGTGGTAGAGTCCTTCCGGAGCTCTCATCGACTCCTCCACCAGCCCCATCATCGTGGTTATCAGTGGCGACGGTCATGCTGAAGATTGCGTCATCATTTGTGTCCCTCTAGACTGGCAGTTTGTCCAGATTCTCTGCCGCAAATGTCACCCCAAATTTCTTCTTTCCAGTACTCGTGCAAACCTTGGCGGCCAACTCGTTTCAACCAAAAACTCTTCTTTCTCTTGAACGTGCAAGACAGTCGATGCATTCTAACCGGTTTGGGTTGGGTTGGTTCAACCCAAAACTTGGTCCCACATGAAGCTTAGTATTAGATTTAAGTTTTTAGAATTTTACTTATATTAGGAATTTCTACCACGGAAAGAATTTATTTGATTGAGGATTAACTATTTTAGTTGAGATTTGATTCCAAGTTAACTCTTATCTTATTATTTAGTATGTTATTATTAATTAGGATTATGAAATACAGAGACATTGATTTGAAGGAGAAAAGAACTGAGTTCTTCTCTTCTGATGGAGAAACTCTTTGTTCGGTGATGATGCTGAACAACCATTGTGCTGATGCTATGTCCACCGTCCGGTGTTGATTCTTGTGGTAATCTCTGGTTGTGATTTTAGAGAAATTTGGCCATGTTATCTCTCTTTCCCCTTCGTTTCTCTTCCTTCATACGGTCTCCCCTATCAGTTTGGTGGCCCATGCAAAAACTTGCATCTGGAGAACATGGATTCGTGGACGCGCTCTCTTGCTCAATGCAGATGTGAAGTTAATCATTCAAAGCCGATCTTGGTGACATCAAAGCCCAACTCGAGGAAGTTACACGACTAGTACATCAGATGATCGAGACCAAACGCGCACAAGCAGAAGAACGAGCCCAAGCATTCGAGCAATCCCTGTTGTTGCGAGCAAGTAACCATCGAGTGGAGTCATCCGCCAAGAAACAGAGCCTAGAAGCCACATAATGACAATGAAGTGTCTACAACATCGCATGTGCTGCCCATCGAAGGCGAGGGTCCTCCTTTTACAACCCGCGACGACGAAGTAGAGCAATTTGCACCAGTGGTAGAGTCCTTCCAGAGCCCTCATCGACTCCTCCACCAGCCCCTCCACTGTGGTTATCAGTGGTGACGGTCGTGCTGAAGATCTCATTGCGTCCCTTCAGACTGACGGTTTGTCCAGATTCTCTGCCGCAAATGTCACCCCAAATTTCTTCTTTCCGGTACTCGTGCAAATCCTGGCGGCCAACTCGTTTCAACCCAAAACTCTTGTTTCTCTTGAACATGCAAGACCGTCGTGGCATTCTAACCAGTTTGGGTCGGGTTGGTTCAACCCAAAACTTGGTGCCACATGAAGCTTATTATTAGATTTAAGTTTTTAGAATTTTACTTATATTAGGAATTTCTACCACAGAAAGATTTTATTTGATTGGGGATTTTAGTTGAGATTTGATTCCAAGTTAACTCTTATCTTATTTAGTATCTTATTTAGTAGATTTGATTCTAATTAGGAATATGGAATAGAGAGACATTAATTTGAGGGAAAAAACAACTGAGTTCTTCTCTTCTGATGGAGAAATTCTTTGTTCGGTGATGATGCTGAACAACCATTGTGCTGATGCTATGTCCACCGTCCGGTGGTGATTCCAGCGGTAATCTATGGTGGTGATTCTAGAGATATTTGTCTATGTTATCCCTCTTTCCCCTTTGTTTCTCTTCCTTCATGCGGTCTTCGCGATCAGTTTGGTGGCCCATGCAAAAACTTGCAACTGGAGAACATGGATTCGTGGACACACTCTCTTGCTCATTGCAGATGTGAGGTTAATCGATTCAACGCCGATCTTGGTGACATCAAAGCCCAACTTGAGGAAGTTACACGACTAGTACATCAGATGATCGTGACCAAACGCGCACAAGCAGAAGAACGAGCCCAACCATTCGAGCAATCCCTGTTGTTGCGAGCAAGCAACCATCGAGAGGAGTCATCCGCCAAGAAACAGAGCTTAGAACATGGATTCGTGGACGCGCTCTCTTGCTCAATGCAGATGTGAGGTTAATCGATTCAAAGCCAATCTTGGTGACATCAAAGCCCAACTCGAGGAAGTTACACGACTAGTACATCAGATGATCGAGACCAAACGCGCACAAGCAGAAGAACGTGCCCAAGCATTCGAGTAATCCCTGTTATTGCAAGCAAGCAACCATCGAGAGGAGTCATCCTCCAAGAAACAGAGCCTAGAAGCCACATAATGAAAATGAAGTATCTACAACATCGTCTGTACTGCCCAATGAAGGCGAGGGTCCTCCTTTTGCAACCCGCGACGAAGTAGAGCAATTTGCATTGGTGGTAGTGTCATTTCGTAGCTATCATCGACTCCTCCACCTGCCCCATCACCGTGGTTATCAGCGGCGACGGTCATGCTGAAGATCACATTGCGTCATCATTTGTGTCCCTCTAGACTGGCAGTTTGTCGAGATTCTCTGCCGCAAATGTCGCCCCCAATTTCTTCTTTCCAGTACTCGAGCAAATCTTGGCGGCCAACTCATTTCAACCAAAAACTCTTGTTTCTCATGAACGTGCAAGACAGTCGATGCATTCTAACTAGTTTGGGTCGGGTTGGTTCAACCCAAAACTTGGTCCCACATGAAGCTTATTATTAGATTTAAGTTTTTAGAATTTTACTTATATTAGGAATTTCTACCACGGGATGATTTTATTTGATTTAGGATTGATGATTTTAGTTGAGATTTGATTCCAAGTTAACTCTTATCTTATTATTTAGTATGTTATTATTAATTAGGATTATGAAATACAGAGACATTGATTTGAAGGAGAAAAGAACTGAGTTCTTCTCTTCTGATGGAGAAACGTTTTGTTAAGTGATGATGCTGAACGACCATTGTGCTGATGCTATGTCCACCGTTCGATGTTGATTCCGGCGGTAATCTATGGTGGTGATTTTAGAGAAAGTTGCCCCTGTTATCCCTCTTTCCCCTTCGTTTCTCTTCCTTCATGCGCTCTCCGCTATTAGTTTGGTGGCCCATGCAAAAACATGCAACTGGAGAACATGGATTCGTGGACACGCTCTCTTGCTCATTGTAGATGTGAAGTTAATCGATTCAAAGCCGATCTTGGTGACATCAAAGCCCAACTCGAGGAAGTTACACAACTAGTACATAAAATGATCGAGACCAAACGTGCACAAGCAGAAGAACGAGCCCAAGCATTCGAGCAATCCCTGTTGTTGCGAGGAAGCAACCATTGAGAGGAGTCATCCGCCAAGAAATAGAGCCTAGAAGCCACATAATGACAATGAAGTGTCTACAACATCGCATGTGCTGCCCATCGAAGGCGAGGGTCCTCCTTTTGCAACCCGCGATGACGAAGTAGAGCAATTTCACCGGTGGTAGAGTCCTTCCAGAGCCCTCATCGACTCCTCCACCAGCCCCTCCACCGTAGTTATCAGTGGTGACGGTCGTGCTGAAGATCTCATTGCGTCATCGTTTGTGTCCCTTCAGACTGACGGTTTGTCCAGATTCTCTGCCGCAAATGTCACCCCAAATTTCTTCTTTCTAGTACTCGTGCAAATCATGACGGGCAACTTGTTTCAACCGAAAACTGTTGTTTCTCTTGCAAGATGGTCCGAGGCATGCTAACCAGTTTGGGTCGGGTTGGTTCAACCCAAAACTTGGTCTCACATGAAGCTTATTATTAGATTTAAGTTTTTAGAATTTTACTTATATTAGGAATTTCTACCACGGAAAGATTTTATTTGATTTAGGATTGAGGATTTTATTTGAGATTTGATTCCAAGTTAACTCTTATCTTATTTAGTATGTTATTTCTAATTAGGATTATGAAATAGAGAGGCATTGATTTGAAGGAAAAAACAACTGAGTTCTTCTCTTCTGATGAAGAAACTCTTTGTTCGGTGTTGATGCTAAACAACCATTGTGCTGATGCTATGTCCACCGTTCGGTGTCTATTCCGACGGTAATCTCTGGTGGTGATTTTAGAGAAATTTGTCCTTGTTATCCCTATTTTCCCTTCGTTTCTCTTCCTTCGTGCGCTCTCCGCTATCAGTTTGGTGGCCCATGCAAAAACATGCAACTGGAGAACATGGATTCATGGACGCGCTCTCTTGCTCATTGCAGATGTGAAGTTAATTGATTCAAAGCCGATCTTGGTGACATCAAAGCCCAACTCTAGGAAGTTACACGACTAGTACATCAGATGATCGAGACCAAACGGGCACAAGCAGAAGAACGAGCCTAAGCATTCGAGCAATCCCTGTTGTTGCGAGCAAGCAACCATCGAGAGGAGTCATCCGCCAAGAAACAGAGCCTTGAAGCCACATAATGACAATGAAGTATCGACAACATCGTCTATGCTGCCCAACGAAGGCGAGGGTCATCCTTTTGCAACCCGCGACGAAGTAGAGCAATTTGCACCGGTGGTAGAGTCCTTCCGGCGCTCTCATCGAATCCTCCACCAGCCCCACCACCATGGTTATCAGTGGCGACCGTCATGCTGAAGTTCTCATTGGGTCATCGTTTGTGTCCGGTATGCCTAGATTCCCTGCCGCAAATGTCACCCCAAATTTCTTCTTTCCAGTACTCGTGTAAATCCTGGCGGCCAACTCGTTTCAACCCAAAACTCTTGTTTCTCTTGAACATGCAAGACAGTCGTGGCATTCTAGCCAGTTTGGGTCGGGTTGGTTCAACCCAAAACTTGGTGCCACATGAAGCTTATTATTAGATTTAAGTTTTTAGAATTGTACTTATATTAGGAATTTCTACCAAAGAAAGATTTTATTTGATTTAGGATTGACGATTTTAGTTGAGATTTGATTCCAAGTTAACTCTTATCTTATTCATTATGTTATTTCTAATTAGGATTATGAAATAGGGAGATTGATTTGAAGGAAAAAACAACTGAGTTCTTTTCTTCTGATGGAGAAACTCTTTGTTCGGTGCTGATGCTGAACAACCGTTGTGCTGATGCTATGTCCACCGTCCGGTGTTGATTCCGGCGGTAATCTCTGGCGGTGATTTTAGATAAATTTGTCCCTGTTATCCCTCTTTCCCCTTTGTTTCTCTTCCTTCATGCGGTCTCCGCTATCAGTTTGGTGGCCCATGCAAAAACTTGCAACTGGAGAACATGGATTCGTAGACGTGCTCTCTTGCTCAATGCAGATGTGAAGTTAATTGATTCAAAGCCAATCTTGGTGACATCAAAGCCTAATTCGAGGAAGTTACACGTCTAGTACATCAGATGATCGAGACCAAACGCGCATAAGCAGAAAAATGAGCCCAAGCATTCGAGCAATCCCTGTTGTTGCGAGCAAGCAACCATCGAGAGCAGTCATCTGCCATGAAACATAGCCCTGGATGGCAGAAGCCACATATTGACAATGAAGTATCTACAACATCGTCTGTGCTGCCCAACGAAGGCGAGGGTCCTCCTTTTGCAACCCATGACGAAGTAGACCAATTTGCACCGGTGGTAGAGCCAAAACGAGCACCGATTCTTCTCCTTCCGGAGCTCTCATCGACTCCTCCACCATCCCCACCACTGTGGTTCTCATTGGCGACAGTCTTGCTGAAGTTGTCATTGCGTCATCGTTTATGTCTCTCCAGACTGATGGTTTGTCCAGATTCTCTGCCGCAAATGTCTCCCTAAATTTTTCCTTTCCAGTACTCGTGCAAATCATGGCGGGCAACTTTTTCAACCCAAAACTTTTGTTTCTCTTGATTGTGCAAGAAAGTCGAGGCATTTTAACCTGTTTGGTTCGGGTTGGTTCAACCCAAAACCCAATCCAGTTGGGCCAATGATGCTGTTCTGGACTTTCCATTTAACCCAGACCCAGGTGGTACTAACATGGGCGCTCTTCTTCCACACATATTTTCTTTTCAATTGCAGCTGCTTCTGCTACACAAGTGCGGGGCCTGCATGTGAAAATATAGCGGAAAAGTAATGGTGGGGCCAACACAAGTTATACTCACCCGAGTTGAGTTCACTTCTCTTAAGCCATACTTGCTGGAGTCGAGTATCTCTCACATGGGTAAAATGATGCGGAGCCATAGTGGTCCCACATGAAGCTTGTTATTAGATTTAAGTTTTTAGAATTTTACTTATATTAGGAATTTCTACCACGGAAAGATTTTATTTGATTTAGGATTGAGGGTTTTAGTTTAGATTTGATTCCAAGTTATCTTTTTAGTATGTTTTTTCTAATTAGGATTATGAAAAAGGGAGAATGATTTGAAAAAATAAACGACTACGTTCTATTCTGCTGATGGAAGAAGTCTTTGTTCGGTGATGTTGCTGAACAACCTTGGTGCCGATACTATGGTGTTTACCTTAGATTTGTGGGGTGTATGCGGTTTCTCAGAGTTTACCTATGGGTTTAGTAGTTTTTGCCTAGACGAACTTGTATGTTATAGACACCTGTAACACCTAGGATTTTCCGTTTGTTTGATGAACATGTTTTGTGGTTTACCTCAGAATCGTAGGTGTACGCAGTTCTCGGAGATTACCAATCAGTTTAGCAACTTCGGCCAAGATAAACTTAATTATAGAAAAGGAGATAGGGTCCTCCTTTTGTTTGATGAGCATGAATGAGTCAGTTGGTGTTTACTTTGTTGTTGTTTACTTTGTGATGTGACATAATCTTTATTGGAATATGTGACTTGACTTAGTAGATGTGGTGAGGAGCGTATTGCATGTTCATGATGCATGAGCCTATCTGTTGGTCTAACTTACTATCAACTTTATTTAGGGAGGATGTCAGTTATGGCTAATTAGATGTACTTTGTTTTTGTTTCTTGTTATGTTATACAAAAATGGGAAGAAAAAATTATGTAAAATAAATGGGTCCAGACTGAAGTTTTGTTGAAACTGCTCTGATTTAGCTTATTATTATATAGCAAGGTTTATTAGTAGATAGAGAATGATCTTGGTGATCTTTCTTTCTAACAAAAAGATTAATTCCGGATGAGAATGTTAAGCATAGGATGGGCTATTGGACTCAAGTCTAACAATTGGTACTGTGTTTTCTCTATGCAAAATTTGCATGTGGATTTGGATTATTTATAGGTGTTATTTCTTAGAACATCCTATTGATGCTATCTTTATGTGATTTAATGCTATTTATGACAATTAGTCGTAATTGTGCTGATTCAGTTTACTTGTAGATAGAGTGTGATCTTGGTGCTCATGTGTTCTTTGAAAAAGATCAAATTGAGGATGTGCTTGTTAAGCATAGGATGGGCTATTACATTTTTTTTTTCATAGAATGAACTCAATTCTAACAATTGGCATTTCATTTTTTTTTTCTGAAAAAGCTGGATATTGATTTGGATTTTCATTAGACTTTGGTTTTCAAGATCTCCTAGCAATGCTATATTTATGTTATTTAGTGCGATTTATCACACTAGTATATTGGTTGCTCAAACCACATGGTTATTTTAAGAGTGAAGGAATGGATATGTTTTTTTTTTTTTGCATAAAACGACCACCACTCTCGCTGTTTTTGACTTTTATCTGCGCATGTTTTTTTAAGATTTGCGCATATTTTTTTAAGATTTTTGTATTTGTATAGCTTGAGTTTAGTGCAAGTGGTTCTTTAATGTTGAAAGCTTCAAATATATATGATGTGCAAATTTTCTACTGTTAAATAGTTGAAGATTGAATCAATATTCACGATAATTATAGAAGGGAAAGTTGGTGTGAGTGGAGAGAACGACTTTGATATTTATTTGTAGTTGTCTTTTATTTTAGTTATGTTTGCCATGTGTCAATTTATGTTTCACACTTTTCTACGGGCATTAACCTCTTCATAAGGTGATTTTTGCAGTTTTTTTACTTTTGTGGGTTAATTCTTCATCTTAGCCGTAAGTATTGTTAACTAGTTTGGTAAGTGTAACAGCAAACATGAGATATGAGCAAGAAGTTTTCCACTTGGTTGTTGAATTGTGCGATCAAGGGGCCATAGAGGTTGGAGGCAATTTGTCTTCAGAGCATAGCATGCTGTCATTTCTTCCTTGGATTACTTGTTCATTGAGATCTTCGGTGACTTGTTCGGGAAGATTCGACGGAGATGTTTCTTCTGGAGTGGTTCTACGGCGCAAGATGAATTTGCTTTACGTGCTCAAAGACGAGGTACTCTTTTTATCACTTTCTTCTATAACTTAATCAAGTAATTCATGGTTTTTTTGGGTTTTTTCTATTTGGTACTGCCATCTTACCCTTTTCTGATTTTTCCTGTTATCGTTGGATAGTGTACTTGCTCGAATCATAACTTAGATTTATTCTTCTTTTTTTTTCTCACCCTCTTGTGTTTCTTTATCATTTGATTTGATTTTGAGTTAAGAGTACCATAAGTTTATTACATGTTATTGTAAGAACTTGTATCCATATCTCTCAATGTATTTAGGACTCTGGTCTCTTCTGTGGTGGTCCTTTTTGGCCTACAATTGTTGTTTTTTTTGCAAGTCATTGATTAAATTTCTTAACTTCTTGTAGAGGTTAAATCAGCACCAGCCAACACAGTTTTTAACATGGGAGGAATTAAGTATTGGAAAGATCAAGTTCAAGCTTTTGATTTGGGAAGTCACCAAGTCACTCACAGGGTTTAGAAAGATTATTATGCAAAGGTCGGATGCTCTATAAAATTTTTTCAGTATATCTGTGTTTTTGTTGAAGAAAAAGCACCGTTATTATTGTGTTTACATGGACTGTCATAATGATAGCAAAAGTTTCTTTTTGCTATCATTTGCTTCGAGTTTATTGTGGCAAATTATGAGAGTTTTTTTTACCTAAATGATTCATCTTCCTTGAAATTAAAATTCTTCAACAGGTGTTTTGAATTACTGGGTTGATTCTCACTAAACCTGATGGATATGCCCGTGGTGGCTGTGGGGTAAGCTCATTGTTCAATTAAGTCAATTAGCTTTGTTCTTCTTATGTCACATTGGCTAAAGACATGCTTCATTTTTGCACTTACATATCCATACTTCTATTAAAAGCACCAACCTTCATTTTTTTTATTTTTAACCCCTGGATTAGAACCTAATTAACCCTGTTCATTAAACTAATTTTGCGCCCTAATCCCCGTAATAAGATACTGCTAACATGGGCAAAAGAGTCCACATGAAATTACTCCACAATTTCCAGAACTACCCCTCAAAAATAGAAACTTCACTGTTTCTCCTTAAGGGCAACATTGTCCAAACAAAACTGCATTACTACCCTCTTCCCGTCTCCTACAGACACTTCCATTGCAACCACCGTCGCCTCCCTTCCCTTCCCATCCAATCCACTCATGCCTCTTCAGTTTGAATTTCAGCCTCTGTTTGGTTACAGTTTTTGCAGATTTTGAAGAAAAATGGAATATTGACATGATTTGTTTGTGTTATGTGTTTGTCAGAGTACTCGGAGTATCCGCAAAATGTTGTTGTGCCTCCGGTGGAGGGTGTCGCTGGGGGAGGAACAGGTTATGGATGGATTGATGGTTCCCGCCATTTACAAGTTCCATCAGTGGATTAGATGAAGTTGATCCAGCCAAAGTCCGGTCTGCCGAGTTACTGCACGTCTGGTGCATGCCAAGCACGGCTAATGTTGGACCCCAAGAGATGCCTCGGCCGCTGGAGCTTGTGAGTGTGCATTTTCAGTACTTTGCTGATGATTGTCTTAGTTAATCACGGGTAAATGCCAATGAAGTTCATGTTTGGCAGACGTTGTGTATTCCTGGGGTAAACACTTGACTGCTCGTGTGTTTGTTAAAAGGATTGTGGTGAAATGCCATTGAATGGAGCTGCCATGTACTACTCTCCCGTTGCAAAGCTAATCCTTTTTCGTAAAACATGGTCGTGATCATAAATAAGATTTTTTCTTTTTTTTTACACCATGTCATGTTTTTGCTATGAGGAACATGTCTTGTTGCAAAGGCAAGTATGTGCCTATCTAATCGAGCAAACCTGGCATGCCCAAAACAGGTTAGAATGGAGGTGTAATATCCATGTCGCCGACCCTAAACTGTTGTGAAAAGGCACTACTTGATTATGATTATGGAACCTGGCATGTCATATTGTAACAAAGGTGTTGGGAAGTTTATATGTAAAAGTTACTCTGTCTCAATCTGTGCTCTGTACAAGCAGCAATCCTGGAGTCATAGTGACTGCAGGACGTATATTCTTTTTAGGAATGATAAGCGGTTTATATTATTATTCAAGTTTATAATATAACTCACAAAATGCATATACATTGTGGACAATTTTAATTTTTTTATGTAGATATTCAAGCTTGTTCTTTTAGCAAGAGTGCAGAATCTATCGTAGCCATATCTTGGAAGGTCTTTGACTGATTAGTGTTTTCTTGGTTATTATACTGTCAAGTATTTTAACATTGAGCAGTAGCTCAGTCTCATATTTAATCTTTTCTATTCTCTATTTTTTTAGAAGGCTTTTTCTTTATCTATTCTGTCAGATGACCAGATGGATTTTTTTCCCATTTTTGTGATTAAAGATATCTCTTTTGGCAGCACGGAATGAGAGAGAAAGTGTACAAATTGCTCTACATCCGAAAGTTTCTTGGGGAGGGCCTCATATTGCTGGAGCTGTACAAGTTCACTGTACTGATCTTTGCTCCACATATGGCAACAGGTTTGTTATTGTGATATTATGCCTGAGAAATTATTTCTTTCTTCCTCTGTCCCTCATTCACACATTCATACTTCTTATACGTTCATGGCACGCTTATTATCGAAGTATGACAACTTCAACACATGGAGATTTATACCTATTTGATTCTTATTGGTGCTTGGCAGACCGGCAGTTGGAGAATGTTTAATGCTGCGGCATGTGCTACCCATTTTAGGTGTACCTGATGCTTTGGTTCCTCTCGGTTTACCAGCTGCTCAGATAAATCTGCTTCCGGGTATTGTTCCTTGAAATTCAAAATGTTATCTGGCATGTTGAATGCATTTTCGTTATGAAAACTGGAATTGTATTGAGACAGTAATGATGGCAACATGCTGTTCATTGCAGAGAAACAAGTGCAATTTGGGTATCAATTGACATTCCATCGGGGCAGCCCCCTGGTCAGTACGATGGGGAAATATTAATCACTGCAATAAAGGCAGACACAGAGTGATTAGCTTTCCTATTTGTTTCACCAAGAGTGTTTTTTTTGTTTTGCTTTCTACATATACAGTAGTCGTTATGTTTTGCAATAATTACAGGTCTAAAAAATTAGCTTTAGCTAAATCTGAGAAAGATCAGCTACATAAAGAACTTCAGAACTGCATAAAAATGATGGAGCCTATTGAAGGAACCTCGATAGAAGAACTGGTGAGTTTTTCAAACTCCTTATTTTCCTCATTCTCTTTTGTAGTAAACTTTGTGTCACATTTATAGAAAAATTAGTTTGGTATTATATTATTGTTTACGTGTAGCTGGAAAGGACGAAATGTGCTTCTTCAACTTTAAAAGGAGTTCTTTCATTGCCCATGTTTGCTGAGTTCTCATCAACAGATGCGTTTAGTGACATGATGGAGGAAGACAACTTAACTAACTTGTCTGTTCGTCTAAAACTGAGTGTGACCGTATGGAACTTCATTCTTCCTTTAACTCCTTCCCTTCCGACTGTATTCGGTGTATCCTTTTATCACTATTTTTTGTGTTTAAAAACTCTACATATAGAAAGCTGTGAGAATAGATGTTGTTGATACTAATAAACCTTTAGGATAGTTGAATTATCTAGATAGCTTGACTCAGCGGAGTTCAGCTTAACTTGAAGTTCAAAGTTGGGTTGATGTCTAAAATCTAGACTAGATCTAGCTTGCTTTGCCTCAACTTTAATTATATAGACTCTTTCATTACTCTTTTTATATACGACAACTTTTTATAGACTCTTTCATTCTTAAAGCTTTATCTTAGTGGTTACATTCATGTGTGCTTTAATATGCCTAACAAAATGTAAGTGAGATGAACCAAGTCGACCCCTAATCACCTGCAATGGAAACTAAGTTCGCCAATCATCCTTAGTGTCAACTCGTCTCCTGGAGTGTGAACTAATAGCGAATAACACATACCACTGGAATTAATAGCAAATAGCACATACCACGGGACTTCTCTTATACATCTAGCTTTCAATGTATTTCGCAAGAAGAGCATGAGGCTGGATGCTCATATTTTCCATTATTATCAAATCGTTCACTATGTAAAATGAAAATATAGTCTTTCATCTCCTCCTGTTGATTGGTTCCTTTATATAATTATGGTTTGTAACTGATAAAAAAAGAGGTCTGTACCAAAAAAAAATGTTTTTTTGGGTATCTTCAACGATATTCAGGTATCAGAAACTGTGCTAGAAGATCATTTTGGTGTAGAGCATGGTAGTAGTGGATGGTATGATGCATTAGATAGACATTTCAGATGGCTTCTTCAATATAGAATCAGCCCTTTCTTCTGCAGATGGGGGGATAGTACGCGTGTTTTAGCTTACACCTGTCCCTGGCCTGGTAATGTAGTAAATTGATTTGTTAGTCTTTATGCTGATAAATGCATTTTTGTTTCCAAACATTAATATATGTCTCTTATTCCCTATAGCTGATCATCCAAAATCAGATGAGTACTATGCAGACCCAAGGCTTGCTGCATATGCAGTGCCCTTCATTCCTATTCTATCTGGGAATGTCTTTTTTTTCATGTTCACATTTGTTTGTGGTTTTCTTTTATAATTGCTTAGGATAGTTTTGAAATGGTAAACAGTGGTTGTGAAGCGAAAGATACCTTGCAGAGAGAAGTAGAAATTCTGAGAACAAAGGCACACACTGGAAAAAAGCTTACTTCTACATGTGGGATGAGGTATAAATAGATTTAATTGTAGAATGCACAATGCACTTTACCTTTTCATGACACTTACAACGTCTTCGTAACCTTCTTCTCATACTATACTATATGGCTCTATATCTTTATTCTTTCGTGAGGTTTTTGGCATAAAACATTTACATATACATTCCTTGCAAAGCTCAAAACGTTTTTGCATATTTCAGGTTACCAATAAACAATGGTTCCCACTTGCATGTCATAACATTGTGCTTCGTATCATTTTATCCTAAGCTAATCATTGCACCCCATTTTTTTGTTTTTAACCCCTGGATTAGAACCTAATTAACCTGTTCATTAAACTAATTTTGTGCCCTAATCCCCATAATAAGATACTGCTAACATGGGCAAAATAGTCCATATGAAATTACTCCACAATTTCCAAAACTATACCACTTCTACCCCTCAAAAACAGAAGCTTCACGGTTTCTCCTTAAGGGCAACATTGTCCAAACAAAACTGCATTACTACCCTCTTCCCGTTTCCCACAGACACTTCCATTGCAACCACCGTCGCCTCCCTTCCCTTCCCTTCCCATCCGATCCACTCATGCCTCTTCTGTTTGAATTTCAGCGTTTGTTTGGTTACGGTTTTTGCAGATTTTGAAGAAAAATGGAATATTGACATGATTTGTTTGTGTTATGTGTTTGTCAGAGTACTTGGAGAATCCGCAAAATGTTGTTGTGCCTCGTGAGGTTTTTGGCATAAAACATTTACATATACATTCCTTGCAAAGCTCAAAACGTTTTGCACCAATAAACAATGGGGAACCACTTGCATGTCATAACATTGTGCTTCGTATCATTGCATCCTAAGCTAATCATCGTAAGTACATACTCTAAAGCTTTACAACTAGTAAGAGAAAACTGAAAATAGAAGTTGAATCGGAGATAGGCTATGATAAAAGAGAAGGCCTGCTCTCTGCTGCGCACAAGTGGTTAGAGAGAGAGAGTGAGAATGAGAATGAGAGTGAAAGAGAGAGAAAGAGAGTGAGTGAATTTGTGAGTGAGTTAGTGAGAAAGAGTGAGTGAGAGTGAGCTAGTGAGAGGGAGAAAGAATAAGCGAGTTAGACAGAGGGATTGAGAATGAGAGTGAGGTGAGAGCAAGGAATTCCGTATCGGATATCGGTATCGTATCGGTCGGCTTAAGAGATAAAATATCGGAGATATATCGGAGATATTTGTAAAAAAATATCGGTGGTCAAAAACTAGTTTTTACCATATATTTTTATAATCTAGCTTCTAAAATGAGTTATACTAATTTAGACAAAGCATAGATTTTAAAATATGCATATTAGGATGGGAAACAAGTGAGAAAGTTACTTTTTTCCCCTTTTTTTTAAAAAAAAAAAATTTTCTGAATTTTTTTCGAAAATATTATTTTATTATAAAATAGCGATATATCGCTCCGAAACCGATATATCGGCGATATTTGAAAAAAACCAAAAAGCCGATATTTGTTCGTCTCGTTTTATCGGATGGGCCCGATATCGATATATCGACGATATGGAATTCCATGGGTGAGAGTCAGAGAGAGTGAGTGACTGTGTGAGAGAGTGAGTGAGTTAGTGAGTTAGTGAGTGAGAGAGTGAGTGAGTGAGTGAGAGAGAGTGAGTGAGAGAATGAGAGTGAGAGTGCGAGTGAGAATGAGAGTGATAGTGTGAGAGAGTGAGTGAGTGAGACCGAGAGAACAATTTTTTCATTGAACTTCATTGTTTGGATTTTGTTATCTTCTTTTTTTTCTGTTATTTTCTTTGGAAGAGTAAACTCATGTAGTTAATTAATAGAGTCCTATTTAATGTGTTATGGAATTGCGTCTTTTCATAAGACATAAGATCTTTAAGTTCAATATTTGGTCATTTGGATGTTCGTCTGTGTATTACATGCAGAAAAACATATCCTCTGTCATAAATAATCAATCAAATTATAGTTTAGGTGATTGTTGGATTCTCCTGAGAACAGAGGAAGAGATAGGAATTTTATCTATCTCTGCTGGAAGCCTCTATCTGACTGACTCCCTTTCAGCTGGAAGCCTCTGTGTTGTTTTTTCTTCTGAACATTTTTTTTGCATGTTTCAGTGGATTATTCTTCGTTCTCTCAGGCTGATCATGAGGTTGAATTTAGGATGACAATAATCAGCAAGGCTCCTGGCTCCCTCAACACCACTGACCAGCTGATTCAGGACTTCAAACGCATTGATATAGGTTTCAGTGGATTATTCTTCGTTCTCTCAGGCTGATCGTGAGGTTGAATTTAGGATGTCAATAATCAGCCAGGCTCCCTCAACACCACTGACCAGCTTATTCAGGACATGAAACGGATTGATATTGGTTTCCACAGAGGAAAGACCATCGTTTTTTATTTTATTTTGAGGAGAGACCATCTATTCAAATGGGTGTATCTCTTAGTGTGGTTAATTTACAACATCGGTTGAAGCCGTATCTTCTGCCGTTCCATATAGAGTGCAAGGTTCAATCATCAGTTCTTCTTTTTATATACTCCGCAGAGGTTTTGTGCTCATGCAATCGTGTTAACTTGCAAAGGTTTTTGGTCTATAACTGTTTTTTTTTTACTTGTTGTAGAGGTTAGTCCAGCACGAGCAAACAGTTTTTAACATTGGAGGAATTGAGTATTGGAGAGATCTAGTTAAGGCTGATTTGGGAAGACATCAAGTCACTCAGGGTTTAGAAAGATCACTATGCAAAGGTTTGTGAGCGGATGCTCTATATAAAATTTTCAGTATATTTGTGCTTTCGTTGGAGAAAAAGCATCGTTATTATTGTGTTTACATGGACTGCCATAATGATAGCAAAAGTTAATTTTTGCTATCATTTGCTTCTAGTTTGTTGGGACAAATTATTCCTTTTTTTACCTAAATGATTAATATTCCTTGAAATTAAAATTCCTCCACAGGTGGTCGGAATTACTGGATTGATTGTCACTAAACCTGACGGATCTTCATGTGCTGGCTGTATGGTAAGCATATTGTTCAATTTAGTCAATTAGCTTTCTTCTTCTTGTGACACAGGCTAAAACATGCTTCTTTTTTCCACGTACGTAAAAGAGAAACTGAAAGTAGAAGTTGAATCAGAGACAGGCTACGGCAAAAGACAATGCCTGCTTGCTACTGCGCACAAGTGGTTAGAGAGAGACTGTGAGAGAGAGATAGCCTGTGTTCTTCTGCTTTTCCTTTTGCTTCTCCTTCTGTATGGATCCTGTGGGGGTGTATCTCTTTGTGTGATCAACTTACAACATAGGTTGAAGCCATATCTTCTGCAGTTCCATACAGAGTGCAAGGTTCAATCACCAGTTCTTTTTATATACTCAGAAGTTATTGTGCTCATGCAACCATGTTAACCTGTCCCTCCACGTCATCACATTTACAAAAGTACCCTCATCCGGTAGTTCTATTACAACAAATTTAAATTTTGAACGACAATATTTGAAGGGTAAAATAGTTAAGGTAAATGTCCATTAGCTGGCGCCTAGCAATTTGAGTCCATGTCCATTTCTCGTTGGCGAGAAGATCCCTTCCTATCTCAGTCGTGTCTTGTACTTTACGAAACTACCCTCGTCCGGTTGTCCTTTTAACCTTTGAGCACACCAAATGGAATGAGGATGAAGTAGTTCATAACAGACGAGGCAAAGAGCCAGTCGTCAACAGCTTTTGGAGGTAACGGCAGTTTGCCTCCAGGAAGATATGGATTTCAGTCGGATGGGTTTTCTTCAGAGCAAAGGAGAGTGTCTTGCCTTTCTTGCCAGGGTTTCGATTCATCTTCGTCGCCGGCGATGATTCTTCTGGGTTGGTTCTCGGCGTTCTCGAGGGTTTTGATGGCCTGATTGGGGTCTCAGAGGCGGATTTCGTGCGTCGCTGGCGATGTTTCTTCTGGAGTGGTTCTACCGCGTCGTTGCGGCAGATGTAGGTCGAAGTCTTATTTTAAGGCTAAGGCTTGGACGGACAATGCCGGCGAGACGACCTTGCTTCACGTGCTCAAAGACGAGGTCCTGCAACTTAGTGAGGTAATTCGTGGTTTTTTGCTTCTTTTTTGTGGCATTTAGGATTGCCCGGGTATCCTTTTCTGATTCATCTTCCTCTGCTTCTCTTTGCCCTTCTACCTAGGGTTTTGGTTCATCTTCTGTCTTCCCTCTGGCCGACCGTTGAGATCTTGGGTGACTTATTCGGGGGTTTTGCGATTGCCTGATCGGGGTTATCGGAGGCGAATTTTTTGCGTCGACTGAGATGTTTCTTCTGGATTGGTTCTATGGCATCCACGCGGTCTCAGATTGTGGCAGTAGGCCAAGATCTTGATTTCAGGACTAGACAATGCCGACAAGATGACTTTGCTTCACGTACTCAAAGACGAGGTCCTCTTTTTATCACTTTCTGCTGCAACTTAATGAAGCAATTCATGGTTTTTTTAGTACTGCCATCTTTGTCCTTGGCTGCTGTATTTGCTTGAATCATATCTTAAATTTCTCTTTCCTCTTTTTTTTTTTCATTATCTATGTGCTTTTTTAGCATTTGACTTGATTTTGAGTTAGTACTCCATACTATTTTATGGACTTATATTCATATGTTATAATGGATTTTAGAAATCTGGTCTCTGCGAATTTTGTGCTTGTCTTTTTTGGTCTACAATTGTTTTTTTGTAAGTCATTGATAATATTGTTTAACATGTTGTAGAGAATCTGAACATTATAATTATGTTGTGCAGGTTTTCCCTAGGCTTACATTGTATTGATTGGTTATGCAATTTAGTCTCGCTTAGGCTTTTCCATATTTCATTTGGAGAATTATAAGCATGACTTCACGGGAAAGGAAGAGAGATTTCTATGAATTATGGGATGTTTAAATTTTGTATAGCTGATTGGGGGGAAAGGAGAAAGCAATATAGATTTTGGAGCGTTGCTTAGCAACTGTGGAAAGGCAAAAACAACCTTGGCTTGTATTGCTTGTGCATAGTCTTTTTTTTATAAGCTTACCCACACAGACTTGGGAGTTTCTTCAGTTATCTGGTATGCATAGCAAGGGACATTTACAGGGCTAATCTGAAGGGGGAGCTTTGAATTGCTTTGGGAATTATGCAAGGTCGATTAGCATTATGGACATGTGTATAATGATGAGAGATGTCAAATCTATGAAGTATGACTTAAACTTTAAAACTCTTTTTACTGAAAGGAGTATAGACTAAATTAGCTGAATTAAATTTAGATGTCAAATCTATGTAATCCGCTCATTATACTTTTTGTTTGTCAAAGTAGGATAGTTCATGATCTGTCTTGTAGAAATTTACTAGGTGAAAAGTGTAGAATGTTATTAAAAAATATTTGACTATTGCTTATTCAGATTTAGTGTCATGCGGATTACATGTGTGCATGATTATTGCAAATTTGAATTAAAGGTTTTGATTACAAATTACTTATTGTCACTATTAGGAGGATGTATGTAAATCATTTAATATGTAAATGTCATTAAAAGATTACTTGGTGTTAGTGGCCCTTGAAAACATTCCTATTGTGGATTTTATGATGCCAAGGAACTCAGTTATCAGAACTTGTGTAGTTTACCTAACGAAACTAGTGTGAATTTAGTTTTCTATATGCTATAAATCAGTTTAAGAACTTCAGCCCATATGAACTTTTTTATGTTCGAGAAGCGTGTTGAACGAACTTTATATGTTATAAAAACTTGTAACACGCAGATCCCCCTTTTGTTTGAATAGTTGAATCTATAAAATCGTTTTAATAACTTCGGCCAAATTAAATTTTTGTATGTCATAGATAAGTGTTAGGTGGTCTTTTGTATATTATATAAACTTGTAACCAGTAGGATCTTCCTTTTGTTCGAGGATAGAAATTTACTTAACTTAGTTTAAGTGATAATGGAATTGCTTACCTTCAGGAAACATAAGACTATATGTAAAGGTAAACATCATAATGGCAGCAATGTAATTTTTCTTACACCTCATGTGACTTTTACGTATTATTATTGGTACTTTCTTTAGGATATATATTGGGATAACAACTGGAGTTTATGCTAATGACATTTTTTCCTTTCCTGTTGTGTGAGTTTCATATTGCAGTGTAAAAACTATTGATTGTCCCGTCCGTTATCAGGAGTCATGTGGTTTGCCTTATATACGTAGGGTGTATGTGATTTCCTAGAGTTAACCGATGGGCATAATAGTTTTAGCCTAGACGAACTTGTGTGTTATTGATATCTGTAACACCTTGGATTTTTTGTTTGTTTGATGAACATGTGGGGCCCTCATTCTACTTGATAAACATCTTAGAAGTAAACTTTAGGATGGTGACTTCACTTTTCTTAGGATATAGCGTCTCGTTTAGGTGGGTGATGCAGAGCCATAGTGGTTGTATTCGCCAGAGTCGAGTTTACTTCTCTTAAGCCCTATACTCACTAGAGTCGAGTATCTCTCACCTGGGGAAAATGATGTGGAGCCATAGTGGTCCCACATGAAGCTGATTATTAGATTTAAGTTTTTAGAATTTTACTTATATTAGGAATTTCTTCTACGAAAAGATTTTATTTGATTTAGGATTGAGTGTATTTTAGTTGAGATTTGATTCCAAGTTAGGACTTATCTTATTTAGTATGTTATTTCTAATTAGGATTCTCTATAAGCCTATTTGAAGAAGAAAACAACTATGTTCTTCTTTGTTGATGGAGAAAATCTTTGTTCGGTGATGATGCAGAACAACCATGGTGCCGATGCTATGGTCTACCGTCAGGTGTTGATTCCAGCGATAATCTCTGGTGGTGATTTAAGAGAAATTTGTCCCTGTTATCCATCTTTCCCCTCCGTTTCTTTTCCTTCAAGCATTGTCCGCTATTAGTTTGGTGGCCCGTGCAAAAACTTGCAACTTGAGAACATGGATCCGTGGACGCGCTCTCATGCTCAATGCAGATTTGAAGCCGATCTTGGTGACATCAAGGCCCAACTCGAAGAAGTTACACAAATTGGTACATCAAATGATCGAGACAATGTGCACAAGCAGAAAAATGAGCCCAAGCATTCGAGCTATCCTTGTTATTGCGAGCAAGCAACCATCGAGATGAGTCATCCGCCAAGAAATAGAGCCATGCATGGCAGAGGCCACTTATTGACAATGAAGAATCTACAACATCGTCTATGCTGCCCAACGAAGGCGAGGGTCCTCCTTTTGCAACCCGCGACGAAGTAGAGCAATTTGCGCCGATGGTAGAGCAAAACCAGCACCCATTCTTATCCTTCCGGAGCTCTGATCGACTCCTCCACCATCCCCACCACCGTGGTTCTCAATGGCGACGGTCATGCTGAAGTTCTCATTGCGTCATCGTTTGTGTCCTTCCATACTGACAGTTTGTCCAGATTCTCTGCCGCAAATGTCACCCCAAATCTCGCCGTTCCAGTACTCGTGCAGATCATGGCCACCAAGTTGTTTCAACCCAAAACTCTTGTTTTTCTTGAACATGCAAGACAGTCGTGGCATTCTAATCAGTTTGGGTCAGGTTGGTTCAACCCAATACTCGGTCCAATCCAGTTGGGCCAAAGATGCTGGCCTGGACTTTCCATTTAACCCTTACCGTGGTGGTACCAAAATGGCGCTCTCCTTCCACACAAATTTTCTTTTAAATTGCAACTGCTTCTGTTACACATGTACGGGCATGCGGAAAAGTAATGTTGGGGCCAACACAAGTTATACTCGCCATAGTCGAGTTCACTTCTCTTAAGCCATACTCGCAGGAGTCGAGTATCTCTCACTTAGGGAGAATGATGCGGAGCCATAGTGATCCCACATTAAGCTTATTATTAGATTTAAGTTTTTAGAATTTTACTTATATTAAGAACTTCTACCACGGAAAGATTTTATTTGATTTAGGATTGTGGATTTTAGTTGAGATTTGATTCCAAGTTAAAAACTTATCTTATTTAATATGTTATTTTTAATTAGGATTCTTTGTAAGCCTATTTGATGGCTTTAACATCAATGGAAAAGAGAGACAATGATGCGAAGAAAAAAACAACTACATTTTTCTCTGCTGATGGAGAAACTCTTTGTTCGGTGATGATGCTAAACAACCATGGTGCCAATGCTATGGTCCACCGTCTGGTGTTGATTCCAGTGGTAATCTCTGGTGGTGATTTCATAGAAATTTTTCCATGTTATCCCTCTTTTGTTATCCCTCTTTCCCTTGCATTTCTCTTCGTTCATGCGCGCTGTCCACTATTAGTTTGGTGGACCATGTAAAAATTTGCAATTTGAGAACATGGATTCGTGGACGCGCTCTTTTGCTCAATGCAGATTTGAAGTTAATCGATTCAAAGGCGATCTTGGTGACATCAAAGCACAACTCGAGGAAATTATATGACTAAGTACATCAGATGATCGAGACCAAACGCGCACAAGCAAAATAACGTGCCCAAGCATTCGAGCAACCATGTTGTTGCAAGCAAGCAACCATCGAGAGGAGTCATCCGCCAAGAAATAGAGCCTTGCATGACAGAGGCTACTTATTGACAATGAAGTATCTCCAACATCGTTTGTGCTGCCCAACGAAGGCGAGGGTCCTCCTTTTGCAACCTGCGACAAAGTAGAGTAATTTGCGCCGGTGGTAGAGCCAAAACCAGCTCCCATTTTTATCCTTCCGAAGCTGTCATCGACTCCACCATCTCCAACACCGTGGTTCTCATTGGCGATGGTCATGCTGAAGTTTTCAAAGCATCATTGTTTGTGTCCCTCCAGATTGACGGTTTGTCCAGATTCTCTGCCGCAAATGTCACCCCAAATCTCGCCATTCCAGTACTCGTGCAGATCATGGTGGCCAACTTGTTTCAACCCAAAACTCTTGTTTCTCTTGAACATGCAAGACAATCGAGGCATTCTAACTAGTTTGGGTCGGGTTGGTTTAACTCAAAACTGGGTTCAATCCAGTTGGGCCAAAGATGCTGGCCTGGACTTTCCATTTAACCCAGACCCTGGTGGTACCAGCATGGGCGCTCTCATTCCACAGAGATTATCTTTTCAATTGCAACTGCTTTTGCTACACAAGTGCAGGCCTGCGGAAAAGTAATGGTGGGGCTAACACAAGTTATACTTGCCAGAGTCGAGTTCACTTCTCTTAAGCCATACTCGCTGGAGTCGAGTATCTCTCACCTTGGGAGAATGATGCGGAGCCATAGTGGTCCTACATGAAGCTTATTATTAGATTTAGGTTTTTAGAATTTTACTTATATTAGGAATTTCTACTACATAGACACCTGTAACACCTAGGATTTTTCGCTTGTTTGATGAATATGTTTTGTAGTTTACCTTAGTATCGCAGGTGTACACGGTTCTCGGAGGTTACCATTCGGTTTAGCAACTTCAGCCAAGATAAACTTGATTGTAGTAAAACAAATAGGATCCTCTGAATGAGTTTGTAGGTATCTACCTTAGTGATGTGAATAGTCTTTATTGGAATATGTGGCTTGAATAGAATAATCAACTTTCAAGTAGAACCATATGTTCAGGGTTGGACAAACAAATATTTGTCACTACTGAATCATGGGTCAGAATAGTGGTGTTCCTAGCAAGAACTGATAGAATTCAACCCCTGATGATGTGGCCATTACGAAAAACAAAAGAATTACCAAGTACAAACAAGAAAAAATATGGATGAAATTGTTTGGAATGTACTTAAAAGAATGAAAGACAGTTACCAATTTAATTAAGCAAACATTGATATTGTATATTCGTATGTTCAAAAGAAATGGAGTAACAATTTGACACTTGCAATTCCTATCAGGGAATGGGCATAATTTAGGATCAACGCCTGCCTATATTAAGTTCAGGCATGACCCCTGCCCAGGATATTGCGGGGAAACACTCTCAACGAGAAAAATCCAGAATTAATGGAGGAGGATCAGTAAGGTATATTCTCATGGCATGGTCTTTCTTGCTATTTACGTTATAAAGTAGGGTTATTACGGACAATTGCCTTGTCCATTATATCAAATTCTTTAATTATAAACAAATAAATATATATATTACCATGAGAGAGGTGGGGCATTGGTTGTACCGGAAGAGGAGTGAGTTTGAGCCCGGACTGGCATAGCCAGTGGAAATGGACGGCCAACTTTAATTAAAAAAAGAGATTGGGAAGTAAAGGGTTGAGAGCCAGAGCAGTTAAACAAGAAGCCAACACATGACTGGTCACACCTTTCAGCTCCAACCCATACTAGGAACATGTACATTTTTTCAAGCCATACATGAATAATTTCAAGTGCTTATGACTTCTGAAACTGATTTTTAATTAGGCAAGCTTCCATATACTAGTTAATTGATTGATGGGCACTACCTTTTTGACATTTCACAGACTCTTTGATTTTACAATTGCAAGCTTCTATACACTAGTTAATTGATTGATTAAGTGTAACCTTATTTATACACTCCAATTAAGTCATTTAAGTAAAGCTTATGCATTAAGGAGCAGCTTGCTTAATACAAGCTTCTGCTCTAGTGACTTGGAAATTATCAGCAGAGAAAGGTTTACTAGATGTAGTGAGGAATGTACTGCGTGTTCATGATGCATAAGCCTATCTATTTGTTTGATTAACATATCGGGCACTCATTCTTCTTGTTGAACATTTGTATCCTAAAAGCAAACTTTAGTATGTGACTTAGCTTCTCTTAGGATATAGGGACTGATTTTAGATGGGCAATGGGGTGCACTCACGATACATGAGCCTAGATTTTGGTATAGCAACCATAGTTGATTCAGCAATGTTTGATTGTGAGTTTCTTTTTGCGGTTTAAACTATTGGTTGTCCCGTTATCAGGAGCCATGTGGTTTACCTTAGATTCGTGGGGTGTATGCGGTTTTTCAGAGTTTACCTATGGGTTTAGTAGTTTTAGCCTAGACGAACTTGTATGTTATAGACACCTATAACACCTAGGATTTAACGTTTGTTTGATGAACATGTTTTGTGGTTTACCTTATAATCGTAGGTGTACGCAGTTCTCGGAGATTACCAATCAGTTTAGCAACTTCAGCCAAGATAAACTTAATTGTAGTAAAACAGATAGGGTCCTCCTTTTGTTTGATGAGCATGAATGAGTCTATTGGTGTTTACTTTGTGATGTGACATAGTCTTTTTTGGATCACGCTGTCATTATCTTTGAAATACATTTATAAATGTAGTTGCATAAAGAGATGAGTCTAAAATTATCAAAAGACTTAGCACTCTGAATCTTAGGGACCAAAGATAAGAATAAAGCATTTAATTCTCTAAGCGAGTTTACAATGCAAAAAGAAATATTTCATACCTGCTAGAAAATCCCCTCCAACCAAATCCCAAAAGTGGACAAAGAATTCCATGATGAAACCATATGGACCAGAAGCTTTGTTGATCGGAGAAGAAAGCACCACTTGCTTAATCTTATCATCAGTCACCTGCCGAATCAGAAAGGCTGATTGTTCACGAGTTAGCTTACGATGAAAAGGAAAGAATCTGGGAGAGCATTAGAAGAGGGCCGAATTAATGACTTGTAATAATGCTCTGCAGCGCTACAATGGCTTGTTGATCAATAAGATGATTGCCTTAGGAATCGACTATCTCATGAATCTGATTACAAAGAATATGGGAAGCAACTATGGCATGAAAAAATCAAGTACATCTGTCACCTTCCTGAAGCCACTTTACCCCTAGATTTTTTATGGTGAAAACTCTCCTCTATGCTCTCTTCATGAAAGAGAGCAACTCGGGTCAAATTCTCCTCCTCTAAAAGCTGCGTATCAAAAGGAGAAGAAAGCAAGTTTACTTAGATGTGGTGAGGAGCGTACTGCATGTTCATGATGCATGAGCCTATCTGTTGGTCTAACTTACCAGCAATTTTATTTAGAGAGGATGTCAGTTATGGCTAATTAGATGTAGTTTGTTTTTGTTTCTTGTTATGTTATTCAAAAATGGGAAGAGAAAATTATGTAAAATAAATGGGTCCAGGCTGAAGTGTCAATTTACAAATGTTTGTTGAAACTGCTCAGATTTAGCTTATTCTTGGTGCTCTTTCTTTCTAACAAAAAGATTAATTCCGGATGAGAATGTTAAGCATAGGATGGGCTATTGGACTCAAGTCTAACAATTGGTACTGTGTTTTCTCTATGCAAAATTTGCATGTGGATTTGGATTATTTATAAGTGTTATTTCTTAGAATATCCTATTGATGCTATCTTTATGTGATTTAATGCTATTTATGACAATTAGTCGTAATTGTGCTAATTCAGTTTACTAGTAGATAGAGTGTGATCTTGGTGCTCATGTTTTCTTTGAAAAAGATCAAATTGAGGATGTGCTTGTTAAGCATAGGATAGGCTATTACATTTTTTTTTCATAGAATGAACTCAATTCTAACAATTGGTATTTTATTTTATTTTTCTAAAAAAGCTGGATATTGATTTGGATTTTCATTAGACTTTGGTTTTCAAGATCTCCTAGCAATGCTATCTTTATGTTATTTAGTGCAATTTATCACCCTAGTATATTGGTAGCTCAAATCACATGGCTATATTTATGTTAAGAGTGGAGGAATGGATGTGTTTTTTTTTTTGCATAAAATGACCACCACTCTCACTGTTTTTTACTTTTATCTGCGCATTTTTTTTAAGATTTTTGTATTTGTATAACTTGAGTTTAGTGCAAGTGGTTCTTTAATGTTGAAAGTTTCAAATATTTGCCATGTGCAAACTTTCTACTGTTAAATAGTTGAAGATTGAATCAATATTCACGATAATTATAAAAGGGAAAGTTGGTGTGAGTGGAGAGAACGACTTTGATATTTATTTGTAGTTGTCTTTTATTTTTGTTCTGTTTGCCATGTGTCAATTTATGTTGTCGTTTCACGCTTTTCTACAAACATTAACCTCTTCATAAGCTGATTTTTACAGTTTTTTACTTTTGTGGGTTAATTCTTCATCTTAGCCGTAAGTATTGTTAACTTGTTTGGTAAGTGTAACGGCAAACATGAGATATGAGCAAGAAGCTTTCCACTTGGTTGTTGAATTGTGCGATCAAGGGACCATAGAGGTTGGAGGCAATTTGTCTTCAGAGCATAGCATGCTGTCATTTCTTCCTTTGTGTACTTGTTCATTGAGATCTTTGGTGACTTGTTCGGGGAGATTTTTGATTGGCTGATTGGGGTATTGAAGGTAGATTTTCTGCGTCGACGGAGATGTTTCTTCTGGAGTGGTTCTACGGCGTCCTTGCGGCAGATGTATGCCAAGATATTTATTTTAGGCCTGGAGAATGTTGGTAAGATGACTTTGCTTTACGTGCTCAAAGACGAGGTACTCTTTTTATCACTTTCTTATACAACTTAATCAAGTAATTCATGGTTTTTTTTGGGTTCCTTCTATTTGGTACTGCCATCTTACCCTTTTATGATTTTTCCTATTATCCTTGGATGCTGTACTTGCTCGAATCATAACTTAGATTTATTCTTTTTCTTATTTTCTCACCATCTTGTGTTTCTTTATCATTTGATTTGATTTTTAGTTAAGAATACCATAAGTTTATTACATATTATTGTAAGAACTTGTATCCATATCTCTCAATGTATTTAGGACTCTGGTCTGTTCTGTGGTGGTCTTTTTTGGTCTACAATTGTTGTTTTTTTGCAAGTCATTGATTAAATTTCTTAACTTCTTGTAGAGGTTAGTTCAGCACCAGCCAACACAGTTTTTAACATGGGAGGAATTAAGTATTGGAAAGATCAAGTTCAAGCTTTTGACTTGGGAAGTCACCAAGTCATTGACAGGGTTTAGAAAGATTATTATGCAAAGGTTCGTCAGCGGATGCTCTATAAAAAGTTTTCAGTATATCTGTGTTTTTGTTGAAGAAAAAGCATCGTTATTATTGTGTTTACATGAACCGTCATAATGATAGCAAAGGTTACTTTATGCTATCATTTGCTTGGAGTTTATTGTGACAAATTATGAGAGTTTTTTTACCTAAATAATTCATCTTCCTTGAAATTAAACTTCTTTAACAGGTGCTTGGAATTACTGGATTGATTCTCACTAAACTTGACGGATATGCCCGTGGTGGCTGTGTGGTAAGCTCATTGTTCAGTTAAGTCAATTAGCTTTGTTCTTCTTATGTTACATTGGCTAAAGACATGCTTCATTTTTGCACTTACGTATAAGAGAACTGAAAATGGATCTTGAATCAGAGAAAGCCTACTCTGCTGCTCATGCAACCGTGCTAACTTGCAAAGTTTTTTGGGCTACAATTTTTTTTTACTTGTTGTAGAGGTTAGTCCAGTTGCAGCGAACAGTTTTTAACATTGGAGGAATTGAGTATTGGAGAGATATAGTTAAGGCTGATTTGGGAAGTGATATACATGAAATATACATGGAAAAAGGTAATCTCCGCTCGACTGGAGAGACCTTATCTCCGGTCGATTTGTTATTGCCTTAAGATGAAGATCTGACAGATGGTTTCCCCTTAACCAATCGAATGTAACCCTTAGTTACACTCTCCCCTCTCCCCTTTCCTCTTTCACCCCACCGACATCTTACCCTAACTCCCCCATCTCCCTCCCTCCCTCCCTCGTCACCCCTCCTTGCCACCTCTTCTGCCCTCCTCGATGTCCTCGGCGAGTAAAGGAGCCCTCACCGCCGATAGTCTGCCCCCATCTCCCTCCCTCCCTCGTCGCCCCTTCGTGCCACCTCCTCTGCTCTCCTCACCCTCCTCGATTTCCTTGGCGAGAAATGGAGCCCTCCTCTGCCGAAAGTCTGCACCCATCTCCCTCCCTCCCTCATCGCCCTCCCGTGCCACCTCCGCCCTCATCAGCCTCTATTTCCTCGGCGAGAAAATGAGCCCTCCACTGCCGGCTTTGCCTCCTGCCATCCCTTGCCGTGGAAAGACTGAATTTTGAGGTAATGGAACTGAGTTTAGTTTGTTTTTAGAAGGATAAAAGGAAAAAAAAACTTTAATATTGGACCTTATATTGAGGGTTGATGATTTACCAGCTCTTCATTCAGATATTGCTTTGTTGTCTGATTTGCAAAATTTATGAGCATTTGATTTGCGTATAATTTTCCAAGATATTGCTTTGTTGAGAAACATGCTGAAGCATAATGCTCTTTCCAACTTTGGTCAGTTAAGGGTTGATGTGAAGTAGTGAACGATCTGTCAGCGGGCAAGGGGATAGCTGAAATAAATACGTTTGATCATGACAGAAATGCATTTGAGCCAAATTTCGTAACTTCTGATAAGTAAAAAGGTTCTTCGCATCATGCGTCTTTGGATTCATGATTTCCAGTGTAAAAGTTCAAAATACGAAATTTCTCTCTTCTACATACCAATCCTTCTTGCTATTCATGGTCAAAGCATTATAGGAAATGCTTTAATCTATCCGACTAGATCAGAGCAAGGATGTTATGGAACAACTCCTTCATCATTAATGATCCCCAAAGTAATACTGAGCTCTGTTTCTATGACTCTTATAGTGCAATTAATTATATTTGATCAACTTTTATCTTATTTCATACCAATTGCTCATACACACAAAGTTCTACACCCCTATTTAGACATTCATTCTTCAATTTTGTTCTTGATGTTATATATGCTTCTTCGGTCAGGCGCCCCTCCATCTGGAAAAGGTAAAAGTCACAAAGTGGCTCTTGCTTTTGGCACAAGCCTTGGGTGCATAAGCATAACTGTCTGCTCCTTCTTGGAGTTGGGCTAAAATTTTTTTTTTTGACGTAACTGGTAAGTGAACATCTCCAATGAATTTGTTAGAAGTAATATTGCAAGCATTTTGTTATCTTCTATTCATTCATTTTGACCTCATTCCAGACCAACACCACGAGGAAGTATGTCTTGGAAATTTGAAGCGGTTCCAAATCAGGGACCTTCAAGTTGCTACTGATAATTTCAGCAGTAAGAACATACTTGGGAAAGGTGGATTTGGAAATGTTTACAAGGGGTATCTATAAGATGGAACTGGAGCTACTGTAAAAAGGCTAAAGGATGGAAGTGTTGCTTCTCGACACAGGCAAAGAAAAAAGTGGAAAAGAATTACTACACAACATTGCGACATAAAATCTCAAAAGTGGCCATGAAAATGGTTGTTTATTTATTTTGAGTTAGCTCAGCTATCAAGTAATTTCAATATTCTTTAATGTCTAATTCTGTCAAATTTTTCAGTAAACCGACACCTGATTAGGGGACGAGGAAAAGAATAGTATTGGGCACTGCCGCACTGCAAGGGGTTTATTGTATCTTCATGAGCAGTGTGATCCCAAGATAATTCCTAGAGGCGTCAAGGCTGCTAATATACGGTTGACGACTACTGCGAAGCTATAGTAGGAGATTTTGGGCTCTCAAAGCTTTTGGATCATCAGGACTCCCATGTAACTACCGCAGTGAGAGGAACTATGTTCAAATGTATAGAATAAAACTTGGAAGAAACGATGTTCAACTTTATTTCAAATTATAGAAGAAACGATGTTCAAATCGGAGAGAACTAATTCCAAGTTTTTCATTTCTTTCTAATAGTGAAGAGAAAACTTAGAATAGTAGCATTTAGTGAATGGTCATTTCCTTGTATGAAAAATGTAATTGGCATTTGTTCATGAATTATTACAAGAAGCAAAATTGCGATTGGGGGATTTTGACGTGGTACAATTCACTTTCCCTACCAACTTCTAAACTAGAAGTTAACCCTACAAAATTCCAAACGAACCCGCCTTGTCTTTTAAGGCAACCTTCACATAATTGTCCCTAACACAATCTCGATACAACCTTTTGAAGAAAAAGATGCCAACACCACCTATTGTCAATGCCAGAAAAGTTGAAGTGATAAAATCCAAATCCATCACTGGCATCCTATTTGTGGTCCTTTGTTGGTGAGTCTGCTCTCTCCCACAGTCTTGTGGAGAAAACTGTAGAGATTATCTAGCTTATGCATAAGTTGTCTTTGGCCACGTGAAATTTGTGCAATCTGTTGTGGAAGCGTCTTCAGGTCAGAGTCACACATGAAGAAAAGGAGAAATATCTCATT
This sequence comes from Houttuynia cordata, assembly GCA_039654745.1. Classification (NCBI taxonomy): domain Eukaryota; kingdom Viridiplantae; phylum Streptophyta; class Magnoliopsida; order Piperales; family Saururaceae; genus Houttuynia; species Houttuynia cordata. The sequence goes on from CM077505.1 coordinate 28,766,869, forward strand.
AGATAAATATGTCAAAACCAAGTTATGGGGATGGTTATTTCACCATATCAAATACCTACGTCAAGTTTGTCATGAGCCCCTCAATTATTTGAAAAAATAGGAGATTTACAGATTAAATCAGTAACGAATCAAGAGAAGTTGTGATAAAATCCAAATTCATCACAGACATGGAGAATTAGATATTTACAACATCAGTGACACGTTAAGAAAAAAATTCTATCAAGAGAACTGCTAACTCTGTTGTCGCCTGAAAAATAGCTTCTAATGAAAGAAAATTGGTATGAAATGAAATATTATAAATGGATCTTTATAACAAGCATAATGACCTTTGATCATTATTTAAATTCATTCGAGCGGATCAGAATTCATACTGTGAAACTAAAACCCCATATTCATACAGCTGAAAGACAAATTTTCCTGCAATATATTTCAATAGAATGCTATGCAATAAATTTCACCTGAACATAATTGTGCTAACTCTCACATATGAAAAGACATGGCTGCTTCTTTTTAAGATGGCAGCTATCGTATATCCCAAAGCCATAAGCCTTCCAAGAAGACGCATGCTGACTTCGAATGTAACCCTTGGTGAGATTATGAACGGATAATTTGTCACCTATTCCTGTAATTACATGACATTAATATCCGTGAAACTACAGTTGATTCTCTAGTGCTAAATCAATTGAATTATTAGCATATTTTTGTAAATCACTGGTATCGAGAACTTTTTTTTTATGAACACTGATATGGAGGTATGATCAAACAGAAAGCAGACAATTTTTGGCTATGCAACTGGAGCAAGTCCTCATTAAGCAAGTACTTTTTGCCAAAGAAAATGAGCAATGATTTCTTGGAATGAATTAGCTACTTAAGAGGACAAAGCTTAAGATAGAACATGTTCTAAAAAAAGAAAAATAAGGGGCAAGCAACTTTCTCTTCTATCTTCCTTTGAAGCTTAACAATTAAAGTGCCACCCATATGGAGAAAGACAAAGTGTTAGTTTCTCATTACTAGAAATACAAGCAAAAACCTACATTTCAATATTGCCAAAAAGGAATGATCAACAGTTAAAGATTGGGACTTGCCTATACAATCATGTACCTAGATCGACCCAATTTCGCCTTTCCAGTCTTTCTTTGTTTATGGAAAAATCCTTTCAGCTTTTAAATTCCACATTAACTGTCCTATTTGGTTTTCTAAAATGAAATTAACAGTTCGACATGCATTTCTAAACTAAAAAATCAGTTCCACATTAACATCTCACTTGTTAAACTCAGTTCCACATTAACATCTCATACATGAAATTAACAGCTGAAAAAATAGCATTCACAAAATAAAAATCACACCTTTAGAAATCGAAGAGGGTGAGTAATCTACACATAAAATATGCATTTTATTATCTCCTAAACTTATATTTATGCTAGTGTTTGATTAGAATTACTACTACTTTAATATAGTTTTTGGTTTTTGTAGGAAACAAGAGTAATATACAAAAATGAGGTGAAAACGGACTTCAATGGTTAAATCTTCATAACTTCGTATACACATATCAGATTGGACTGATTCAAGCTTCATGTTAAAGTTCAAGAAGTCAGCTTTCCAACGCCACCGACCGCGCGTAATTCGGAGCGAAAAGTTATGACTATTGGAAAATCGTGCTGCAAAATGAATAGTAAACCGATCGATCGGACGTGTACGTGATCGATCGTATCTACTGGAATTTGCGTATTGATGCAAAGCGATCGATCGGCACAAAAGTGATAGATCGCAAAGCGATCGATCGGCCCAGAAAAGTGATCGATCGCCGTATACGCAGAATTGAAATAAAGCCTATAGAGAGGAGCAAGAGAAGGAGCTTTTGGAGCAGAAAGAAGAAGAAGGATTCATGACGATGGATCTACATAAACAGACTTTTCTTTTCTCTCTTTCTATGTGTAACTAAACTTTCATTCAAGGCTTGATGAAGCCCTAGATGTGTATTGCTACTCTTGATAGTTTAATTCTATAAAGTTGATTTTGATTTATGCTTAATGCGATTTCATGAGTATTCTTTTGAGTGCTTGATCATAGACTTGATTGATTATGAATGAAATTAGATATTGTGATTGATTTATGCCCGATCAAGGATAAGATTAATTGCATTATACTAGAGTTGTGATTGATTCTATGCCCGATCAAGGATAGGATTGATTACAAAATAGTGGATGAACTTTCGTGTCCGATCAAGAACGTTAGTGAATTCATTATTAATTCGTGTGTCCGATCAAGAACACAAATTACCATATCATGTCAATGTATGCTTAATAATAATTGAGAGTAGTAATTGCATGTCTAGTGGTGGATTCTCTGCCTTGATATTTCTCCATATTGATTAAAACTCAGTTAGATTAGATAAAGTCCATTGCTTTCTTTAGAATTAATTAAACTACATCTTTTTCTTCTCTTGAATTGGTAAAAGATTAATCCGTCCCTGAGGTTCGACAACCCTTTAATACTTGCCGTAGTACAATTGCCTTATGCACTTGCAAGGGTTTATATTTAAACGATCAGTGAGGAGGGCGGAGGAGGTAGCATAAAGGGCGAGGAGGGAGGGAGGGAGATGGGTGTAGATTACCGGCGGTGGAGGGCTCCTTTTCTCGCCAAGGAAATCGAGGAGGGTGAGGAGAGCAGAGGAGGTGGCACGAAGGGGGCGACAAGGGAGGGAGGGAGATTGGGGCAGACTATCGGCGTTGGAGGGCTCCTTTACTAGCCGAGGACATCAATGAGGATGAGGAGGGTGGAGGAGGTGGCAAGGAGGGGCGACGAGAGAGGGAGGGTGATGGGGGAGTTAAGGGTTGCAGTCGACTGGTTAAGGACTGGTTAAGCAGAAACCACTTCAACCGTCAAATCTTCATCATAAGGTCACTAACAAAACTGACCGGAGAGAAGCTCTCTGGGGTCGAGCGGAGACTACCGGCCCTCTTTTTTTTTTCACTTGTTGTAGAGGTTAGTCCAGCAGCAGCGAACAGTTTTTAACATTGGAGGAATTTAGTATTAGACAGATATAGTTAAGGCTAATTTGGGAAGTGATATACATGAAATATACACATTTTTATATCTCTTTTACTTAATTTTTTAGTTGTAATTTTCTATCAAAAATGATTAATTAGGGATGTTTATTGCTGAGTTAGCAATTAGGTGTTTAATAAATAATTTGTGGTCAAATTGAACAATTTAGATGTATTGATTGAATTTAATAGATTAACATTTTATTATGCGTCTAAATTTAGTTTGATTGCTTGTGTAGGTCGTAAAGAGCTCGAGTTGTAGATCATGGATTTATCACACTTCAATTCGATTTATACGCAAAGGGATCAAGACATTAATAATCCAAGCGTTGGCGGGTTTTAAAGAGTCCAATCTATTTAAAAACATTGAGATCACGTGCAGAGATGATCTAAGCTGCTGATTTACATATCAGGAGACAACATGTTTTGACTTATGTGAAGAACCGTTCAGATTAGATCCGGTGAATGCAGTTACTTCAACGGGTTTTAACCCAAGGAAAAGAAAAAAACCCGAATCGGACCGAACTGGTTTGTTGGGTCGGTTCGGTCGAAAGAAAAGAAAAAAAAAAGAAGATAAAAACCCGAGCCGAAGCTCGGGAGTTCCAGAATAGAGCGCTGCTAGTGGAGATGCCGGTGGAGATGGTGGCGGCCTGAGCCGAGCTCGAGCGCTGGCGAGGCTCATGCACGGCGGTGACGGCGACGATGTCCATGATGATGGCGCGACGAGAGAGAAAGGCGTGCTCGATCCGGAGAGAGTCGTGCTCGTGAAGGAGAATAGAAGAGTGGGAACATAAACAAAGCAAGTTGTGCAAGATTTGGAAGGTTAGAATCATTTTCGATTTGGACTTTTTCTTTGAATAGATAGGCTCGAATATGGATAGATGCGGATTTGGATTTGGACTTGGATTTGGATTTGGACTTGGACTCTTTGAGAACTGCTTATGAGAAAACATAACTTTCGGGGGCGTATTAGGGGGAGAGAGGGTTGTTTTTGGGGTTTTGGGCAGCCAAAACAGAGGAGAGGACCAGAGGAAGAAGGGGAAGGGGGAGAGCGGCAGTATTGTTTGTAGCTGAACTGATTTCAGACGAAAACATTAACTGTTATTTACTACAGTACCTCGATCCGGTGGAGAAGATGATGAATAGTGCCATGGATATGCAGATGACACTAATGGCCGGCTAAGCCCCGTCCAAGGCGTAGATGAAGCCCTGATTAGATGTGTTTTATCTTTCTCTTTCTCTAATTTTATTTAATTGATGTATGAACTTTTATTTCATAATTAATGTTAGTTTTATTGAAGTTTATTCTATGCGCTCGAGAGATGGTAGCATAGATTTTGTGGACTTAATCCGAGGAATGCGAGTGTATGAGAGGAACATGTGCAAACTGAGGTGTTTTTTAATAAAGTTCATAATATTATTGATTCTATGCTCGAGAGAGATAGTTTCTAAATTTAATTGCTTTAATTGTCTTAAGTGCTTACGTCCGAGAGAGTATGCATACTAATTTGTTTTGTTAGCATATGTCCGAAAGGAATATGTTAATTAGCGTATATCCGAGAGGAATACGTTAATTGCATCAACTATGAATTTTACGAGAGAGAGAGAGAGAGAGAGATGATAGAATTTATTTAATTAGTGGTGGATTCGGTGCCTTGGAAGATCTCTACATTAGTAACTCACTTTAAATAATTAGACTTAATAGCTTGCTTTTCTTAAATTTGATTAAAAACAACAACGTTTTCTCTTGAATTTGGTAGAATAATCCATTTATCCCTGAGGTATACTTGCGAGGTTACTACATTTGAAACGATCAAGTTTTTGGCGCCGCTGATGTGGACGACAACAGATAGTTTACCAAATTCTTAGTGTAGTTAGAGTAGTTTAGTTTCAGTTTAATTTTTGTTGGTTATTAGTGTTTTGTCTTTTTGTAGGACTAAGGGAAGACGTGGAGTTCTAACCGATGTTGGAAGGGCGATCCCTTCCCCTTGTTTGCATTCTCTTGCCTCTTCTTTTAGTTAGATTTGGGTGCTTGGTGTTTTCCCCTTTCTTTCTGTGACTACATGCTTGTGCTAGGTGTGGCTATTAGGGTGCTAGTTGTCGCTATCTAGGATCGATGCTTGTTAGTTGTGGATATTAGGATTGCTACAGGTGTTTGCTTGTTTTTATGTGATTGTGCATGCGTGGTCGTCGGTCTTTGAACCCTGACCTCGCAGCCTTTGTCTCCGACCCTGAGCGTCTTTGTAGAATCCGTAGAAACCTAATCCCTAAATTCCTTACCATGGCCAACAACATGAACAATACTAGTGAGAATGACCTAAACCAAAACCCCGTAGTGCCCCATGTTCGCACCTTATAGGACTACTACCGTGCTAGAGCCTACACCTCCCCATCATGCATCCTATTGCCGGATAATGTAGCCAAATGTTCCCCTCATTTCATGGCCTTCTGAACGAAAATCCTTATTGGCATATTCAAAATTTTCTAGAAGTGAATACAAGCTTTAAGCTCACATTATCGGATGACCAAGTACATCTTCGATTATTCCCATTTACCCTTAAGGATAGAGCGAAAGCGTGGCTTCACTCCCTAGAGCACAATTCCATCACCACTTGAGAGGAGTTGCTAGCTCAGTTCATGAAAAAGTACTTTCCTGTAGGGTGGACTAATAAAATCAGAAACAGAATTATAATATTCACTTAGCTACCCAATGAGCAATTCCATGAGAGTTGGGTGAGAATGAAAACCCTACTTAGGTCTTGTCCTCACTATGATGTGTCTAAGTGGCAGCTTGTCCAGAGATTCCTAATCGTTTAAAATTAAAACCCTTGCAAGTGCACAAGGCAATTGTACTACGGTGAGTATTAAAAAGGGTTGTCGAACCTCAGGGACGGATTAATCTTTTACCAAATTCAAAAGAAAGTAGCAATGTTGATTCTAGACTAAGAGAGCAATGAACTTTTAACTAAACTAAATGAGATTTAATCAATATAGAGAAGACCAAAGCTTCGAATCTATCACAATAACTATTGTATCGTCTCTCTCTCTCTCTCTTTTGAAATAAGATTTCTAATTGGCTAGCATATTCCTCTCGGACATACACTTGTCAACTCAAAATATAATGCTCTCCTCTCGGATATAACACATAAAACAATTAAAACATGGAATTGTGATCTATCTCTCTCGAGTATAAACCAATGAAATTTTATTGATATATAACACCTCAGTCTACTCACGTTCCTCTCGGATATGCAAGTATTCTTCGGATTGAAACTCACAAGAATTCACTCTTGTCTCTCTCGAGTACAAACAACAAATCTTTATTGAATTAACGGTGATTACACAATAAAATCCATACACCAACTAGAGTAAAAATATAAGATGAGAGAAAAGAAACTACACAACCAGATTATTGGGCTTCATCTACGCCTTGGAAAGGTGTTTAGCCTCGTATCGGAAGAGAAATCACCATTATGTTCTTCATGTTCTTCATATTCTTCTCTCCTTTGCTCTAGCCTCCAATTTAGCTCTAGATTCTCCAAGGGTTGAATATGAGGTGCCCAAAACGTTCTCCCATAAGGCCTATTTATAAGAGTGAAGAGAAACCACGAAGTCCCCTTCCAAATCCAAGTCGAAATAGGTCTTATTTCGGTTTTTCGCAAACGGCGATCGATCGTTCACTGTCCGATCGATCGCAATTCCTTCGTAATTTTTCTCCGATCGATCGCTTTGCCGATCGACGCCGTATGATACCGATCGATCGTAGTTACTGTCTTGCGCAGATCAAAAATTTCAGTAGATACGATCGATCGTTTCGGGGTCCGATCGATCGTTTCCTTTAATACACTACTTTTGCGGCTCTGGCGATCGATCGCATTGATAGCCGATCAATCGTCGGAGTGTGGCGGCAGGCCCAGGTGGTCCGGGCGGCCGGGCGGCGCAGGTGGGTAGCAATTGACGGCCATGACTTGCATCCCTTGCTCCAACCGGTGGCCCATGCATGTGGGATCCACTCCTAGGCTCTCCATGATGGCAACAGAATCCTCAGGGCCAGCTTCCTTGCTTCAACAGCGTGCTTGCCCATCTTTTGCCTAATCAAGCAACGAAAGTTAGAACGAACACAAAAAGACACTAATTTTGAAAGCTGGCTGGATCTAAGTGAATGAAAGAAAGAAGAGTGACTAGTGAGTGAGCCAAGGAAAGGTCCAAATCTGATAAGACGACCTGCATTTCACTTTGAATATCAATTCAAACTTTAATGATTAAATAACCTAAAAGACAGGCACATGCTCAAAATGATTGAGCAGGCTTTGTTCCTTGTTTCCTCAAAGCCAAGAATGGAGGTCAGCATTCTTCATGGTGTCCAGAGCAAAACAGTGCCTATGAAACATGGCTGGCTGTGGCAAAAATGAAGAGAAATATTTGAAGGTGCATGGTGAATAAAATGTCAAGGTCTGCCTCTCCATTTCCCTCTCCAGCCAGACTAGCCTTGCTTAAATCTTGAGTAATCAAGTAAAACAAGTCTTTGGTAAGTCATTTAGTTCGACATTGAGCAAGCAAGCTAGTATTTAAAAGTACCTATAGTCTTGAGGTTTGGATGGCCAGAGCTTGAGCCACTCCTCCAAGGGGTTTGCATAATGTTTGAGCAACATTCTGCTGAAGGGACCTTCTCAATCCCATCGAAGCTGGATGTATATCTCACTGGCTTCTTCACATCATCGGACATGAGCGTGGAGCGTGGACCTTATCCAGCAATCTCCTTGGATCTTGAAATGCTTGTTGTCAAACAATAGTTTTGTGAATGATTCTAATTATTTATATTCTTTTCCAAGTTAGAGGTAATATATAGATACAATTATATCCTATAAAAAGGAAACAATCATGTTCTAAGAAAAATTAAATATTCTCATATTTAAACAGACTCATAGGATCAATTATATAAGATCTGGTTAATTAACTAGATTCTTATGATCAATTACTAAATCAATCTAATAATTACACCTCACATATAGCTCATGCAGGCACTCCCCCTCAAGTTTGAGCATAGATATCTATCTTATTCAACTTGTAGATTATATAATAGAATGCCTTTCATGAAACTACTTTCGTGAGCATATCAGCCAACTGGCTTTCAAACTGGACAAATGAAAATTGTATAATCTTGTGATCGAGGTTCTCCTTGATGAAATGACATTCAACTTCAACATGTTTGGTGTGGTCATGTTGTACAAGATTATGAGCAATCTCAATGGCTGCATTATTATCACAATGAAGATTCATAGATTTTGCATATTCAATCCTCAAATCTTTTAGTACACTCCTAATCTACAACAATTTGCATACACCATGAACCATACCTTGGAATTTGGCTTGTGCACTTAGATCTTGTCATGACCTTCTGCTTCTTGCTTCTTCAAGTGACAAGATTACCTTCCACGAAAGTACAATAACTAGACGTGACCTTCTGTTGGTTTGATCACCTACCCAGTTAGAATCCGTGTATCTTTCAATGTTAGAGACACCATTTTTTTAGAACAACAAATATTTGCCCAGAGCATTTTTCAAGGATCTTAAGATTCGATATACCGCATTCATATGTTTTTCACTTAGTGCATGCATGAACTGGCTTACAATGCTTGCTACATAAGCTATATCCGACCACGTATGTGACAATAGATTAATCTCTCAACCAACCGTTGATAATGACTCTTGTATGTTGGAACTTGATTTGGAAAAACTCTGAGTTTATGATTCATTTCTATGAGCATTTCTACTAGTGTGCAAGCAAACATTCCAATTTCGATTAAAAGATCTAACACAAGGGTTGTTATCAAATAAATATCCTATTTTGATTTTGCTACTTCAAGCCCAAATAAATACTTAAGTTGCCCAAGATCCTTCATTTTGAATTTAGCAGCCAAACACTCCTGTAATGCTTTCATTTCGCATGCGTCAACTCCTGTCAAGACCATATCATCAGCATACACAATGAAGCCATTACCTTCCCTTCTTTGTGTTTTATAAACAAAGTAGACTACTTAGCACCTTACCTCCTTGTGTTGCCTCCTTCTGTCAGTTGACTCCTGTCATTGTAAGTATGTTTCACATCATCATTTTCATGTCAAAGATATCCTTGATACAAAAAGAGATGCTGAATTTTCACAGTTCTTAATGTCAGAATCAACCAAATAGAGGAAACCATTTTAAGTGTTAAGCTCGCTAGAAACTAATGAAAAAAATTACAGATAGTGATACTTTTTTGTTTAAAACAGAAACCTCTTAAAGGTACCCGAGCTCTTCGCACCAAAAATGTCCAGGCCGGACCGGCCGGTTTATTGAATTTCACCGGAAACCGAACCGGCCGGTTGAAAGTCCAGGCGCGGCCGCAGCGTGCGGGAGAGAGGGTATGGAGGCGCTGAGAGCGTCGTACGGCGCCTTCTCCGACTCCGACGATGACGGCGATTCCGCCGGCGCCGGAGTGGGAGGCGGAGGATCGGAGCAGCGATCGGATGACGGAGGCGGTGTTGCTCCAGCTTTGCCTGCGCCGCCTATCCACCTGCTCGATTCTCTGGGTAATTATGTTTTCGCTATCTTGACTATGGAAGCTGGAAGGTAGAGCTTTTTGGTGTGTTTGATTGTCTGGAAATGGTGTGCAGTTGGGTCGGAGGAGAAGGTGCGTGATCGAGTGAGGAGCTTCCCGCACGTTAAGGGGAACTACGCGCTTCATGTTTACATTCCAGGTTGGTTTTTGCTTTTGATCGAATTGGTCATCAAAAGTGTAAAACCACATTATAAATCAGTTTTTCTTCGGATTCCTGCTGCTATGGCTATATACATTAATGGTTTAATTGTTGGGAATGGAGATGTACAAGTAAGTTGAAACAGTCAACTAAGTGATCAACAGGGGTGCTATGAAAAACATGTTTTAGAACATACAAATGAGAAGAATCAACCAAGTGGACAATTTTTTGTGCTGGAGTGTGATTTTTGGAATATTATTGGTGTTTGTAAGACATCTTTGGGACGGCCAATTCATAGTGTGTGATTTTAGATTGATGTCGCAGCTATATAATCGGGTGGTGTTATGGTTTAAAATTTGTTGGGTGGTTAATTTTATATTATAATATTGTAGTTTGATTAAGATCACATGATATTTGGAATGAACACAAATAGATGCTTGTGTTTAATGCAACCTGATTTTTACTTGCTTAAGCCTGTGAAATTCGATGATATGGATATTACTATTGATTTTTTGGCAGTTGTTATACCTTTTGCAATCAGAAAAGAGCTTATACCAGTCATTAAGAGACTGTCGTCGCTTGTGCCCGGCCTTCATGTGGTTGATGCTGACATCCCCCTAAGCGATCTCTGCAGAGATGATCAAAGGCTTGAGCAAGTAGTTTTAGGGAGGGATTTTCACATCAGTTTGGGAAGAACTGTTCCTGTTCGAGTCCACCAGATTGACTCAATTGTCTTGATGCTCCGTCAAAAGCTTCAGTCTCAAAAGGGGTTGGTTCATTTATCTTTTCCATCTTTTTCCGAGTTTGTAGAATCAATCAGTGTATCATTTTTTAACTCTGTGTTTAGCCATATTTAGGTAGGTCTTATAGATCTTACTTCTCCGTGATATCAAGAAACAGGTTTTAAATGTGAAGCAAGTTCATTATCTAGCAACATTACTGATTACGTATTTTCATGTTTATATGAACCAGGTATTGGATAGGTTTTGACAAGTGGGAAGTTTTTGTCAATGATGATCAGACTCGGACCTTTTTGTCACTGGAAGTAACTGGTGGTGGTTTAATGGAGGTATTAAACATGTTGGGTATCATTTTTTACTTTTCTTTTCTCTATAAGTGGAACTAAATAAGTTGCAGCCTGCAACATAAGTGAAATAGGATCTAACCAAACTCTGCATCACACGATTGAGTTTTTGCATCTGATGGTCTGAGAATGATCAGTTGGCGGTCTACATACAACATTCTCCTTAGTCAGATCATATTTTCCGCCAATGCTCGAGCATAGGTGAACATAAACCTCTGAGCATTAGCTAAGAATTCCGAAGTAGCTGAAGTGCCATTGCCTGCCTACTTTTATGATGGGACTTTGAACCATAAATTTTAGTTATTTCACATTGATGAATTATGAGTTTCCAACTACTATATATATTAACTCCATTCTCTTCATTTCAGATAACTCGACAGATTCACATAGTCGACAACATATATAGACTGCACAACCTCCCTGAGTTTTATGAGGTTAGATCTGTTTCTCATTGTTGCCACTCATGTCCAGTTTTGAAAATTGTTAATTTCTTTTATTTAAAGATACTTCTTGAATGCAGAATCCACGACCCCATATATCATTGGTATGGGCATTGGGTGATATCAGCCACTCTCTCAGACGAGCAGTTGAAGAACATAGTAAATACCGTGGCAGCACAGGGCAATCACAGCAACTGATATTTGGGTGCAAATTTGGTGGTATTGAATGTAAAATAGGGAAGGTGTTGCATGAAATCTGTAAAGCTTCTTATCAGTAACTTATTCTTAAATTAATTAATCATGGTGTCTAATTTACTATAGAAGTTGAGGTTGTAGTTGGACTCAGCAATGGCTCGCTTCGCTTTGTGCTCTTTTTTATGAAAAAAATGACTGCTTGAGTGGCTTTGGAGTTGTAAGCACTGATACAGAGGAGAAAATAAATGGCTGCTCAAGTAGGAGGCCAGGTTTTCTTTGTTTGGAGTTGCAACTAGATGAATAAAAGGGGCTGCAATCAAATTGCAAACAATTCAGAATTATGATTCAGAGGTTAGTGAACTGTACTTGTCTTCACATATCCTCATAGGTGATCTAGGAGAATAGTTCATTTGCATTTTTGGTGTATTGTCATACTTTTTTTTGGTACATGATACTTTATAGTGATTAGAAACCATAAAACGGTGCTGGGATTTAGAGGCAAATAAGAGACAGATATCTTGCTTCCAAATGTTAAATAGCATCCACTACACGATTTGGTGAATTATACGGTCCATGCTCTTTTGACGATGAATGTGTATAAAAAAAAATAGGGACGTTTGGGTATCAGGCAGAGAGAGGGTGTAAAACATCCAAATTAAGTAGAGAATATGGAAAATATTAACATTTGGGTAGTACAGTGTCGTAATGTATTATGATACAATCGACTCTAAATTATTATACCAATATCATAAAGTTCACAATTGCCAATCGGGTAGCATCTTTTGTAATTATATGTCTGCACTCAGCCTGATCTCTAAATTCCTCAACAAAATATAATACCTATAGAATGGGCTTGGAGATTCCAGTTCATATTTGCAAGACTGCAGCAGCAGTTGATGATAAGGAATAGGTTCTAGTGTTTGAAGCAGGATTGCTTGCCTGAATTCCCTAGCCTCTGGTAATTAATTCAGTATACACTTGCAGAATTGTAGCAGAAGTTGATGATCAGGAGTAGTAAGCAGGAGTGCATACTGAATTACCAGATCCTAGAAAGTAGACAAACCTTAGTGCATTTAGTACTGGATCCAAAGAATTGAGGGAAAAAGGGCAATACCAAGTGGATTCTTGTACGGGCAGTGAGTAGAGGTGCAAATGAGCCAAGTCAAGCCTTCTTCAGATGACGTATATTTGACTCGTTTTGAAATCTTTTTTTTTTCTTATTTATCATGTTTTATGAGAAGCAATATATGATAGTCAAGCCCCTTAATACCAAAATTTAATCGGAGTTGAGCTCAAGCTGGGAGCCATGCTAATTCGAGCTGCCTTGGGAAGAGTTAAGCTGGCGCAACTCTGGCTTACCACCCCTTGCTGTGAGAAAACGCAGTTGAAAATATTTTCTACCTCTGAGACAGGATTGTGAAATGCTGAGTTTGGACCTCCAAGCAAGTCGTGATGCCGAGTTCAGAACTCCAATCAGGTCTGAGATTTATATTTTCAACTCTTACAACCATAAATACTTGAAAAAAGAAGATACGTATGTGGGTACAGCTCTGGTAGAGGCCTTTGCGGCTATCCCCACCTGTTTGATATCTTTGAGGGGGGGCAAACCCTTAGGGGTCGAGTCCACAACTCCAATGTTCTCTATGGAGTCTGGACTCTATATATGCAGTGTCAATTTTGTAGGCTATATCCAAAAAAAATTGTAGGTAGAATCCTGTCTTCGGCACCTGAATTCGTATATTCTATCTGCAACTAGCCTAAAGTTTTTGAAACTGATCCATCAAAGCTGCTACCGGCCTATCTCACGTGGGGGTCGGCACAGTATTGCCATTCTTCACCAATGCAATGAGACATTAGAAAATAATAAATGAAATAATAGAAAATACGAAGTGTCAAATGGGATTGGCAGTATGTTAAAGCCTAAAGGTATCCCACCTCGTCTTCATAGTCCATTCAGGACAAGAATAAGTACTAACTCTAAGTCCATGTGGAGACCTCTCTTGACCAACATGTCCTCTGAGCCCCATAAGAAGATGTTGCTTAAAAGAAATTAAACCTATGATAAGCACATCCTACCAAAGTGCCGATTCCAAGGTTCTAGCACAAGAGAGATCAAAATAATCCCAGACCATTAACCGGCCATAACATTCTCAAAAAAATAATGTCCTTCGTTTTTTTTGGGCATTAAAATAATGCTCTCAGTTGTAATAACGGGTAAGGGAACGAGAAAGTAAATGATTAATTAATGAAAGAAAAAATTGGCAACATGGAGTTGCTTCTCTTCGATCCAACCAACGCCAAGGTCCTTGGCTTATCTCTCCAAGTTGAATCGGTCTCAAGTTCTTGCCTATGAAAAGAGAGAAGAAGGTCGACCTTCTTGATCATATGTGCTTTTCCTCGATGAGACCTCTTTGCGGAATTAAAGAACATATCTAATCTCACTGTGGCCATCTGCAGGAGCCATGCACCGCAAGGTAAGTAATTCCTCACACGGTTACACCCTTCTCTTTGATCTTTGTTATCCTTAACAAGCAGTACTCATTCATTCAAATTCTAGGCTCCATGCTGTGGAGATATTGAGAAGTCGGTGGTGGTGTCCGTTTACGTGGAGAGGCCGAGGTGGCTGAGAGTTCCATCCAGTCCTAATCATCGACAACAACGAAATCATTTTCATAACCAACATCTCCATGTCAGGGAAAGAATAACCCATCGCAAGACCAGCAGAGGGTATGATAGAAGGGCCGAGCTGCTTCTCTACTCGCAGCATTTAAGAGAAGCAGCTCGCAGATTTTCTGCCCCAGGCACACCAGCAGGCCGTAGTCATACTGCTGCTATTACTTCTTCCTCTGCACGAAAGAGTGAACCTCAAATGACCAAGGTTTGATTACCATCATTCCTTCAACCTAAGCCTCTCAACAGAGTTGTATAGTAATAGACCAATGCAATTTATTTGCCTGAATGGTAGAACTTTATGAATGTTTGGTTATTGTTGGCAGATTCTTTCAGCTAGGAATAGCCGCAAGCGTCCAATCCCGGCCTGCCTGGGTGACTGGAAGAAGTTGTTGATTCCAGGCTTTCTAAGATCCTTTGCCGGATTTAGATGGAAGAGAAGAAAGAACAAGAAAGCCAAGGGATCCCCGTCTGATAAAATCGGTGCCATTGTAAAAAGTTTTGACGTGAGTTCTATTCTCAAACTCATTTACTAGATGATTGATTTGCTCGGTGTTTTTTGCTTAGCTTCACATGCAAATAATCATATCGGGCTTTATTTGATTTCAGTTTCAGATGAAAAAGAGATGGGGACTCTTCTCAAAGGCGCTTCTCTCCAAATTTCAGAAAGGCAGGTGAAGATTCATTGACCAGACCTTTAAGGAGGCTAGGATCGACATTATAAGATTACTTGTTTGTATACATAATTTTTTTAATGTAACACGTGTTGTGCATATATTCATCTCGCTCAAGTTAGCCTTCACGTGTTTCATGGCATCTAAGCTTTTAGCAACTAATAAATGAGGATTTTTTAATTAAGCTATCATACATAGCAAGCAACTTTTGGGGATCGAAAAGTATGTAATTTCGTGTTTATGAATCCATCACCTACTATTTGATTTTAGTTCATGTACTAATGGTGCTTATGTACATGCACAGCCAGTGCGTGTCTAACTGTATGCCCCTTGTAACCCATCATAAACACCTCCCCAAATGTGTAGCCGCTGGTGGCCTCCTTTGCCTGCACCACAGGTCTCACACTTTTGGTGGCATTGGGACTTACAGTAAATGCACGAGGCCTAACTCTCGCCACCACCCCGGCCAGCTCCTGCACCCTCATACTATGCATCTCCTTCACTCCCCCCACATTACTCACCCTCCTAACAACTGTCTTGGACCCCATTAGATTGAACACAATCACACTTGCCGTCGCTGGGGCACCCCAGAGTTCCTACGGCGAGTTTGTCCCGCTGTTGGGCAAGGATGGGATTGCCGTGGCGGTCGACTACATGGGCGGTGGTCATCATGGCGGAGGTTATAGCGGCTGGGGTCCAGTTCGGGTGCTTTTGCTTGATTAACGCGGCCACCCCAGCTACGTAGGGAGTGGCCATGCTTGTGCCGGACACTAGAGCAAACTTGTGGCCTATCAAATTAAAAACCACACAAAGTACGAGTCATATCCAATAGCTTTTCTTTTTTGGTATTCCAAACCAAGTTTAGGAAGTAAAGATTGCCTTGGTATATAGAATGTACCTTTATTATGGGGGTCACCTTCGCTATTTGGGCTCCAAGCAGCCCAGATGGAAGAACCTGGGGCCATTATGTTTGGCTTAAGCACATCAGCCATCTGTAACAGTGGATTGCTCAATTCAGGTACCCTTGAGGAATAGGAAGCCACAATTGGTGCCTTCGCAGTATAAACTGCATGCCTGCCATCTCCAATCCTAGCTGTGCCTTCAAAAGACATCACTTGCCCATTCACATCCCTCTTAGTGTTCATATTGTAGAAGTGCCACAAAGCCTGTATGTAAACACACAAATAACATTTAGGCAAGCTTCCTTATTTGTTGAATTATTAGTTCTTAGATAAATTTTTGGTGCAACCAACTTACAGATGAGGCCTCCATGCTGCTAATCACTATCCCGGGAATTGGAAAGGTCAATGTGGCTCCTTTCACTCTGTCGGACACAACACCAGGATCCATGACATCTATGAATCCAGCAGCGCCGATTCGGCGAACGGTGTCATCGACGTGGCGATGCTTGCGAGGCCATACTCGAAGTTGTAGGTGTAGGTGCAGATAATCAACTTCTCTTTCACCTTGGACAAGATGAATGGCTCAACACTGTGGCAACTCTGCTCGGGTTCATAACTACTGTTATTGTCGCACACATCAACCGCTGCTGCTATTTTGAAATCCTTGGGAGTAGGAGCTGAACATGGAGTACTTGTAAATGAGACTTGCTACCAAGAATTGTAGAACATAGAGAAAGATATTTGGATGGGGGGTTATACGAGAAAGTCCGGTGCCTGGGAAGCTCTGCTCATGGCTCAAGTGGATGGAATTAGTGTACTCTGTCAGTGATGGAGGCGGCTACGCTGGTGATCCAGGGTCTGAAGGAGAGGATGGAGCTGGGAGCCGGACCACCATTTCCAACAGCTAGAACGAACTGACACACCGGCCCTGGTAGCAAATGGAAGCTCCATCTCTAAGACGTTGAGAAATGCGGTTGGGCCCTGAGGGACTGTTGCTGGCTCAATGGACAGGCTGAGGATGTCTACTCCATCTTCTACTGCCTAGAAAGCAATCACAGAACTTACTAGTTTTGGTCAGTGATATAAAAAAAATCTCTCCAATGGAGTACTCTAAGTCCAATTGTAGTAAGAAAAGCAGATCAACACCTGATCTACTGCTGCCACAACATCTGACATGGAACCCCCAAAGGAATAAAGAGCTTTATACACTGCAAGCTTGTTGATGAACAATCAACACAATCAAGTATGAACTCGTTTTCTCATAAAAAAAGTATGAACTTGTTTTCTTCTATAGGCAATAGTACTACATACAATTACACAAAGTTGGTCAGAATTTTGGAGAGCAACATAAAGTGTACTATTTGATGTTTCATTATGAATTGATTTTACGACGATTTATGTGCGACAGAGGGAGTATATACGAATTTATTTACCGAGCTCCAGGAGCCAGGCCGCTAGCATGCCCATAGTTGTAACCATTTACTATGACGGGAATCTGGTGGTTCCCAGCAGCAGTTGAAGCAGTATGACTGTTCACATTTTCATATTCAAACTCATGATCAACAACAAACAAGAAAAGGCATACGGTGACTAGCTGTCCTTAGATATAATCAGAATCACACTCACCTGCAATGGCTGCTCTAGCAAAGTACTGAGCTCCTACTTCTAAGATAATCAAGTTTTCAAAGATGAGCTCCTAGCTCGAACTCTGAGGAAAAAAAAATTTTCACCTGCAAGTGTCCACAAAGTACTACACGTGGAATATAATTGGAATATAAATGCCTCAAGCGATATTAAAACCCAGGACAAAGCAAAACATGCAGAATATAAGATAACCAAGTTTGGCAAAAAGCTCGAGCTTTGGTTATCTTAGAAACCTATTATGAGATCATGATGATCAGAAAAAAATATTAATTCTTTTCTAAAAGTAGAGGGTTGATACCTATTATGGAAGATGACAGGATCATCCTCAATTTGGACCATGAAAACCTTGACATCAACTAAGCAAAAGCAGTCAGACTGATCGTGAAGTAATTATGACTAATTTAGAGATAGAAGCCACCGAAACTGAGGTTGATCGATTGATGAATGGATGGATGGATAGAATGACATGATACTTTGAGAGAGAAACAGAAAGACGTGGAGATCATGATGATCAGAAAAAAAAAAATTCTAATTTTTTTTCTAAAAGTAGAGGGTTGATACATATTATGGAAGATGACAGGATCATCCTCACTTTGGACCATGAAAACCTTGACATCAACTAAGCAAAAGCAGTCAGAGTGATCGTGAAGCTAATTATGACTATGGAGAGATAGAAGCCACCGAAACTGAGGTTGATCGATTGATGAATGGATGGATGGATAGAATGACATGATACTTCGAGAGAGAAACAGAAAGGAAACGAGCCAATTCCATATGCGATTGTGGTATATATATTTGCTCATTGTTAGTTAAGACATTAGAAAAAGAACTGTGATCTAGAGAGCTCATGAAAATTTCATGCATAAGGCACATCCAGGCTTCATTCTCATTTCTGAACAACCATTGCCCAGGATTAGCTTGCCATTTGATTCAAACAAAACAAGAGACCCTCCCCTACCAAGTTTAAGCATAAGGGAGTATATATGATGACTAGCAAAATTATTGCTGAACACTTCCATGACTCACCCACTCAACACATTTAAGCATAAATCCTCTCCCTACAAATCCTCATTCAAATTGTCCCAATTAGAATGTGACTTTTGTCAAACATAAAAGTGATTTCACGTTTGTCATTTGTTTATTCAACACGATGATACAGAGAAAGTCAGAAAGGACTAGCTAGCTATGGAAAATTCAAGCATTTTCCTGAATGATCTCAGAAATGGTGTCAGTGTCGGTCTTGAAGGCCTTAGCCAGCACCTCAGCACTAACCCCACTCCCAAAGAGAGCCCCGGGCAGAGCAACTGTCCCGGCACTTGCACTCCCAAAGATGCCAAGTGCCGTTGCAGAGAATACATTGTCAGTATTGAGCTGGTAATGAACTAGCCCCTTGGGGAAGATGAAGAGATCCGGTGCTCTTAGAGTCTGAACGAATAGCTTGTTGGAGGTATCAATGAGCCCAACCTCCAAAGTCCCTTGCAGCACCATCAGGAGCTCTGCAGACCTGGGGTGCATGTGAGGAGGATTGATCCCAGCTGGTGGGTAGAGGATTGTGGCCACCGAGACTCCTTGACCGTCCAGAGCTGGGAATTCTTTTTTGGTAGCTTTACTGATGAGGGCTGTGGCTCTTCCTGTCAAGTTGGCCTTATTCAGATTTCTGAAGCCAGTGAAAGTGAAGAACTGCCTGGTTATGGTAGCTGGATCAATGATTGGAGGTACCACAAAGTCAGTGAGTATGTCTGGATCCCCTGCATTGGCAACCATCAGGCTTGTCAGAGCGAGTACCCAGGCAAAAGCCACTAAGACACTGGATTTCTGCACCATTGTGAATAGAATTTGCGAGGACAAAGAGGAAGATGAAGAGGATAATAGAATTTAAGAAGGAGATGAATGGGCAGTAGTATTATATAGGACGTACGACGCATGCATGCAGAGCATGTAATGGAACTCCGAACTCTGTCATGTAGCCCAAAGCCGGCGATGCTTGTTAGGCGGTATATGCTTTGTATTAACGTCACCTAGTGGAGGACTTTAAGATTGATAAATTTGATGATGAAACCTATAGATCATGCCGTTTTTTGCTGGTAAAGGAATTTTATGCAAATATAATCAGAACAAAACCAAGAGCATCCTGTTACTTTTTCTTGTAATGTATTTTCAGGATATTTATCTAGTCAGGGAAACCGACAAACTACTTATCTAATTTGCAATTAAGAGGCCAAAGTAGAACGAGTGTTCATAAACGATTTATTGCTACTAATTTATTTGGTGGTTGCATTTGTTTTTTATCATAAAGTTACTTGCCAAGCAGCTATGCAACAAGTTGTTGTTCTTTAATCTACTAGTTGGTTGACATGAATCACGAGCCGCTTGATGCGTTTGATGTATTATTTTCGTCATGTCTATAGTCTATAGGGAATCTAATCTTGCTGCAGGTCTATTATATAATTTTTCCATTGAAGGGGGGCGATGTCTCTGGTAGCACTCTGTTCTTTTGTGCCTGAGAGTACAATCTTTGCACCAAGATGTAACAGGGGAGGGAATTGCCCCATAAAACTGTATTTTTATTAGTTAATTTTGCCTCTAAACAATTATCAAGAAAAAAAAAGTAACCAAGCGAGAAGGAACACACGAACGTAATCCACAAAGTTTTAAATCCAATAGTAGCAAGCAAGGCAGCTACAAATGTGATATGCCGAACACAAAGCATGCAATAGCCTACATCCTATTCCCTCGGCAAAAGTCTACATCCTCTCCTCAATCCTCATTCCTGAGAGTACTAACCACATGATTGAAAAATATTCAGCATATAATGTTAAGCTACATTTCCTAATCAAAATTATGTTAAACCGCTTTAAACTAAAAGAGAGATCGTTCAAGCTGGGCTGGGCTGGGCTGAATTAGCTCAAAGAGTCCAAACTCCAAAGTTTGAGAAGCTAAATCATGCCAAGCCTCCATCCAAAATCTAGCTGTATTCCTTGGCCTCTCCTAAATGACCATTACTAGAGGCGAGAGTCGGGGGCGGGCGAAGAAGGGGAAAACCCCCGCGGCACATGTGCCACAGCCGTAAAAGCCCGTAAGAGAGCAGCCTTTCCTTCCGCCGCCCCCAACCAAAAGGCAACAACAATGGTTTTAGGGCCGCACGCGCTAAACGCCACCCACCCCCGCCCCATCCATCCCAGCTTGCCCAGGCCGCAGCCCTCGCCACGCCACGCCACGCGCGCTCGGGCCCCCCGCTGGCCCAGTCCAGGGGGGATGCGCGCCTTGCCTTATCCGCGTGCGCGGCACACCGTCGCATCTGCGGCCGCCCCCCCAATCGACACGACAAATCTCCCTTCTTTTGACCACATCCCCTCGCCATCCTCCTCAGCCTAACCCTCCTCTCCCGCCACCATGGCCGCCGCCTCCCCCGAAATCGTCCACGCCCTCCCCTGCGCCCCCGCCGCCGCAGTGGCCGCCTCCCCCGATGCAGTCTCCCCCGAGCAGCCGGCCTCGGCGCCACCGCCCGCCTCCACCCGCCGCATCCCCCCGCCTTGCTGGACCCACGACGAGGTCATGATCCTCATCGACGCCTACCGCGACAAGTGGGTCGCCCTCCGCCGCGGCAACCTCCGTGCCCCGCACTGGCAGGAGGTCGCCGACGTCATCGCCCGCCGCATCCCGTCCTCCTCCCCTAAGCCCAAGACCGCCGTCCAGTGCCGCCACAAGATCGAGAAGCTCCGCAAGCGATACCGCGCCGAGAAGCGCCGCCTCCTTTCCGCTGGGCCGCTCTCCTCCTCCCGCGCCCCGTCCCCTTCCTCCTGGCTCTACTTTCGCAAATTCGACGCCATGGAGCCGGAGGCTCCGGCTTCCACCTCCGCTGCCACCCCGCTCGTGACCATCGCTCGTCCGCCGCCTCCCAGCTCTTCCTCCGGGTCATCCTCCGATGACGAGGGTAATGAAGACGGCGAAAAGGCCGGTAACACGCGGAGCCTCCATCGGCTGATGTCGAACGGGGTCGGCGTCCGGTTCCGCCTGCCCAAGCCCAACAATTCTCCGATCCCGCCGGCTTACCCAAACCCCAATTCCGTGAAAAGCCGCCCCCTTTCCTCAGAGAAGAGGCGACGGAGGGACGATCCGGTGGGAGATGTCGCAGCGGCAATCCGGCAATTGGCAGATGAGTTTATGAGGGTGGAGAAGATGAAGATGGACGTCGCCAAGGAGACGGAGCGGATGCGGATGGAAATGGAGACGAAGCGGATGAAGATGATATTAGAATCGCAGGAGCAGATTATCGACTCCTTCACCAGATCCCTCGCCTCCAAGTCCAAACCGAAGCGGCTCTCGTCGACGGAGAATTAGACCTGGTAAAAGCAGAAATTAAATAAGCTATCATGAATCTGTAATTTGTGCCTTTTAATTATTTTTTTGTTAATTTTTATCATCTCAGTTCTCCCTTCGCTATCCCCTGATGTTGGAGATGGACTTGGAATGTGGCTCTATAATGGAGCTCCTCCCACTGTAGAGCTAATACTAGTGTTATAGGCAACTTTGTTAGAAAACTCGAACCGATTATGCTTACCTTTTCTGCCTTGATTTTCTGATGGTAATTGAAGTGATTGTAGTGGATCAATTTTGTATGCTAGCTCTTGATCTTTTTATTGAAGGATTACCATTCTATGGTTACGTTTTGTTGCTCTTTTCATGCCTCTGGAATGAATTGGGAGACACTGGGCAGCCATCTTGTTTGTAGGTGGCCTATGGGATTGACATGTTCTTGTCCGATGGAACAATTACTATGTAATGAGGAGGTGCTACCTGCACTCTACTCTTTCGTTATTCTGTAATCAGCAATTCAGCATGTACCCATAAGCTTTTGTAGCCTTATACGATGTCTGGTTATTCACCATGTGCTCTATTGATCTGCATGCTTCAATGTGAAGTTGTAAAGATTGAGGGTAAGAGTCTAAGACACTATTGAGTTCATGTTGATGTTTTGATGTCCTTATCATCTGAAGGGAACTTTCATTTAGTTGGTTGTCCACCAGTTTGTTGTCAATCAATTTGAGATGATGAACGGCTGCTTAGCTTTAAAATCATAAGACAAGCAACTCTCGTATTTTGTATGCAATAAAGAGGTCTTTCCGTACCACAAGGTCCTTCTTTAGATGATTTTTGAGTTGAAACGGCAGTTAAAGATTGAATTTTTTTTATACAAAACAGTTAAAGATTGAAGCTTTTTATGTTCTCTGTTCTGTTTTTTTTTTTAAATTTCATATCCTATGGGAAACATGGGTTTGGCTTTTCAGCTGTAATATTTGAGATGATTTTCTTCTCAGTACTTTGCTGTTGTCATATGCGTGTGGTCATCTTTCATTACTTTCTAAACGTCTGCATATATCCGAAAAGTTGAATTTCTTTACAAACTTTTCTGAAAATCTTTAAATTATCAAGATATCTTTTCTCTTCGATGTTAACAGTGAAAGTGCAGTCTTATCTGGTATTCTGGTTGCTGAAAGCAGGGTTGCGGCCAATCTTCTTATATACTCCATTGTCTATATTAGCTTTCCGTTTGTTCCTGGTGTGTCACTTTGAAACGTGCTTCCTGGCTTATGTGCGGTCTAAACTTCGGAATCTGTTTCGGGGTTGCAGTGATCCACTGTTTGACTGCTAGATATAGCTTTATCATGAAACCGAGGCCATTGCATACGTTTTTACTTCCACTCTATTCAGCTATGGCCTCAAATTTCAAATATGAGGATGTGACTTCATTGAAGACGAATAACCGATCGACCTTGCCACAGATATGAAACACAAAGAACTATTTAAACAAATTTACATATGCATCCGCTTCTATGGACATCACCATTTTGTTTGATAATTATGGACTCTTTTCTTTTCCATATGGAGCATTAAAACAGGACGGAGGGAGTATTGAAAAAAAAAAAGTCCATGTTAGTTTTCCACAAGAGTCACTGCTTTTTGTTTAAGTCGTGAGGCCTATCAGCTGGTGGACTCGTACAGAACAACGATGAATTTGTGAACGTTAATTTCCTGTTAGTTTTCTCCCCAGACAAAAACGTTAATTTGAATAGCATGGCTCGGCAATCATGCAGCAAAGACATTAGGATATGTCTCCATATGAGCTCCAATATGTCAGTGGTTTCTAACAGCTCAGCGAAATCTCCTATTGATTGGACAAAACAGTTAAGACTGCCGAGTTGTAGATGTGGGCTTATCCAAGAGAATTTTTTTTTACTTATTTAAATAGGCGAAGGAAAGTAGAGTGTCGAAAAAAGGACACTGGTGCCAAGGTAGTTCTCACGAATCTAAAACAGCGTGCAGAATAATGGCATTCGATTTTGGTGCGAATAGTAGTGACCTATTAGATTTCCTTGTTCATCGA
Source organism: Houttuynia cordata (assembly GCA_039654745.1). Classification (NCBI taxonomy): domain Eukaryota; kingdom Viridiplantae; phylum Streptophyta; class Magnoliopsida; order Piperales; family Saururaceae; genus Houttuynia; species Houttuynia cordata. The sequence continues at coordinate 28,790,650 of CM077505.1, forward strand.
AAAAAAATTGTACTTGTTTTTAATGAGGATTAATACACACCATTCCTCACTAGTCCCTAGTGGTGATCCATGTTTTCTTATCTTGGCCTGACAAACAAAAGCATGCATGGACATCAAGTTTGCCACATGTACGAAAAAAAAAAGAGCAGAATAGCTAAATTGGACTTGAGCACTTTGTCATGAGACTCCTTAATTCTGTTACTACTTTTCTCTCTTTTTGTTCGGTGGTACTTTTCTATACGAGTGGTTTAACAAGGAAAATTAGACAGCCTCGCAGATGACTGGATGAACAAAAATTGCACCAAAAGAGACACATACAAGCAAAGAAGAATAAGAATGTAAGAGAATTTTTTTCATTTCTTTCTTCATTCTCTTCTCTTTTACCTTCACTTGCGTGTAGCAGTTTGGTGCAGCTCTGCAGGTTGATTTCACAAACAAGACATTCGACGACACAAAACACTATGATTCGATCTTTATCTGTTCGATTGAGGAGGTTTGATTCATTTCCCTTTCCTCGATTGCCGTTTCTTCTGCACGATATGTTGAATGAACACCATAGAAGACATAGAACAATGTGACAACAGAACTCCATATAGCAAACCTTTGAAAGGACCTCTTTCCAAGGGTAGTCATGAGGAAGACATTGAGGAAGATTGATGCAGCAGCTGGCCATGGCATCAGTGGGACCGCCCACTCTGATGGTAGATGAACACAAGGGACCCTGTACTGGAAGCTGGCTGTTATAATAATGGAGGCACCTCCAAATAGGGCTAAAGCCCACCAGTTCATCTTTAGCTTCCATGATAAAGAGAAACCAAATGAGCTCGAGGAGAGGAGCAACAGGAAGAGGAGAGTGGGAAAAGGGTGGCTGGAGCCACTCTTGATGTATCTGCGGTAGATGAGGGCATTGGCCACCAAGAAGAACACGATAAGTGTGCCGATGGAGATCATCTCTATCACTATATGGAGCTCTGTAAAGAGTGCAATTGATGCTGTGCATAAACCTGCATGCAGCCATGAACGATGGAGATAAAAAAATTGGTCGATTGTCATGTTGCTAAGCTAAAACTTGATTCTAAATTTTATTTAGCAAGCTACCAGGTTAAGATTATCCTTATGACAAAGAAAATTGCCTTCACACCTTAAAAAACAAAAGGATCTCGGGAGTAGAATGTTTGTTGAAGTATGAAGTAAATATATTGGTAATTAATCTGCTTCCTAATAGCTTGAGCAATTGGGAAACAGTAGTTATTTAACAATCTTCCATAAGATATTAAATATGGAATTATATCTGTGACAGGATTGGCCTTTTGTGCGTTAGCATGGTCATTTTTTGCAGCAAAAATTAAAGAAAACGAAAACAAAGTCTAATGTTATCGTTCTTTGTTCTAATAATAAATGATATGAAACCTTTAGAAAGAGTGAAGACTACTCTCATATTGAGCCAACCATTTTGTGAGTTATTTTCCACAAAGGATTAGATGACTAAATACAAATTAGATAAGCATAGTCTTACCCAGGAAGATTGTGGCGTTAATGGGGGTGCCGGTAGAAGGGTGCACCTTGGCAAACCAATAAGGCACTAGTCGAGTCCTCCCTACGACGCATAAGTACCTCGCCTGTCCAAGCATGGCTACCAGAAGAGAAGCAACTATTCCCAGGCCTGCACCCACACCTACCACATTGCTCACCCACTTCCAACCTACAATCTTCTGGAAAGCCAAGGCATAAGCTGCCTCCGAGTCCGATATCTACAAATTGAAGAACAATGCCTCCTTTTCAATTTTGAATACCTTTTATAAGTACAATTGAACTGTACATGCAGATTCGATACCTTGAGGGTATATGCACTTGTGTTTTGGAACTAGATGCTACCATTTTTCTTTATGGGATTTTGTACCATCATTTTGATTCTCACAAGAGTCAAATACATACTCCCTCCATCCTGTTTTAGATGCTCCATTTGAAAAAGAGGGCAGTCTTGTACTAGATGCTCTATCTAGTCAATTTAAATGGATTTTAAACCCCTTTGTTCCCACCTTTAGTTGGGTTTCTCGCATCCAATAAAAAGCAACATTTTTTCATATGTTGATTGTGATGACGATAATGATTCTCAGTATTTAGTGGGACAAACCTCTGTGTAAGGTATCAGTGTGCATAAGGCCAAGGCCATGAGGCAATATAGTGCTGAAACAATGACAACTGAGCCGGCAATGCCTATGGGGAGGCTCTTGGAGGGGTTTCTGATCTCTTCAGCCATGGTTGACACCGAGTCATATCCTATGTAGCTGAAGTAAACAATGGCCGCACCATCAAGAACACCCCTAGCACCAAAGGGTGCCATGCCTCCTGGCTTCACCAAGTTGTCCGGCTTCCCATTGCCAAAGGCAGCAACGATGACAAACACAAAGAAGATCACATGAAATACTGTCATCACAAGGGTCAGTCGAGAGCTCTCCTTGGTACTGCAATCACAAAAGCAAATAAAACCGTTAACTGTTACGATAAATCATATAATCAGTACGTTAAACTGAAAATACTATTAATCAGTCCCAGTGTTAAAAGTACAAATTAATGAAAATTGGACAGCCCACTGTCCACTAACAGTCAATATCAATAACAAGGATGATTAGCCCACTAAAGTATACATTAATGTATATCAAAATAAAAGAGTATCCTAGTAATGACAAAACAAACAAAGTTATGCTAATTGATATTCATATAACAGAATTAAAACACATAGAACGAACAAAGTTTGCATATGCTGATATGCAAGTACAAATACATAAAAGGATGAAAGACAAAACATGAAGAAAGTAAAAATGAAAAGATATCAAACCTATGACACAGACAGGCAGTGAGAAGGAGTACAAGGGCAACGGCAGGGAAATCCAGCATGTTGTAACCCTTTGCTAGACCATCCACTGCAACCCTCCAAGCATTCGGGTCTGTACCACCAAAGGTACAAACCAAGTAGCCTGTGAAGCTCCTTGCTACCGCGGCGTTGGACAACACATACTCCATTATAATGTTTGCTCCAGCAAAATATCCAACAAACTCCCCTGTATTATAAATAGCCATCAATTAAACTTAGTCTGAGTTAATTAGCCCAAAAATCATATTAAACCCCAAATTTAATTAAAAGCCAAAATATTTATAGATCATCATAGAGTAGAACAAAAGAAAAAACATTTACCAAAAGTTACTCTAAGGTAACTGAAGGCACCGCCAGCAACGGGGATCTCGACGGAGAACTCGGTGTAACACAAGGAAGAGAGGAGGGCAGATACACCGGCAACTATGTAGGAGATGTAGACAGCGGGTCCGGAGATGGCGAGGGCCACATGACCGGTGGTGACAAAGACTCCAACACCTAGCATTCCTCCTACACCAAGAGCCACCAGATCATACCACTCAAGCTTCCTCTTCATGTCAGCACCTGATCTCAGCCTCACTCGGTTTAGCTCCTCAGTCGGGGTCCAAGTTGCCAGCATCCTCTTCCTCAGCCGCCTGGGTGTTTCCAGTACACACTGGTAATAAGACTTTACATTGGGAGAAGAAGAAGCCATGTTTGGAGGTTGGAAATTGGAATGGTTTTCTTTGCCTTCTTCCATGCAGTGCTGGTTGTGTATGTATTTTATAGACTCAACTCAGATATTAAAGGAATTTACTTGATTGTCCTCTTTTGACCTTGTGGGCCTCCTCAGGGGGCTTGTACAGTGCCTGAAGTTGCTGTGGAAGCTTTCTTAGGAATTTAGAAGTACACTGTACCAAAAGCATAAAATGATATAGAACTTTTGGCCTTCTATGAGAAAAAAAGGCAAGTTTGGCGACCTCCCACACCAGCAAGACTTGTCATCACTATCACCAATTGGAAGCCTGGCCGCCTATTGGGGCTCACATAATGGAGGCCCCACCAGAATTTTACATGGGTCCCACAAAAAAAATTCTCTTCCTTCTTTCTCATTCTATGCCCCTCCTTTTTGTGGATCTCATGTGTAGTAACTAGTAACAAAGACAAGAAGTTCCGATGGTGGTGAAATGGACCTATTCTGTTGTGGACTATAGTGCATGGTATTGCATGCAAAGCTTATCTTGTCATCTCTCATGATATCCTTTCAAAATGGGTTTGTCATTCCTCATGTTATCCTTTGAACATGGGTTCTAATGAAGGTGGGATGACGATCCTCTAATTCTGTAGAAGTAGGTCACAAAGTCCAAGCACCACCCTCAAATGTGCAGTTTGCTCTTTCTTATCCATTTCTGAGATTTGTATGTACCAGATAAGGTCAATGAGATGGCTGCGTGTATAATGCACCAGAAGCCTCCACCAGACAACTAAAATTCACCAGTTTATTGGTTCCAAGTGTTGTATATGGGAGACTACTCAAGAGGATTTGAAGAGCGGATAGAAGCTTTTGCGGTAGATCGCTGCTTCTTGGCGGTCTACCGGAAGTAGATATATGATTTTCGGAGTTTACAGAGGCTCCAGCTGCCGGATGCTACAGCGGAGTGGACAGCTGCACTACTGGTCCATCGTAGCTTACAAGCAGTAGACCAATACGATATAATGGAAGCGACAGAGAGCTAGCGGTCTACCGGAATAGGCACAGGGATGATGTGACATCACATTTTGGGCGTGTTATTTAAAGGGTTTCTTCTCTCTCGACCTAATTTTAGAGCAAAAGATTGTAAGGCACAGAAGAATTTTTAGAGCAAAAGACCGTAAGGCAAAAAAGAATGAGTCTTAACTCTACAAGAGATCTCCATATAACTTGTAAGAATTTTGGCTTGTTGACAAAGTTGAGAGTATCTTATATTCTCTTACGTAATCGCTCTGAAGAACATAATAAATTTATGTGGCCTTGTAGACATAGGCATATCGCCGAACCATGTAAATTCTTATGTCCCTTGTTCTTGATTATTTCTTCAATTCTTACACTAATCTCTTAGGCAGTCCCTTCCACAAATGCAGGGAGATCAACGTATTAATTTCCCCAACACCAAGGCCCCTTCCCGCAGACCCTCAACATTTTGCAATGGAGGGCATGCATGCTCAAAAGAAGGGAAATACTCTTGAGCACAAATTGCACATGAATGAACTATTGTTCTGTAGTCTTTCTCAACATGCTGTGAGACATGTGAATCCTTTTCTTCTTTCTTCTTCCTTTGTGTTAGCCATATAACATCATGTGTAGGATCACCGACCAATACCAACAAAGCCCCTTAAGTACCTTATTCATTATTCACCACCCTTTGGAGGTAGTGGAACATATCAGACCACAAACCAGAAAATTAGGGTGGCTGTGGTCATATGCAAGGTTATCATTGGATGACCGCCGTTTACAGGGCCCCTACAGCTTGCAGCAAATAGACAACAATTGTCTGCCATTTAACTGTGGCCATGGTCCCACCTGCTTACCAAAATTCAATTCTGGTGCTAGTTTTAAATTTGATCAGCCACTTTAGTCTTCGAAAGTCACATTTTCATTCATAAAAGCTGCGGCTTTAAAGCAGTGCAAAAATAAAGCACAAGGTTCAAATCAAGTTGATGAGATATAGAGGGATGTTTGGCACCATTTTAATTTACTTGATGAATATAATATAGTCTTGATAAGCATATTCAGTTGAATTAAAATGAGAAAGGCAGAAGCGAGTGGACGTTAAGATGCTTTTGCATCTGATTGGTAGTTAGGTGGACCTGAGGAAATATATATAAAGCTGGTCCTCAGGTATTTCTTCTTTTCCCTTTTTTCCAATCTCTCATAGTCATGAGAGGTTCTTCTTTTGGATCATTTCCTCCTCTCTGAAGTCTGAAGCTTTAATATAATTATTGATGTAAAATTAACCTAGAGGATCCAATGGGAGACCATGGTGAAGGGATTAAGGGAATGCTATCAGTCATATCCAAAAAAGGCTCACTTCTTTTCAGGGAAGAGATACTGATCACTGTATTAGTATCAACTCTAAACGAGAACAAAATCTTTTCTTTAGGAGGAATATAGAGTCAGAACATTCCTTGCGTGTGGTAGTGTCTAAGGTCATTTTCTACTATGGAATTCGACTTGAGAAGAAATGGAGAAGTTACTTGTATTTGTTACTTTGCCAGTGTATTTTGAAATGCTATCTCAAGAAGCAGTATTGGATGCTGTACTTCCACGCCTGGACTGTGGTTCCATATTATTCGTTCACATTAATTTAGCCAGGCCAGGCCACCAATAGTACTTCTATTCAAAATAAATAAATAAATAAATAAATAGAAATCCACCAATAGTACTCTAGGGGTTCATAAACAGGAAGCTCTTTTCCTCTCCACTAGAAATCTGAGTCAAAAATTTGGCACCACCTTTTACCAAGTGAAGGAAAAAAGTCTTTTGCACTATTTTGCAAAACAATCCAAGAGAAATCCCACTTGCCAAGTGATTGACATGGATGCATTATATCAATCCAAATTTTCCAACAGCCCCTGGCCAATTAAAATCATTCGGCTCTACCATTTCGCTAAAGGCCTATCTTTTTCACTTTGGGTTGACACACCTTTATTAGGAAAAGGCCAGGCCCCTTTGGACATTTAACTTAAACATCAGACTAGCTTAGACATGTATTCATACCGAATACATTAAGGCGTTCATGCTCCTGATCAATGATGAGATAGTAACAGGATCAGGCGCACATGACCCTCATCACGCATAGATCATAGTCATTGGTTTAAACTCATGATCAACTAAAAGCCATAATGGTGGGAGACAAATGTGTGAAGCAAAAGCATGCCCAGCTAAATGCTACAAAAATTAAGCTTTTATTTTCCGGAGTGAATGATTCATGTGAAAGTAAATCATGGGCTTACTCAGAAAGTATGATGAAACAAACATTATGCCAAAAGTTACTTGCATCAAGCATCAAGTAAAAAGGTTCACATTCACGTCTAAGTGCACTCACTACAAATAAGAAAATAGCATTCGTTAGTGGGGAAGTTAAGGTATTCCATTAGCACATGAAGAAAGTCCAAGAAATGTTAACTGTTCAATTAACTTAGACCATTTGAGGCTCCAAAGACCACACAAGACAAAAAACACTCTTCCATACAGATCTAGATTTCATAAAGCTTTTTCTTTCACACATTGCATTTTGATTTACTAAAACATATTTAAAACATGGAAACAATAATGGAGTGATCTTCCATCAATCAAAGGAGATCTGTCATCATCACTTCTAAAAAAGCAATAATCCACATTTGGCTTACTTGTGATGCCATGCTCACTTCATACCACGCGTCTGACCAACCATGTTAATCAGAAGTAAAAGGCATTGGATGTTCATTATGCATGATAGCCACTTCTAATGACCAAATCATCTTAAGTGCTCACAGTTATGGACCTACATTTAGCCTCTCTTATCAAGATAGCAGTCTTTTCTTTTGATTCATCTTCTCTTTCTTGGTATAACATTAATCCGGAATCCCTATGAAGTTTAAATTTAGCCAACATGCATCTAAGTTTAGCTTGGTGAAAGCCTTGTCAACTGTCAAAGTCTTTTGTTCATCTATTCAAGATAGAAGTCTGTTAATAGATAAGTTGTTCTATTTTGCGCAAAATATAGAGTTACAATACTAGATACTGAGGTATCATTTGAATAAGAATCTAGCTACTTTCCAAGGTTCCTTAATATGTGACTTCTAACTCATCTTGCGAACATATTCGGCTTAGTTATGCCATCACATCTCATCTGTGCAAATAATATACATCTAGACCGTGTTCTTTAAGCTGATAAAAGATTGGATTTTGGTTAATGAACTTTGAATGTATCTTTGATTATCTTCGTGTCAAACCTTTACTCTTCACCTTTGTATTGACTTTCAGAGGGACCCATCATTCATTAGTACTGGTCTTGGAGAGATGGCAAGCGATATCATTTATTAAGTCTAATTCCGTTGCTAGGGTAGCAGCACAAGTTCAGACTGATTTCTCGTTACAAAGGTACATCCAAACAAAGAGAAGCCAGTAATGGGGACCTTGATCATACGCACATACATTATACAGAAGATATAGATCACATAATAAACAATGATAGCCAAGAATATGCTGGGGAGGGGGTTCCTTGACGGGTGACAGCCAACATCATCTAAAAAATAGAGGTGGTGAATGATAGAAGGCCTCTGACCTCAAGAAGATGCCTGTGTTGCTGCTTTTTGCACCCACATTAGGACATCATTAAATTGGGGCAGGAATAATTGGGTCGAGCTCATGAGGCAAGGGAAAGGGCCACGATTTTCCTCAATCCTCTTGATACTACTAAATGATAGCTTTGTGGAAAGTGGATAATGCTTATGATATATTATCATTTCATAGATAGGATCATTTCATTTAAATGCAGTTAAGAGCAGGATTAATTGCATTCCATGGAACGAGCATCCGAGCAAAGGGAGGATGCCAGGATGGAATGGTTCTCAGCTTTTTAGGGGAGTGGAGGAGTCGGTGGTGCTCTTTCCACTTGGCGTCACTGGCCGCCACACATCCTCCTCTTCTGCCTTGATCAGTACTATACTATGGTGATCATAAGGTGATTGAAAGCCTATGTAAGCACACAGAGTCCAATAATAATTAAAAAAAGATGGGGAAGAATTTCACTCCCCAAGTCACACCAATTCATGCAGATGATTAGATAGAAAGATGATGATCATCATGGCCTCAACCATCTGCTGTCACTTTTGTTTCCTTATAGCCATCATGAAATGGATGGCCTCTATCAGCTGATACTTATCGGTTCCTCCATGGATGGCCGCTATCTTCAGATAAATTAAGAGAAGCAAGACGTTGGCTAGAATAAAGAAAGACCTTTTCCTTCCACAGTGAAGCAGTCAGAAGGTTTCGCAGCTAGCCCGGCTACCTACTGACCAAAATCAATTGTAGTGGTTACCGTTGTCCCTACAATGCTCACATCAATTGAACATTTGCAGCTTTATATTATTGATTTACGAAAATTCCATGAATTAGCACAGCTCTGCCGTATGCACTAATAGCATGACCATATCGACAAATCATGATCTGCAAAACTGCTTTTTTGAAAGAAGATAAAGAAGCTTAACTATCATTTCATTTGAACTAAAGAAGGAAATCATAGTCCCGAGGTAATCCGTCGATAGCATTGAATGAATCAATTTAATAAGCATTTCAGAAGTGCCTGATGAACTCCGTTGTGTCTTGCAATGCCCAGTCCATAAGTTCAAGGAAAAGAAGAGGGTTAGGATCACATTGACAGTTGTTGTGTCTTACAATGCCCATTCCCAGTCCAGGTAAAATGAGGAGGGTTAATATCAGGTTGACAATCGACTATAAAAATTTTGTCATTGGGAAAAGGAGGAGGGTTAATATCAAGTTGACAACCGACTGTAAAAAACTTGTCAATCTTTAAGGATCTTACACTACACCTTCTAGCTAGAGCTAAGGTGTTCTCTCGAAGCAACGCGTTGTGCCAAAACACATATACAATAATAAGTTAGAGTTATCTAAAGCATTCCCTAAAAGCAACGCATTGCAACAACGCCCGATTGCAATGAAAAGTGAACAAAGGTTCTTGCGTTAGTCTAGACGAGCGCGAGTAAAAAAGTTAGTCTAAAAGCGTAGGTTTAGAGTGACAACATGAAATATTGAGACCTTGAATGATAAGGGTACGAAGCTAGTAGAAACACTTAAGAGAATGAGGGTTAACATAGCTTGTTTGTAAGAGGCTAAGTTTGTAGGAAAGAAGGTAAATGAATTGGAGGAGTGTTTTAAACTAGTTAATTTATATAAGTAAATTTTCAAATATAAATGGGGTAGTATAGTGGTTGATAAGGACTTCAGAGAAAATCTTGTAGGTGTCAAGAGATTTAGTGATATAATTATATCAGTGAAACTAGTATTAATGGAATTCATAGTTAATGTTATTAGTATTTATGCACTTCAATGACGATCAGAAGATAAACTTAAAAAATAATTTTGGGATAAAATGTACTTAGTAATGAAATAAATACATAACGAAGAAAAAATTATTATAAGGGGCGACTTAAATGGGCATGTAGGGGATAATGAATATAGGATACAAGAGGGTGCATGGAGGGTATGGTTTTGGGAAGATGAATGAGATAATAAAAGCTATTCTTAAGTTTGCAATAGTAAACAATCTACGTATAGTAAATTTATATTTCAAAAAGAAGAAAAAACATCTAGTAACTTTTAAGAGTATACCTCATAAGAGCCAAATAGACTTTTACTTAATTAGAAGTAAGGATATAAGTAAATGTAAGGATTGTAAAAGTTATACCTGGAAAACCTATAGTACTACAACGTAGATTAGTTATTTTAGATGTCTACATGAAGGGGTGGAGGAAGCGAAGGGCAAATAAAATTGAGACTATGATAAGTGGTAGAGCTTGAAGGGTGAGATGCTCAACTCTTTTGTAGAGAGGCTGAGGGTTAAATAAAATTGAAACTAAAATGAGGAAACAACAATGACATGGGGTATCATGGCCAATTGTATTAAAAAGTGAGAAAGTAAGTACTTTGTGAAGTGAAGAAGAGAAATGATATAAAAAAAAACATGGTAGTAGTGTGAGGAAGTTCAAAGAGTCATCAGGGAAAAAAATATTTTTTTAATGAATGACAAAAATATTAAAATTAAAAAAATTAAAAAATATATGTTAAGGTTAAGAAATAGGCTAAAAAGATATTGAATGAAGTTATATATAAAGTATTTGATAACTTATATAATAGGTTAGGGATGAAGGAGGGGAGATGGACATATATAAGATAACTAAATTAAGAGATAAGAGAAGTACAGACGGAGTTCTATATGACACAACTATTAGGCCTGCAATATTCTACGGACTGAAGTGTTGGACACCAAAAAAAGTTATATAAATAAGCTAGATGTGTGGATGAGTAGGTAACTAAGAGAGATAGGATTAGAAATTAATAAATTTATGAGAATTTAGGGGTAACTCCTTTAGGGGAAAAGTTGATGGAATGTAAGTTATGTTGGTATGGGCATATGCAAAGAAGACCAATAGATGTTCTTGTAAGAAGTTTAGAAGATATGTATGTAAATGATGTCGAAAGAGGGAGAGAGAACTTGGATGAAGTTAATAAAAAAAGATATAACTTTATTATCTCTTACAAAAGAATTGGCACAAAACAGGCAAGATCAATGTCGCCGACCCCAAATAATTGAAAAAATACGCTATTTGATTATGATTATTATGATTATGATACAAGAAAACCCCAAAGTTCAAACTAATTTCAAGCACCTTTTACTTTGAAGTTTGAACATAAGTAGATTGATCCTTGGCCCTTGCCCAAAAGAGATCATAGGTGCATACTGGAACACATAGGGGCTTAAATTTCTTTTTTGGAATGTTAAACCTCGTGCCTAATAACCCGTGCTCAGGGTTGGTGGCCGTCAAAATACTTTCATCAAATGGCTATCACCCTGGACATGGGAAAAAACTAGGATTTTAGGGCAATTGTCTTTATCCTCTTTTTTGCATGAAACAATAGCTTATAGTCTATAGAAAACCTCCATTGAATAAAGAGATTTTCCTTTTTGCAAAAAAGAACACTATTGCTCCAAGCCATTGAGCTTGGCACAAACTTCTATGCTTGGCAAGCAATGAGCAACCTCGTTTGCAGCACTTCGTTTTCTCGTACATCGTAAGCTTCTTTGAAAGTTACATTATTTCTCCTTATTTCTCCTCATTCCTCAAGTCTCATTGGTCCCTATGGATGTCATTTGTGAACCCAGGAAGAACCACTTGATTGATCTTTACAGCAAAACAATCCAACTATGAGGTGGTAGGCTTTGGTTGGATATAAAAGAAATAGGCAATCTGAGGCTACTCTACATGTCCAACAAAAATTTACCATAGTTGGATTGTTTATTGTACAGATTTGTACATTTCCTTGAAATATGATAAGTATCCACGTGGGATTTGCACTCGTGTGACATGAGTTGTTGATCTTGAAAATCAACTGTGTATGCATGATGAATAAATTAAAGGAAAAATTTAAATAAAATCAGTCTTATTTGGCTCATATGAACCCAATTTAAGTCGTAGTTATTGAATTAACATCTGATGATGCTCCATAACGAAAGACTTCACCAATAAACGCCTTCAAGAGCAGATAAAACCTTAATAAATATTAAGATATTTTTTAATATATATTTCACTAAATTTAAGAGAAAATATATAAAAAAATTAAATGTAACCAAAATGAGAATACTAAAGTGAATGAGTGAAATAACTAGGATAAATAAAATAAAAAATGAATATATTTATAAGAATCTAAATAAGGGAAAAACCGAAAGAACGTAAGTTGTATTGGTATGGATATATAAAGAAGACTAATAGATGTCTATGTGAAAAAATTATAAGGATGCATGTACATGATGTCAAAAAAAAAAGCCTAAGAGAACTTAGATAGAGTTAGTAAAAAAGATATGACCTTATTATCTATTATAAAAGTTATTATCTATTATAAAAGAGTTAACACAAAATAGGCCTAAATAGAGTAAGATGCATAATGCCAACCCCAATTGGGAAAAAACACTACTTAATTATGATTATGTTTCACAAGTGCATGATGCTCAAGGAGAATTGCTTAGAATTAAGAATGAATCCATTTGTGCACTAAAATCAACGTGTACGATTTTCCACGAGACTTGGAGAATTTCACCTAAATCAGATAAAAAAGGCAAAAAAATCATGAATTTATTTCTTCTTTTTTTTGCCGCAAAAAGAACCATGAATTTCTTAATAGTACGGCACACTCAATCCTAAGCCACTCATGTTAATTCTTCCAAAAGTGATGAGACCTCCAAATAAATTTGGGCTATCAAGATGGACTTAATACCCAAAAAAATATTACAAACTGACTGGTGTAGGATTTTCCTCCCAGAAATGAGATTTTAATTGTTCACGCCCTTATAGCAATTTCCCATAGATTTCCATTCCGGACAGGAATTGAGCAAACATCAATCTGTCAATAGTATGGTCGGTATCGCACTGGCCGCCTGAACCTTGGAGCTTTTCTGCACACATAAATAAGTTGCAGCAGTTCTTAGAAAATGTACTAATGAAGACCAAAATATCACATAAAATCAAACTGATTAATATGTACAGAAGTCGGGAAGCTTTCTCTTAGCATACGTCTATAGCAGGACCCAGAAATGAAAGGGAAACCTTGGATATAAGACGCTGCCTATTACAAACCCACATTAGATAACAAACATACAACCAATACCATCGAACATAGGCTACAAAGACAAAAAAAGATTAGATCAATAGCACAACCACTTAGGCAAGCAGATACCAAATCAGACAAAAAGCTAAATTCAGATCCAAGGATCAGGAATCACATGTAGCAGAAAACCAGTACACTCTTATTTCAAAGAAAGTTGCAACTTTCCCCACAAAAAAGGAGGTGATGCTTAAAATGTAAAGCCTGCTTACCCATATCCATAAGGAGAAGCAAAAGGTGAAGGCATGAAAGGTCTTCGGACCCGAAGATAGGGGTTGAAGGGCCTACCACGATACTGCTTCATTCCAGGAACATTGGTTCGTTTAGCAGAGACCTAAATATACAACAGTCCTGAAGTTTAACAGAAAGAAAAAAGATACCCAAAGAAGAAATGACGAAAACAAGTTCAAGTACCTTCAATTGACGACCATGAAGCTCAGACTCATTTAAGAGGAGAGCATTCTGAACCGCATCTCCTTCCACAAATTCTACATAAGCAAAACCCTTGGGCTGGCCCAACTTGTCCGTCAAAATAGTCACTCTGTTCACAGTTCCACAAGATTGGAAATGTTGTTGAACTTCCTCAGGGGTACAAGAATAATCTACCTGAAAGAACAAAATAACAATAGCTTTTCCAAAGGAAAATGTGATGAAGATAATGCTCATGTAAATGTCAAAACAAAAACAAAGAAACTGACTGAAAAAAATTGTAACCCAATCTGAGTCAAAACTGATATCCACAGAGTAATACTCTACTTCTAGATAAGTCAATCAACAAAATTAGATCAAATATTCTCATATATATTTTTACAAAAAAGAAAACGACAGTGAACCTTTAGTCAGCTATATGCATATAACAAAGTTCAATACAGAACTCTAATAAAATCAAGCAACCACAAACTACCAATGCACCAGTCCCATCATTACACAACATTTAAAATGGCTTGACCAAAATATTCATGAACTTTCACCTCAAGGAAGATGCATTTCATTGAACTTATCACCTCAAAGAACCCATAAAATGTAGACGAAAAGAAAGGGTTTAAAGGATAAAAATTTACAGAAAAACTCACATTTCCAACATAGATTGAGCATGAATCCACCTCCTCTTTTTCAGCTAAACTTGCTGCTCCATTGGAGGAATCTGCACCCCAATTAAACCACACCAATGATTCAGGTTACTCCATATATACAGGAACCAGTTGAATATCTTCAAAGACAGCAAGTCAAGGTTGCTAACATCTTATCACGAGTTAGAAAGTTTAATGACATGAGTTATCTTATGCCATTTGACTCCTTTACAAACCATTTTTTCATTCACTATCAACTCTCAGTACATTCTCCAACCTGCTCCACCATTTTCCGAGTTTTAATTAGGGGAGTTATTGATCCAAGCTAGTCAGAATGCACTCAGATATTGACTTTCTTTTGGCTTCATTTGCAGCTTGAAATTCAGCACTGACCCAACTCCACTTCATGTATAGCTTGATTACAATCACTATATAGCTTCATTTTTCATGTTTCTAACTTATCTATACAAAAAACATTTACTCCACTTTGAGCTCAACTTGTATTTAAATATGAATATGCTCCACAGCATCCACCATTGAGCTTTCACTCCACTTTGAGCTCAACTAATACACTTCATTGCTAGATCATACCACACACAGGTCAATCCTTTTTCACTCGATCTCAATCCACTTTGAGCAAGTTCACCACCTTAGTTGCTAGCTCATACCAAACTCAGCTGGAAACCAGTTTGTTCTATTTTAACTTGGCCCACGTTGTGAGATGGATGGGCCCTATTGGAACTCAGGCACTTAACAAGATTAAGCTGTCTTTGGCTCAGCTCCCTCCATCAAGGCTCCTTATATAGAATGGTAAAGGAGACGAAGAGTGTTTCCATTAAAGGCAGACAGTACAATATATACACAAAAATGGAACCCATCTCCAATAGCTGTCCAACAGTAAAATGGGCAGAATGGCCGTGAGCTGTCCTATACGTGAGAGATGTTCAAGGGCATGAGAGAATGCGAATGAATTAATGACTAGACTAAAAATCTCATTCTAATCCCCCCGGTGAAACTCATGGCGGTATTTGATAAGTGATGAAAGTATACACATTCTAGCTCTAAATCCTATGTTTATTATGTGTTTGAGTACGTTATTTTAGTGTTTACTAAATAGCATTTGTTGTTTTTGTAGATAAGGAATGGTTACTCTTCAATTTGGTTTATAAAGTGGGATATAAGCTCAAGTTACGCATAAGGAGAAACATAATAGCAATGGTAGAAAATTCATAACTCCGTCCACAGATGTTGGATTTTGATGATTCCAGTTGTACATTAAAGTTCAAGAAGTTAGCTTTCCAACACTATTGACGGTTCGTAAATCAGTGTTTGGAGAAAAAAGTTATGTTCATTAGAAAAATGTTGTGCAGTGCAGGAAATGCAGTAGCGGACATCCGCTGATTATGACGGACGTCTAGCCATATCAGAACATTTTTTTCATGTTCTAGCAGACATCCAATTCTTAGTGCGGTTATGTCCCAATTTTGCCACTTTTGCCCTTATTTTGGATAGGGTTTTGGGGGCAATCAAGGTCATTTTGGAGGACCTATTTAAGGCCACTTCGGGCATCCACTTGGGGAGTTCTTGGCTCCCATCTAAGAGAGGCTAGAGCTTGTTTCCAAAGAGGGAAAAAGAAGGAGAAGAGCAAGGGGGAAACCATGGAGATCTACATGAAGACTCTATGCTTTATCCTTTCTTTCTCCTATGATGCTAGGCTAATCTTTTAAGGTTGGGGCTATGAGGAAGCCATTAGTGTGGTAGCTTTACCTTCTTACTTTTGATTAAGACTATGTGTAGGGATGATTGCATGATTGTGGCTCAATAAAACAGCAAGCTTTAATGTTCACTCAATATGTATGTTTAATTCTTGATTTATTATCATTAATTTTGCATAGCATTGATATTCACTTCTCTTATGGCACGATCTAGGTTACAAGAGTAAGTTTCATGCAATGGTATTTATTGTGTTGGTTGATGAGTTATGCTCGATTAGACGGTCCATGACCATAAATTAGTGTATCATGAATGGGTCGTACCGGGTTGAGATAATCCATGCCACAATGAGTTGACCATTACCATCTTGGGTGATTCCAACAAGTTAGTTAGGAGTAATTCTATTCATACACATGTTCGTGTCTTGATCAAAAGTAGGTAGGCTAGTTACCATCTAATGGAAACAGAGGAGGTGGAGGGATGAGGGGACAGGTGGGGCGAGGGAAGCAGACAGAGAGGAGGAATGAGAAGAGGAGAAGTGGGTGACGGCGGGTGAATCGAGGAAGATACCTCAGACTAGGAGGGAGTAGGCCCGGCTCTCGATACCATGTAGAAATGGAGAAGACGACCAAGAGTTTTTCCATCAATGGCAGACAATACAATATATACACAAAAATGGAACCCCTGTCCATTAGCTATCCAACGTTGAAATGGGCAGAATGGCAGTGAGCTGTCCTACACGTGTGAGATGTACAAGGGAATAAAAGAATGTGAAGGAATTAATGACCGAACTAAAAATGTCACTCTAATATATACCTTATAAAGAGCCGAGCTACAGTCATGGAAGGCTCAAATAAGAAACAGATCAAAACTGAGGCAAACTCCGGCACAGATATTAACAACAGCTTCGGCTGGGTTCCATTGATCAATTACTTTACACAATTCCTGTAAGCTATTTATATACACACTAAAAATGGGTTTTCAATTTTCATCTTCTCTGTTTTTTGGCAATATATATATTAAACAGACCGAAAAGTTCTAGAACGTAAAATAAATATCCAAAACAACAGTTGATGCAAGCTGGGGTGACTTTGGAAAGCATTTCAGATTGCAAGCCTCACATATTGCTTGATTGAGCTGATATTAGCTTGAATGCTTGAGCTAAATCCGAGCTGAAGCATTTCTCAACTCAGCTATCTGAGTTTCCATATGTTATGTTATACGTATCTGATAATCATTAGGCTCATATATTTATAACAATAGCATCGGTCAACTTAAGCAATTGCAACCGACTATACATCAGAAATATATGCAACTGGTCATAAGAGACAAACCAGCTAAAACAAGCTAAACCCAAAAACCTGCAAAAAGCTTTTCCCAAGAACCCCATGATCTTGCCATAAAAGATAAAAGAGCAGTTCATAACAAGGAGAAGGCAAATAGAGAAGTAGAACACCTTCAACAGCACCCATTTCCTTCTCAACTTTAGCCTGCATCTCACGAAGAGCACCCGCTTCCTCCTCAATCTCCTTAAGCCTCTTCTTCATATCCTCCAGATTCTAATCACAAACAACATTCCCACAACACAACACAACACGACGAATCAGACACTAATCACCCCAAAGTTTCAATCTTCTCCAAACAAACAAGAGCCAAAAGAACGCGAGTTCAAACCTCCTCCCTGGACGAGGGGTCGTTGCCCTCATCAGCCCGCGCCATATCAACGTCGGCGTCCATTTCGGGAATCTCGGCGCCGTAGGCTTCGTGTGCCTGTTCTTCCTGCTGCCTCTCCATGGCAGCGCCTTTGCTCTTCATACTGGACAGAGACTTGGACGGTCGTCGGGCTCCGCCCCCGCCGTCAGCTTCCTCTTCCGCCTCTGGTGCTGGTGAACCCGGGCGGCCCGTTTAAATCCCTAGTGGAGCACTTGCTGCTTTCAAATGCAACTTGGACCACGTTTTGTGCGCCCCGGCCCGAACAATTATCCGGGTCCAAAGCCAAGTGTCCATACTTGTCGATCATTATTACGTGCAAATATATCCTATCGAAAAGAAACTACCGGATGCCCATGCCCCTTGATGCCTCACGGGACCCACGAAAAGGTTAAGAAAAAATAATCCCTCCGTTTCAAAATATTATATACATACAATTGAGAAAAGAGAAATTTATATAATAGGGTATAAAAAAAATTTTAAAAATGACACACTGTAGAAATTAATTACAAAAGAGGCTATCTGACAAGCCACGCAGGCGCCGGTGCAGCCGCTGGCGCCTGTGTGGCATTTTTTTTAAAACTGACCCGAAAGGCGTCGGTTGAACCGACGCCTTTCGCAAAAATGTTAAAGGCGTCGGTTCGACCGACGCCTTACATAGAACTGCCGAAGGCGTCGGTCCAACCGACGCCTTTCTTGCCCTTTGACATTTTTTCATAGGCCTTAAAAGCGTCGGTTGAACCGACGCCTTTCGTTATAACTGAAAGGCGTCGGTTCAACCGACGCCTTCGATTAACCTTTTAGGGCTCGGGCTCGGGCTCGGCCGCACCGAGCCCGAAAGACTAGTTTTTTTACTCCGGCGATGCCTCGGCTTTTCCTCCTAGCCTTCGGCCAGTGTCCTTCCTCGGCCCGGCCACCGTCGCCCCTCGCCTCCGGCCAGCTCCTAGGCGGTGACCGTTGCCCCGGCCAGTGTCCTTCGCCTCTCCGCGCTCGCCTCGGCGTTTCCTCCGCCTCCCCGCGCTCGCCTCCGGCCAGCGTCCTTCTACGGCCCGGCCACCATCGCCCCTCGCCTCCGGCCAGCTCCTAGGCAGCCACCGTCGCCCCTCGACTCCACCACCTTCGTCGCCTCCGGCCAGCTCCGCCTCACCGCCACCGTCTCGGGCACCGTCACGTCATCGGCACCGTCTCAGCCAACTCCGCCTCCCCGTCCTCGCCCCGGCCATTGATCGGCTCGCCTCCTCGCCCCGGCCACCTCATCGCCCCATCGCGCGCGTCTTTATAGGTAATATATATTTTTAATATATGTTAGAAATATATATAAATGTAGATGCATCGTATGAAATTAAGTATATTGTATTTATGTAGTATTTGATAGCGTTTCTTTCTTAAAAGTTTTGTGAGAAGAGATGGCGGGAGAAATGGTTCCGTTTGTCTTAATGTATGGTGGCAGAATTGATAGAGGTGAATACGAAGGCGGTGAAAGTGTAGGATTGTTTATTAATAAGCCAAGTACTTACGAGGAAATAGAGATGCAAGTGGTAAACAAACTGGGATGGGACCAAAGATTGTGGAAAATTCGTATGAAGTACAAGATGCCTGTTTATGGAGGAAGGACTACCGTAATACCAATTGACGATGACAATTCTATGCAACAAATGTTCTATTTTGCGCCTCATGTGCTTAGCTTCGAGCTATGTGTAGAAAAAGAGGCGCGCATGCCTAGGTTTGTAAATGATGGTGAAGTCGGAAGTAGGAGTGCTCGCAGAAATAGGTCGAGTGGACACTCTAGAGGAAGGCGTGTGGAAGATAATGAAGAAGATTTGTCTATATCACTAGCGTGCAACGAACCCCAAATTTCGCATAGTTTGAGGTAAGTTTATTTAAAACCTGTATTGAATACCATTAAACTTACGGTATCATGAATTGTTTATAATGTATAATGTAGGCACACATCTTATGCTCATGAAGCGATGAATATTGGCATGGCACGAGGTGGTGAATGGTTTGGCACACAAATATCATTTGATAACCCTTATTTTCATACAAGTTCAAGTGGTATGCAAGAGGGAAATATGAATGATGACGAAGACGAAGGGGAGAATGAGGAAGAGGATGGGGAAAATGATGAGCAAATGCCGAATTCACCGGTTATTGATGTTGAAGATGTACGAGGAGAGGATAGTGTGCAAGAGATGGTTGATAATGAGGGAGATGAATTAGTGGACATCGCAATTGCTACGGATAACTTGGATGATTTTGAGGAAGAGTTGCCATATGAGGAGGAGCCCCCATGGGCGCGACTAACCGATGAGGAAATAGATGGGGCAATTAATTGGGGTTTGCATGAGGAGACATATCATGAGGAAGCAATATATGTGGGGCAAATATTCCCTAATAAAGATGAATTTGTACACGCATTGAGGGAGTTTTCAATAGCGCATGATGTTCGATATAAAGTGTTGCGTACAAGTCCGACACAGTACACAGCAAAATGTCAATACCCTGCCTGCCCATGGAGAGTACATGCATCATTGATGAAGGGGATGAATCATTTTAAAGTGAAAACGTATGGTGGGGAACACACTTGTAGAAATGCTCAGCTAGACACTGGTAATAGACAATGTACTGCGGCCTTTGTTTGTCGGCATATATTACCCTCTATTAGAGCGGAAGTGGATATCCCACCAGTGGTTATTCAAGAGAGGATTAAGGAGACGTTTCACGTGGATATTTCATATACAAAAGCATGGAGGGCAAGGAATATGGCCATCAAAGCAGTGTATGGTGATTGGGTTGAGGCATATCGATTGTTGCCAATGTACTTGGAGGCAATAGTTAATGCCAATCCGGGAACCATTTGTAGGTTGGTGACGACCCCAATGGAAGATGCTACGTGTCGACGGTTTGAGAAGGCGTTTTGGGCATTTGGGCCATGTATTAAGGGTTTTAAACATTGTCTCCCAGTCATAAGTGTTGATGCTACTTTCCTATCTGGTAAGTATGGAGGAGCCCTTTTGGCGGCGACTGCTAACGACGGGCACAAGGGTTTGTTTCCTCTTGCATTTGGTCTTGTTTCGGGTGAGGATTACCCTAATTGGAGATGGTTCTTACGTATGTTGAAGGAGCATGTTGTCCTTGATAGGATCTGTATCACTATCATATCTGATCGACATAAAGGGTTGCAAAAAGCTGTGCCAGAGGTGTTTCCGCATCCGCATTTTTGTCACCGATATTGTATGCGACACATAAAGGCAAACTATCATAAGAAGTTTAAAAATGATGTATTGACGAGTTTGATAGGGGAAGCTATAACTGTGCTTACCATAGACGAGTTTGATGAGAAGATGAAACTTATCGGTGCAGAAAGTCCAAAAGCAAAATGGCTACTCAGTGAGGAAGGTGGATTATCACCTCAAGTGTGGTCTCTTGCTCACGATGGTTTTACAAGATTTGGTATGACCACAACAAATATGGCTGAAAGTCTAAATAGCGTGTTAAAAGGGGCTCGATCATTACCCGTGCAAGCCTTAGTGTCAGCCACATTCAACCGGATCGTCAAATTCTTTGTGAAGTGACATTCGGCCGGATTGGCCATGACAACTCCATACACCCTACTATTGAGTGGAAGATTAAAGAACAAACGTGTCTGATTGGTAGCATGTTTGTTGACCAAATCAATTCTCACATATATGAAGTGAGAACAATGCGTGGTAGGAAATATGTGGTGGATGACACCGATCATACATGTTCTTGCAATTATCCTCAGGTGTACAAACATCCATGTCGTCATCTACTTGTTGTCCATTCGAAGCGAAGGCGACCCATCGGCGATTTAGTTGGACATTGGTATACATCTGATGCATATAGATCGGTGTATGCAGTCGAATTCTTTCCTCCTCCTGATCGACGATTTTGGGAGGAAAAGTCACCTATGTATGTGGTGAAGCCCCCAAGAGTGACACGAAAACCCGGTCGTCCACGCACTAGGAGAATACGTAATGCGATGGATAGTGCGGGCATGACGACAGATGGTCGATCACACTACCATTGTGGGAAATATAACCAACTTGGACATAATAGGCGTCAATGCCAAAACACACCTTCAGCGGATTGGTACATGTTCTTACAATGGTCTATATATTTAAAGTAGGTTGGTTTATACATTCTTTGAAGTTACAATTAATTGTTAGTTTCTTTGTAGATATTATGGACCCAGGACCAATTGATCCCTCCGTCCTCACAGAGCAGAGCTCGCACAGATCCGATGGCATATGGAATGGAGAGGTATGAGCAAACATCATTATCTCATTAGTTTTGGATATTGCAGAAATTTAACTACATTTCTAATTATAAGTACTTTTCATGTGTATAGGATCCCGGATGCATTGAATGCACCGAGCACTGGCAAAACGTGCGCCATTGGGTAGTTGATCCGCGCATGTTGCCGTACATAGAGATGGCAGGTTTTGGCCACTTTACACGGTTACAGTATATCAGGATTGATAGGGCTCTCATCACTGCCCTAGTTGAGAGATGGCGGAGGGAGACGCAAACATTTCACTTGCATTTGGGGGAAATGACTATAACATTACAAGATGTTGCTGTACTACTCGGATTGCGAGTTGATGGCATTGCGGTGAGTTGCTCGACTGTGGGCATTGACTGGAATGAAGTATACGAGCACCTTCTTAGATGGGTACCTCCACGCGAATCATTGAAAGGACGAACTAGGGTAAGTCTGTTGTGGTTGAGAGAGCAGTTCAGTCTCCTGTCGGAAGATGCCACAGAGATTGAAGTCGAGCAATACGCACGAGCATATTTACTCTATTTGCTCGGTAGCACTATATTTGCCGATAGCAGCAGTAGCCATGTGCACCCCATGTATCTTCTTTGGTTAGAGGATTTATACACTGCGGGACAGTATGCATGGGGTAGTGCCACCCTTGCCTACCTGTACAGAGAGTTGGCAAAAGCTTGCCAACCTAGCACATTCGGGATTGTCGGGTGCGTCACTCTGATCCAGGTAAACCATCAATAATTTGATTAATGCTGAAAATGTTTATTTCAATTATAACATTTGATTCATGCTGGGTGTGTATATATTAAACAGCTATGGTCGTGGGAGAGATTGCATATTGGTCGTCCAAACATTCAAAGCACTCCAATAGATGGTTTATCTCCGTTAGGAGTTTGGTATGTGTTTTCTATTTAAGTTATTTTGTGATCTTCTATTAGGATTTTAACTAATGTATTTTTCATCTTCTTTATGTTAGGTGGAATGCTAAAAAGAAAAAAATTGTAAATCCTCATAGTGTCCTCTTGATGTATAGATCTAAACTAGACTATTAGTGATCCGGCCAGGTATTAGTCATTCGTAATGTACATGTTATGAATATAACGAATGTAAATAGAAGTGACACGAATACTATTTTCAAATGTTGTGTAGGTAACATGGCAGCCATATTATGATCATGTGTTAGCGCAGTTACCAGGAGTATGTACGGATGGAGCGCATGTGTGGCTATCTAGGATGCCACTTATATGTGTAGACATCGTGGAGATGCATGTTCCATATCGGGTTATGTTGCAGTTCGGATTTGAGCAGATTTTCCCCCCTCTTGGTGTAGAGTTCATTGAACGATCATCGCGTCGAGGCCGAGGGAGTTTTGATTGGAGGTCGCATCATGCGGCCTATATTACTATATGGGATGACCGGACGACCACTCTTGTTCAAGGGGAGCCTGCAATGACGGAGCGAGATGCAGATAATGCATACATGAGATGGTACTTGAGGATCACGAGGAGACTTATCATGCCACCTGTGCATGAGGCGGAGATGTTATATCAACCGAGGGGCGACACTGAGCTGGCGTTGGTGAGTATCTCCGACTTCATATTTGATTTAATTCACCATTGTATGCGTAGATAACATATATTCTTCTTGTTCCTTCGTAGCTTACTTGTGTGAGACAAGTGCACGCTCAGTCTCATAGTGCTTTGGTAGACCGATCATATGATAGCTATGTAGCGGCATGTCAGACGATACACGATATCTCTGGTCATGTTTTTGCGAGTTTGCCATTGGTTCGGCCCGTTATGACTGAGATTCCAGGAATGGAGGTTGTTCCAGATTCTTTATCAGCTTCACCAGACGTTGTGACATCATCAGCTGACACGACGGATTTTACCCCATCACTAGTTGTTCCAGACGCCTCCGTCGATCAAGTTGAGAGGGCCCTTTCTTCAAAAGTATATACCCGGCTCTACGTCAGGCACCTTCTTCTTCAGATGCTATGCCTGACGTTGATCCTGAGGAAATTCCAGTTCGAGCACGAGGATGGGGTAGGAATAGGTTGAGGAGAATTGATTAAACACTTGTAATTTTATAAGTACATTTGTAATACTTTGTATAACTTTGTAATAGTTTAATGTTTGTGTATATTTTTATATATGTTTTGTGTATGTTTGTGGATGTATTTTTGTGTATGTTTGTGGATGTGTTTAAGTGTATGTATTATCAGGTGAAAAATTGTAGATTTCATCCGGAGGAGGATTTGTCCAAAAGTAGTAGTAGGTGAGAGGCATCGGTTCAACCGACGCCTCCATTGTGAAAAAAAAAAGCAAAGGGTCGGAAAGGTGTCGGTTCAACCGACGCCTTTAGTTTTATAGAAAGGCGTCGGTTTAACGGACGCCTTTAGCTTTGTACAAAAGGCGTCGGTTCAACCGACGCCTTTTAGACCCTTTGCTTTTTTTTTCGGTTCAGTTTTAAAAAAAATGCCACGTAGGCGCCAGCGGCCGCGCTGGCGCCTGCGTGGCTTGTCAGATACCCTCTTTTGCAAATATTTTCTACAGTATGTCATTTAAAAAAAAAAAATTCATACCCTATTATATAAATTTCCCTTGAGAAAATTCTCATTTTTATTGGATCATAAAGCCCTCAAAGAAGTCACATGACTTCTTCGACCTTATATCCAGTCCAACTCGTATGCTCATTCATGAACCAAGTTTAAGTCAATCATTTCAAGTCTCCTCTAATTTTGTAAAGAGGAAGTCATGTGATTTAGCAAAATATACAAAGCATTTTGGAATAATGAATAATTCCAAATATACATAGTATGTTAGAACGGAGGGAGTATATCATATTGGATCTTGTTAGATGAGATTCGTTGAGAGCTATCTATTAGTCTATAAAACGTGTCAATCTGAATTCAGGATCGTGAGATAATTGCATTTACATGAGCGAATGTTGTAAGATATATTGTGTGGGTACCATTTTTTGGGGCGGAAATTTATGGCACCTGTCTAATATCTTTTCCCAAATTTTTACCACAATGGTCTGATGTCTTTTGCTTTTGAATTCAAAACCTCGTGTTTTATTATATAGATGAATTTAAAAAGGAAAAAAATTATAACGAGGTGGTTTTGGAGCCCTTAAAATCGGAATAGAACCAAGGTTTTAAAAACTGGACCGGTCATCGACCTAAAATTCTGGGGAGTAGGTCCAACCGGGTTTAACCTATAAAATTTTTGCATAGTTTAATATCCTTGTGTAGCAATTTAATGAACAAAATAATTACATTATAAAAAAATAAAACTTTTAAATAAAAAAATAAATATATTTTAAGAAATAAAATATATATATATATATGGTAAGAGATTCTACAAAGACCGATGTCAAAAGAAAATGAAAAGATATTGCAAAGAAAAAAAAATGGAAGAAATTGTGTTTGAAATGGGTTTGGATCATGGTTTTAAAAATAGGACCAGCACGACCGGTTCGACCCCGCCGACTCGAATGACGTAGCTCAAAAAACCTACTGGCTCCAATCAAACTAGCCGGGCCGGTCCGATTTAAAAAACCATGAATAAAAAAGGGCAGGGCAATAGGCCTCTTAGAGCGCTGTACCCCACCGCCAATAATCCCCTTGGGTACATGAAAGGCCCACCTATCACATACGAGGTAGGTTAGGTTATTATACATAAAAACGATCGCCAACATAGTGGGGGTTTGAGATCCAACCGTGTACGTTCATAGAGGGGAACCGAATGATTCAAACTTGCTTCTCCCGTAGAATAAAATGTGCCTCTTGAAGACTCACAGCGCACACCGACACACTTGAGCAAGGGCACAAAATGAAGGGATGCTGGGAAAGGGTTGGACGGATAGAAAAAGTGAAAGACAAATAAAAAAATAATTACCGAAGACCATTTATAATCCACCTAAGGAGGGCCTTCAACAACGAAGTATTATGCGATTTTTACACACCCTTAAGGTTGAGGCTCTCTCTCTCTCTCTCTCTCTCTCTCTCTCTCTCTCTCTCTATATATATATATATATATATATATATATAATGATACAGCGAGCCACAAGTTTTGGAGAGCCGTATGAGCCGCATCAATCATATCCTCTTCTTGTTTTTAATCTCACGACTAAAAATTTGGCATTAGAGCAGCCAATCACATTTTAACTAACAAAATTCCACTACTTCTCACATTGCCCCTTCCCTAACTGGACATATCCAACCCCATTCTCCCCCTTCCTCCTCTTCCCGTCTCACGAAAATGGGTTGCCCTTAAATTGTATGTTCTTCACACCCAGGGACAACGGAAGAGAGAGGGGAATGCTCAGTGGCAGAGACGACGAACCAGAAGCGGAAATGCACTCAAGCACAACCATGGTTGGGGGAGGAGGGGGCGGAGAGCAAGCGGCGGGAGGAGAGGTCATCCTCTTCTCTTTCACCTTTCCTGAGAGGGGAGGAGAAGGAAGGGGGAGAATAAGGTTGGATACGACGGGTTAAAGAATGGGCAATGTGAAAATTAGTAAAATTTTGTTACTTAAAACGTGATTGGCTGCTCAATACCAAATTTTGAGCCGTGAGATTAAAAACGAGAAGATAGGATTGGTACTGTATCATTACTCTATATATAGAGACTGGTTTATATAAAATCATTCTCATATAAAAGGCATAAAAATAGTTTTTTTAATTTTTTAGATTCCGATCTAACGATGGGTATCAAATCAATGGATGGGTGAGTATGAACCATTACTCACTCTTGTAGTCGTTAGATCAAGATCCAACGGCTACGAGTTGAATTAACCTCATATAAGCTGAATGAGAACATCTCATTTAAACTTTTTCATATTGATAGGAAAATAATTTGATTAAGAGGCCGTTTGGGGCATGAAAGAAATAAAACATCTACAGTGGATTACCACAGTGGATTAATGGATAATCCACTGTGGATGTTTTTTTGGAAAGTTGAAAACATCCCCAAAATACATCCAGCTGAATTTTTTTCCAGCTGGATGTTTGCTTTTAATCACAAACCAAATGGCCCCTAAAGCACGGGAACAAAAGATACCAACTAAGAGTTTTCAGATCCAGAAGGATACCCCATATATATACATTAAAAAAGACCGGAAGGAGTGCAAGTAAAATTGAAAAGATTATCGACAGCAGTATTGCCATTGCAGCAGGTGCCATTCATTAAAATAATCCAATTAATATTGTAAAAGAGATTTAGGCTGAATACAGGCACACATGAAGTGCAAACATCAAGGTTACACACTCAACGAACGTCCAAATGCAAACTCCACAACTACCTCTTCAGGTAAGCATACTATCCTTAGTCCAAGCAAATATCTCGGGCTTAATTTGCACCTGTAAGTAATTACAAGCGCTTGTAAACTTAAGCAAAAATCATTTTCAGTTAACGGAATTCCATCAGCCATACAAGACACACCAGCATAATTGGTCGTAATTATAACTGCGTTCACTTGCATACAAGAACCCACAGCAGCGATATAAGCCAGCATTCCTTTGTACAGACATCCATACGATTTTCTTTTTAAAAAAAAACCCACCGAACAATAAAGCTAAATAAGTATATCATGCAACTAATTAATTCTGGACAACGACAACAACTAGCTGGAAACCAGTATTTGAACTTTCACTTTCTACAAGCCCAGAATGTAATTAGAACCATGCGTTGATTGTTCAACACTCAAAAACAGACAACGTCTGAATGAAATGTCCGAAGTTTCTTTAGTATACCCGGTTGCCATCATTGCAAGATGTACTGGCGCATTCATGTCAATATTTCCCCTGAATCAGACCAAACATCGTTAGACAATTATATCTGTAAACTGTCAACAGAAAAAACCCAAAAAGAATTCTGGTAAAAGAAGCACGCCCTATTTTATCATAACCCTGTTTACATGTGCCCTGGCTCACGCACATCTGAGTGCATAGGGAAATCCAACTACATGCGTTAATCAAGGGGCAGCAGTTGTCTGAAACCTACCTGCCCACTTGATTTATGCGCATTGCCGGCGCATATTAACCTTTTTTTTTCTTTTTCACTATGCTACAATTGCCAAAGGAACAAAAAAGAAATTTTCAAGAAAAGGCAAGCGAACGAAAAAAGAAAAAGAAGGCAGCACAAGCTAAAGAGCTTTTACACACCATGATAGTTTTGTTAATTGTTTAATTGAAGTATAGTCAACATTATGTGTATGACAATTTTGTATCAAGGACAATTTTGTATGAGAAAATACAAGGTCTTCGGTAGAATAAAAAAGAACCTTGCTTTAACTAAAGGAAAAAAATACACAATGAGACAACACAAAACCAAGCTCCATCGCCCCCGCCTCTGATAGTGCTTCTATTTCTGTTTGTGCAAATTTCAAAAGGTCCCTGCTAAAATTGGAGAAAGGACAAATGTTTTGTTCACAACTCTCAGAACAACCAGAATGGATACGACCTCTGAGAGAAAGGAGTGATGGGAGTAAACACATTTTGGTTGTTCTTTAGAGTGACCAGTAAAAGGAGGTGGAATGTCTCCTTACTACTCAGTCAACATTGTAGGGGGCAAAAAGAGGTACAAAGTGATAATAGCCACAGCATTTATAAAAAGCATAAACTTTTACAAGAAAATCAAAACGGCTGGCCAAAACAGAACATGATCAAAGTATCATAAAAAAGGTAATAATGTTTTAAATACCTTATTAGAATGGGAAAAATCAATGATTCTACGAGATGCTTAAGCGATTGGTAACTAGCATCTTAATTCATAATACAAACATAAAATTTAGCAAAATATAGTAACAATTCCAACATTTAAATTAATGACTACTATCTATAACATCAGAAGGAAACAAAATTAGAAAGTACCATCCAATATTATCAATCAATCTACAACTATCAAAACTGTTACATTCAGTTTGAGTTTTAGAAAAGAAAATACCTTGCTAGCAGTTGTTGAGTCTACAGGCGTATAATTAAATTGTTCGCTCTGCATGCCACCATTGGTAGTCACAGGTGAAAATCTTTTTGCTTCACTTGGCCCGCCATAATTTTTGCTATATGCAGAAGACCCTTCTTGCCTATAATCTCCATCAAAACTCTGACCAACTCCGGGCCTTCCATGGTTCTGGCTATATCCAGGGGGGGCTCCTTGGCCATAGTCTCCAACAGGAGGAGAACCCATACCCCTGTTATCTCCTCTTACATCTGGACGACCTTGGGGAGTAAAGTTTCCTCTATCTCCCTGGTTATATCCTCCACTATATGGAGGCGGAGTACCTTGGGGAGTGAAGTTTCCTCTATCTCCCTGGCTATATCCTCCACTATATGGAGGCGGAGAACCTTGGGGAGTAAAGTTCCCACCACCAGGCGGGCCATATCCTCTGTTATCTGCATGTCCTGGCGGGCCATATTCCCTGCTATCAGCATGTCCTGGCGGCCCAGTTCCCCTACCATCGTACTGCCCAGGTTGCCAGTAACCCCTACCATCATGTTGGGGTGGTTGAGGATATCCCCTGCCGTCATTCTGCCTGGGTGAGCCAAATACCCTGGCATCATTCTGACCTGGTGGCCCATAACCCCTACCATCATGTTGAGGTTGTTGAGGATATCCCCTGCCATCATTCTGGCCAGGTGCACCATAATTTTGTTGGGGGGCAAAACCCCTTCCGTCTCCTAGGGACTCCCTTCGCTGCCTGTCATTTTGGAATCTGTCCCTTCTCTGCCTCCCATATTGAATTGGTGGAGGCCTTGGAATAATTGTCCCATTGATATATTTATCACCTGAACAAAAAGAAGAAGAAATGGAATAGATGCCAACCAAATCTATCCAATCTTAAACACAGTCTACATACAGAAAGTGTATAAAGATATAATTTACATGTACATTTTAAGAACATATCAGCATAGGTGGACTTTCTACATATACACAAAGACCAATATAGATGGCCCTGCTAATTAAAAAAATATTGATGGCCCCAAAAACATAAAATATTCAAATTAAAACAAAAACACAACCATATATAATGCATGTATAGTACAGAGAAGGAGCTCAATAAGCTAGCCTGATCAACACTTCAAATTTGCAGGAAGGGCAAGAAAGATTAAGAAGGATTTTGTCAGGCCACATGGTAAGAAATTCTTTTATCATAAGAGAAAAACAGATGGACACATGTTAGAAACACATTCTTTTGAAAAAAAACTAAGAATGTCATAAATCTTAGGTTGCGATCTCTCAACTATGAACACAGAGTAATAAAAGACTTTCAAACAAGATAAATGCAGTCTGCATTATAATACAAACTCAGGTCATAAAATAGAATCAGTTTGAATCCTGATTCAAAAACTATTACGGATGAGATACATTGGCCAATGTACATAAAGAAACCAGATCTTTATCTCTTAACATAAAATTCCTACATAAGCCAAACTCTATATTCCAATTTTGTAAACTTTGAAACATTTTATACATGTAAAGGAAACAGTTAATTTGACGAAGATAGAAAGATGGGGCAGAAAAGAATGACCATAGGGTCACAAATCAAACTATAGTCACCTGAAGTATACAAAACGAAGGAAAAGTTCCAGAAAAACCATTAAGGCAAAATTCAATAGAAGAAGAGAAAAGTCACCTAAGGTAGAAAATGAAAAAGTTCAGTAAAAGAGAAAAAGAAAACATTGATCTCAAATATAGAAGTTACTGACCTCCATATTCCTTGTTCACCGGGTCTATATAAGAATCAGGCAAAATGAAAACAACTCCAGGGAGATCTGATAAGTAACAATATACGTCATAATGAGATTTTGCAAGACACATCCTAAAAATACGAGGATCATAAAACCAAAGGTGAAGAAAATAACCTCTAAATTTTTCAGACTCCTCCTCAGTCATAACTGCCTGAAACCCTTGGTAGGTTGTGGTGCTACAAGCATAAATTTTCTTTTTTGACTCTTCAATGCTACAACCAATACTTCTTAAGTCAAAAACCAAGAGAAATTATAAAAGCTTATGAAAGCTCTTAATTTGACAAGTAGAAATAACACCATCAGGTACATTATCATTCCTTCTTTTCATTAAAACCATGCAAATGATTGAAATCATAGCAAAGCCCCCAAGATAAAGCACTTACATGAGCAGGCACATAGACAATTACAAGCATCAGAAAATTGACACATAAACAGAGGGCAACTATATATTAGACCTTTATCCAGCTTCCTCATTGTCCTCAGATAATATCTCAAGCAAGCAGATCTAAATTACACAGTTGAACTGGAATTAAATCAAAATATGAACCAAATGAAGCTATTACCGGGCAACAACAACAAGGCACAAGCATAAAGCAACTAGCATACTGGTTCCTTAAGCCTACAGAGTAAAAGAACGAAGACATACCTCATACATTTTTTGAAACAAAAATAAAAATTCAAAATATCGTGGAAAAACAAAGGTGCTGATAAACTTTAAAACTAAACACTATTTTCACTTACGTTGAAGAAACTTCAATAATATGATATTGCACAAATTGAAGTCTTTTCCAGAGAATTCTAAAATGCTGAAACTTTTTATCAATCAAGGCCACCCATAGTATATCACATCCACTAATGAAATACCCAGCTCCTAAGATGCGCACGGCTGGCTTTTAACAAAATACATAAAAAAATACTACTCCCTCTGTCCGGAGTTATTGTTAATATTTGGTTTTTCAAAGTAAACTAATCAGTTCATTTTAAAAAACCAAATGTAAATACTAATTGACTTTTCAAGTATAACTGCAAGAAAAAGAAGCCGCCCTCACTGGATTGCCGCTTCACATCTTAATCTCAATTAACAAAGACTTCACTTTGTAACAAACATCCTTTACAGTAATAAACGAGGAAAGCAATAAACTTTTCATTTTCAATTTGCAACACATGCTTGGGTCTGCCTTTGTTAATCGAACAATAACCAAACGACAAACTAAAGCTACAAAGAAAGCAATCAGAACCTGATATTCAAGCCCTTGGCGCAAGTTTGGACGTAGGTCTCGACCATCTCCTCCGAGGTCGGCTTGGGGTCCTTGGGGAAGTCCATGGTGATGAGCCAGTGGTTGTAGTCGCACCCTTCAAACAGAATCGTATCCGGGGAAATCTTCTCGTCCTCGTCCCTGAACCTGGACGACGACGAACAAACCAGCGACGACCGGAACGAGGCTGACGGAACGAAAAGGGTCGGCAACGACATTCGGCCGGGTTTTTCGGGGAAGTCGACAGCGAACACGACGGAGGCCGGCGGAGAAAGTGCGGTGGCTAAAGGGGCCTGCCGGAGGTAGGTCGAGGAGAGCAGCAGGGCTCGCCGAAGGCGGAGAGTGGAGAGCGCCATGAGAGCTGGTGCGAGAGAAACCCTAGGGTATTAGGCGAAATTCAATTAACAAAAGAGGACGGTTTACGTAATGACCAATTTTTTTGGGCTGTTGGATTCCAATCTGATGGTGTGTATTAAATTAGTGGGTAAATAAATGTGTCATAGTACATTACTTGTAGCCGTTTATAACCATAAGATGAACATCGAAAGGCTACGAATGGAATTGGCCTCAGCCAAATAAGAGCGATCTCATTTAAACTTTTTCCTTAAATTGAAAACTTTCAAGAATTCAATTAAACTAATAAAGGAAGGTAACGTATTTAAAAAAAAGGAAGCTAAATAATTAAAGCAATACTACTCCACTCTAATTAAGAATTTGCTGCTAATTCTAGGATGGTACATAGGTGTACCTATCTACCTTCTTAGACATTTTATGTAACATGCTGAAATCCCTGTTTAATATGGTCATGGAGGTTCGATGACTCATACTCCCTCCGGTATTTTCTAAGAGATGCAATTGATTTTCGAAATGAACTAATTCCATCTGTCCGGATTTATTATCACCATAAGGTTATTTCCCAAATGAAATAATTTTAGTTCATTTTATAAAACATTATGATGATAATACCTTAATGTTGGACATGCTAATATAAACTTTTCTTTTATCAAACTTTCTATACATAAATTAGAACCATGGGCTTTGGTTACCTAGTAGATATTGGGAGACCGTGACCTTATGCTTGCTCACGGGCAAACATAGAGGGGGGATCGACAAGGCCAGTTGGGCACCGCACAAGTCAAAGTGCCTAATGCCTCCAAAATCTTGTTACAGACTCAAGTGTGAAAGTGAGATTCATTCCCCACGGGAATCGGAATTGCAATTAAGACGAGTGTCCCCTTTTTGTCATCGACATCAACCTAAGGAATTGACCTTCTTTTTTCCCCAACTCCCAACCAAAAAGAGCCATTACACAGCTTAAGGGTGTCCTTTGTTACGTGAAAGTATGTGTATGATGGTTTTAATGTGGTTCACGGAGCTGTCTTGTGTGATCTACTACTACTACTACTATTTGCGCCAACAACTTTATCATTTAAGACATGTACGTAGAAGCAGCAAAGTAAGCAGTATCATTTCAAGATGATCAAAAGAATGATTTGCAATAAGTAGGATGATGTAACCAGGTAACTTTACAGAGCAATAATGCCAATTTGGTGCCTCGAAATCCAGTGGGACGGTGGTGATATCAAAATGTTGACATTTATTAAGTATTGGATTAGTGCTGATAACTTCCAACCAGACATGCCTTCACCCTTCACGGGACTGTCCTTTTGGCTATAAATACCTACACCACCATCCAACAAAACCCAAAACAAAGCTATCTTCATCTTCTCCCTTCTGCAGAACAAGAAAGAACAAAAGAGATTATGAAGGCCAAGAGCAAGTTCAACCTTATTTTACTCCTCCTCCTCCTCCTCTTCCTGAACTCCATGGTGGTCACCATGGCTTTAAGCGACGTGGGAGGAGGCGCGAGCACTGCCCCGGCACTGCCACCATTGGCTAGTCCCTCCGGGGGCTCCGGCCAAGCCTCCAGCCCTGATGGCTCTTGGAAGTCCATTTGGGGGTGGGGCTCCAGCCCTGGAGCAAGCTGGGGATATGGGTCCGGGTCTGGACAGTCCCCAAGCGGACATGGGAAGGGATTTGGTTTTGGATTCGGATCGGGGTCCGGATCAAGTTTTGGTTATGGCTTTGGAGGCAGCGGTGGGTCCCATGACGGTGGTGGTTTCGGATATGGTAGCGGATCCAGTGGCTCTGGTGGTGGAGGAGCACAGGACAGTCACTCACCCTCAGGTTCCGGTCGTGTTAACTGAGCTTTCCAGGTTGTTGGTTACAATATGCAAAGAATGTTTTGTCACTTTGAAGGTCAAATGTAGTAAAACTGGCTCCCATATGGTTCATGTATTTTATATAAATCTAATACAAGAATAAACTTTGTGCCTCTAAAGGGGAACTACTACCTTCTAGCGTGTTCTACCCTTTTTTACCATGATGTTCTAAACTCAATTAATTAAAAAGAAATGGAGGAGGTAAACAACAGGCACAGAAGAGTACGTGCAAACCAAATAATAATGTTGTAAAACAGCATGGAAAAATTGCAATGGAGGGGATGGCTACAATTGATTCATGATGGCAAACTGGTTTTGCGCCTGTCTTTTGTGCCAAATGGCTAATTGCAGTTCAACAAGAAGTAGAAAAAAAGAATTAAAGCGTCTTTCCCTTCTTTTTCTTTTCATATACTTCTCTGTTTTATATCAACAAGAGAAAAAGTGAGATCGTTCCCGTATCTGGTACGGAAGAAAATATTTACATGAAGGACATGTTGGTTACAAGACAAAAATGTAACCACCAATTGCATTCGTTATACAGAAAAAGCCCATGAAATTGTAAAATAGAGATTTTCATGTAAGGAAGGAACAACCATTCTAGGTCCAAAATCCAAAAACTCCACTGATCCCTAATAAATCTCAATACAGCCTGCCAGTGCATTCAAGAGAACCACAGCAGCACTCCTTCTTCTTTACATTCCCGTTCGAATCACGCACTTGATCCAGGGTATAGTTATAGTGATATGTTAGCTCCTGTAAAGGTGGAATGTTTTCTGCTGCAAACAGCATTATGTGAGGCAGTCGCTTATCCTCATGGTCGTAAAAAACATTCTGGGCATACAAATTTGGAGAACAACTGTGGTTAACAAATCTCCCTATGTTTCCATATGTAGCAGCATCAATGGTGTATCCACTATCCTCTACAATTTCACATATTGAATTCGTTTCTTGATTGGGTATAACAGTGGAGAGATCACCATGAATAAATCCGTCATTATAGTTATGCCCAATATCAAACAGATATTCATCATTCCCCGTCCTCTGCTCAGCTTCAGTATCTAGAAGCACCTCTCCTATATACTCACAAATGAAACTACCAGAAGGTACAGAAGTTAAGGACCTAACTCCCCAACCCCTGTTTTCAGTTTTGAAGACCTCCAACTGAAACTTGATTCCATGTTGGCTGACTCGGTTGTGACAAGATGGACGGCATCTGCAAGAGGGTCCACACTCGTAAACTATGGGCTTAGCTTGTACAATTGATCCATTGTAGTTGTAGGGGATCTCGCCACCATTCTTAACCGCACAGATACACTTCTCAGAATCGGAACACCCATTTGTGCAGCTGCAGCCATCAGGAGGCACTAGTTTATACCATGTAGGATACATCATTTTGGTAATATAATTGAATGGCGGTGGCTTCTCGTTATCAATAGTGTTCACTGCACAAATGGGTATCTTTTCCTTTCCTCCCGATATGTCAACCACGCATATACCTTCTCTTGCTTTTGACTTCTTCAATTTCTTAACTTCTCTCACTGCCAAATTCGGCTGACCAGGAATCCTTCTCAATTGAAACTTATATTCCAACCCATGGCGTCCTTTTTCTGACCAGTACTTCTCTACAAGATAAAGCCCATAGTATATGTATGTCGTCACAACACCTTGTTTCTTATCTTTGCATTGTGTTTCCTTAATTCCACGAATTACCCTGACTGGTGTTTGGGCGTCCGTACTGTTTTTAAGTGCAAGATTCCCGCTTGTTAGCTTTTGGTCCTCCCCATCAGTTTTCTTTGCTGAAGGGCGTCCCCCCTGACCGGTATATATCAACACATCAGAATTATCAATCTGATCATCATATTTCCCTGATGACACAATACTAGTTGCAAGATAGCGTGTTCCTCGTAAGCAATCTATTCCAGCCATGGTTTGGCGGTGGAGACCAATGATGCAAAGCTCTAACCTGTAGTGAAACTCATCACCAACTTCAACCCCAGGGACAATTCCGAGGATCGGCTTACCTGTATTTACAAATTTATTCTTCTGTTTCAGAATCTCGTAAGCATGCATATCCACCCGCTTATCAGTATTCCTCTTGTCCTTGGCTTCTGCTTCTTGCAAAAGCTTCCTACAGCAAGCCTGAAACAAGCGCAGTGTCTCCCTGACCTTCTTGCGGGTAACGATTCCCTTCTGATTATTAACTTTGCTGCCCATATCTAAGGTACCAAATGGAATAATGGATACATTTAACTCATGGCACTCTTGAAGATGACGTGTGCCTTCATCGTCCTCCATATTTTCTGGTTGAGAGCCTTCACTCTCGAATTCTGTTGTAGGGTTACCAGAGGGAACAAACCCCAAACTCAAACTGCGAACCACCAGAGCAGAAGATTGACTCTCACGATCTCCTTCATCTCCATTTAGGAAATGTGTTCCACTTCTTCGTTTGCCCTTCTTATCTGCAGAATAAGAGACCAAACCCGTAATTGGCGTAGCACAACGCTTAGCTTGCTGCCAGGGACAGTTTGGTGCCGCGCTCAAGGCAAGTACGACCTCTTTATCTTGAGAGGCCTCTGAGCTAACCAATTCTTCTTCTTGAAAAAAACTAGCATTTTCTTGCAACAACGTCATGTTTGTCTTCGGGCATCTAATTTTGTCAACACATATTTTTTTTGAAGGCTTCAACTTTGATTTTAATCGAGACCATTTACTATTGTCTGCAGCTCCTATCCGCATCTCATCACTAACTTGGCTACTAGTTTCACTTTGACATTCAGCTTCCAATTGCAGTAACTGAGCCTCAATTGATGCTCTTACCTGACTTTGCTTACCAATTTCAACACGCTTTTGTTTACGCTTGTTTACTTTCACCACCAAAGGTTTATCCGAATCATCTAATATTTCACTTGATTGGAATGTTGTTTTCTTGTTTGCATCTTTTTCAAGCATCTGCTCCCTTGCCTCATCTACCACTTTATTTGAGACCTCACTGTGGTTGTTACATTGAGACGGCTTCATCTGATCAATAGCTCTAGCCTCAACTTGCGCACCTACTTCCACAAGCACCTCCTTACTCTTCTTATCTATTTTCACCTCCAGTCTTCCATCCTCAACATCAACAATATTTTTGGACATATGAATATGTGAAACTGGCTGAGGTGACCTGATACCATCGTCCCATTCCTCTTCAAATTTTTCGGTTGTTTCGTTCATGTTTGCACAATTTAACTTATCTATTGGAGCACCTCCAACTTTAACATTACTCATACTATCTGCTTCCACAAGCATCTTGTTACCGTTACCTACTTTCACCTCCAATTTTTCATCCCCCATATCAACCAATTTTTTTGACATGTCAGATTTTGCCATTGGCTGAGGTGACCTGATGACATCCTCCTGTTTTTCTTGGGATTTTTTGGTTGCTACATTCACGTCTCCACTATTTAACTTATCTTTTTGAGCATCTCCAACTTGAACATTATTCATAGTCTCTGCTAATCTACTTCCATCTGAATTGTTGTCATTATATTTTCTAGGAATTATGTTATCAGACAGCTTATTCTGTACCATGGCCTTCTGATCATCCAAACTTTTCTTTCTCTCAGCAAGGTATTGAAGACATTCTTCCCTAACGAGGCGCGGGACATTCCTGCCACAGTGCAGCGGCCACTCTCGAACAGTAGAGATGCTCCGGTGAGGCCATTCTTTAAATGCAGACGCCTGACTGACTTTACCACCGATAGTAGGGCTTGTCAACTCATCTCGTTCAATAAGGTATGCCTGCGATGACCCAGGCTGTGCAGCATCCCCAGGGATTGAAAGGGAGCCCCCATTGTTAGGTGACACCAAGGGATCAAGAGTATCACCAACCACAGTCTCCTTTTCTCCTTGCCTTCGTGTCTTAATTCTCTCAACTTTCCTTCCACAGCCAGTTGGCCATTTCCGAACCGCAGAGACATCACGCTTCTTAAACATAACACCGCTATTATCAAATTGACCCGACGAAGGATCTGGCGCTGCAATTGAGCATGCCAACAACCTACCAAAAGGCAAGACAGCCGCCTAGCCCTTCACAGTGGTGATACAGGATTTTCAGTTGGGAATTAAAAAATAACTGAAAATGATAAGTGTTTGCAACAATAAGTTGCAAAAATCCTAGATTTGCAACTAAGTTGCAATGGAGTAGAATATGTATGATAAGCAAAAAATAACTACAAGTTTCTTTAGTGTCTTAGTTTGTCTCTTTTTTACATATCTATTCTAGTCGTTCATCGGTCACTAAAAATAGAAGTCATCGTTGGTGCAGAATTTAAATCGGATACTTAGTGAAGAAATTACCTCTTGTTTTAAAAGCTTGCACCCATTCGTTAACTGCCAATTTATCTAAAAGGAAACTTAAAAATGGTTTTGTCACCTGCAATTCAAAGACTTAGGCAATTAAACAAAGACGCTAACACTCAGTGACTCAATTTAAATTTTCATATATCATCCCCAATTTCATATATTAACTGTCTGGATTAGAAATCCAAAATAATTAAAATCACTTCATTTCTGATTTCCAATCCAGATAATTAAAATGGGCCAATGGTTACAATATTCAAAATCAAACAATGCATCTACAGTTACAAACTTAAATTCGTGTAATCGATCAATTGAAACTAAAAATCTTAGTCCAATTATAATAAAACAAAAATTAACTTAAAAAGGCAAAAAGATGAGAAAAATCCAACCTTTTGTATGATGAAACCACCAGAGCCCAAGCCACTTCTCCCGAGCGGCTCGCCGCCAATGCAGCGTGCAGCGTCGCCTTCCGCCGGCGATAAGCGATGGGAAATTCCGGAAATTACTAATCCCGGCGGCGTCTAGGGTTTTGGAGGGTGGCGCCGCCGGGGTGGAGGAAGAGGGAGGAGAGGGGGTGGAGGGAAGCGAGGGAAATGGCGGAGAGGATCCCGCCCGATTTAAGCTGGTTTCGGTCTGGGTTGGTTCTCGGGTCGGGTTAAGGGCGTAGTCGACCATATAATAAATTGACCCGGTTTAAACTTTGGTTCAAGAAAAAAGGGGGCTAAAAATAGAATTTTTAAAAGCCAGACCGGGCTAGCGATTTCCCGGGGGAATCGACGGAGCACAAATCTGTATATAATTGGAGTATTTCCGTTTGGAAAAATCTAGAAACCAGCGCTGGCTATACTGACTGTGTTTTGAGGCAACTCTTGAGAGATTAGTGCAGATTTTGGAGATGGAGATTTAAGTCTTACTGAAAATCACAAGATTACTGAAGATTTGTAGTCTTGCTTTGCAAATGAAATAGTTTAGAGATTCACTAAAAATCACAAGATTACTAAAAAAGGAGATATTTTTTGGTGTAGTTACGACACAAAGTTGTCATGCTAGCGTGGTATCGGTCACCAATTAATAAGAGATGCACAACCCCGTTATGAGGCCCTGTTAAACTTGTTAAAACCTCATAGATGAGGCTAACCTGTGACGTTCTAATTTTGGCTGTTAGTTGGGGCCACAAGGGTTGTATGTCTTTGTCCAATTGGTGTTCGATAGTACGCTAGTATGTTAGCTTGGTGCCATATCTACACTAAAAAATTTCACATGAAAAAGGGGCAAGAAAGAAAGAGATAAAGCTGGAACGCAATCCAGCTACCCTTCGAGTATTGGATTCGGATGGGAGAGGTGTAGGAGAAATTGTTAGGTACAACGACCTAGCCACGTCATTTTTATGCCAGAGTCTTAGGGAGCCGTCGATCAATGAGATGGATGGTGCATGCTTTACGCCTGAACTCAAGCAATTTGGTGCCAAACAGCTGACACCGGCCAATATAGCGTGTGTGCCATCGATCCCGGAGATGTACGGCTCCGTGGCTCCCCGGAGTAGTGTGTCAGGACACCTAATAATTTCTCAAGGCAAAGGTCCAAAGAATCAACTTTTTTTTGCAATAAGCCAAAGAATCAAGTTGCTGTGTCATGCGTGAACCATACCGTCTTACTCCCTATAAATTATTGGGTATCTCTAGTACACTACTCCAGGTAGCCAAGGAGCCATTGATTTCTATGGAATCGGCGCAAACACTCAACTGACCGCATTCGTAAAGCATGCGTGCCGTCAATTATGGAGATCAATAATGCTGTCTGCATGCATTTGAAAATGAATGAAATTATGTTTCAATGGCAAAGACTAGACTGTAACGAGCGTGATAAAGCAATTACATTCTAAAGCCTCCTGAGCCCCTGATAATTAAGGAACTGGTAAAAATGAAAAGTCGCTTCATATTTTTTCAGAACAGCCACATCGAAGCAGAACACTGAACTCTTTCTGTAAACAGCTATTTTACCAAACATCAAAACGCTTGTCGGCATGCTTTGGACAGATCCAACATGCAAAGAGCATGAAATGCACGAAATTACTCCTCTCCTGTCACAGGAACCTTGCTGAAAAATGTCTTGAAGTTTTAGATTGACACTCCAAGATGCGTCAAACCATATAAAGATGCGCCAAACCAAGTAAAAAGGAAAATCGATGGCCAATACATGAATCATTACACCAAGTTCGATCACCTATTTGGATCAAAAGTGGGCTAATAGTAACAATTATGTGCAGCACTAATCCTAGTCAGGCCTACTAAGGTTGCCTACAATTATCAAAAACAAAAAACTGAAGCTGATTTTTACAAATAAAAAGACTGAAGCTACTAATGTGTAGCACGTAGTGTGTGTACCACCAAATTTGAGCAAAAGCCAATACTCCTCCGCAGGAGAAATTGACTTCCATGATTTCTTTCTTTATCTTCAGTTAGGAAAATATATCCTACTTGCTCTTTTGCCCTTCCTATCGGAGACATAACCTTCATAGTTAGAACGGCGCTTTCGTGGCTGCCATGGACAGTTTGGTGCAGCTTTCAAAGTAAGTACTATCTCTCTATCCTCCTGGGAGGAGGACAATGACAATTTAGGTCTAATCAGAGGCAATTTACACTGATTACTATTGAAAAATATTGTTGATTTGAATTAAAGAGTCATGGCTGCGGCGATCGATCGCAAAGATAGATGCGATCGATCACCTTTGTGAACGATCGATCGTAAGTACTGTAATTTCGTAAAAATGAGTTACGATCGAACGATTTTAGAACGATCAATCAAAAATACTGGAATAACACAGAAAAACTGCAACAATCGATAGCGATCGATCGCACCGGCAGGTATCGTCCAGAATTTGCCGTTTTGGTTTCAAAAGATGTGCCATTTCATTCTAGAAATAACTTATTTGATATCCCTTATATCAAAATAGAGAATAATAATATAGAAAAAGCTTACAAAAACTCTATCTCTCTCTCTAAATCTTTCCAATCATTGAGCAATAGTATCTTCTCTGATCGAGTTCGAATTGGTCTGATTTGAAGTGCACCTTTAGACCAACGGAGTGGTTCATTGTATCTCGGAAGCGGATCGTCAGTAAAAACCTGTGTACGGAGGGTGGCATATCTATTTTAAGGACAACATTTAACACGCCTTGAATCTAATCTCTTCTCTAGTTTTTATGGCATTTTTGTGGAGTTTTTTGTCAACGGGTTGGTGGTACTCTTGCCCTATTATTATTAATTATTCAAACAGTTACAGCTTGATCTTGGGCATCCAGCTTTCAATTTCTTTGACTGAATCTCACTTGTTGGTCTTACCTGCATTTGCTTGCCAACTTCCACATGCTTTTGTTAGCTCTTGTCCATTTTCATTGCATAAGTTTTATCCAAGTTACCAAACAGTTCACTTGATTAGGATATTGCTTTTGAGTGTGATGTTGCACTACCATTTGGAAGTGGTGGAGGTGGTAGTGGTGGGAAGAGTGAGAAGAAGAGGAAGAATTAGTGGTGGTGGCGGTGGCGGTGATAGAAGTGGTAGTGGTGGAGGAGGTGGCGGCATCGGAAGAGGAGGAAGTAGTGGCAGTGTTAACGATGGTAGAAGAGGAGGTAGTGGATTCGGAGAAGAAGATGGAAACAAGGGAGGTGGTGGCATTGGAGGAGAATGGGATCACCGGGACAGGAACATGCCAAGAGATCGGGAGGGGAGAGAGGGTAAGTGGGAATTAAGTAAAAAAATAATAGAAAGAGAAGAGGGCAATTATGACTGTTGTGCCACATATGTGATATGCTTAGGATCAATATTTACTAATATATATTATAAAGGGTCATTTTTGTGTATATGTGTATATGGTCTGCACTGAAAGCCTCTATCAGTTGATCGCATTGTATTGACGGCATGGAATGTCGCATCGGATATCAGTAACGGTCGGCCAAAGAGACGAAATATCGGAGATATTGTGTAAAAAAATATCGGTCGTTAAAAACTAGTTTTTACCGTATATTTTCACAATCTAACTTCTAAAATGAGTTATACTAATTTAAACAAAGAATACATTTTAAAATATGCATTATTAGGATAGAAAACAAACATGAAAGTTTTTT
Source organism: Houttuynia cordata (assembly GCA_039654745.1). Lineage (NCBI taxonomy): Eukaryota > Viridiplantae > Streptophyta > Magnoliopsida > Piperales > Saururaceae > Houttuynia > Houttuynia cordata. The sequence continues at coordinate 28,833,412 of CM077505.1, forward strand.
TTTTGCATATTTTAAAATTTGAAAATACCGATATATTGGTCCGAAACTGATATATTGGTGATATATCGGCGATATTTGAAAATTTTCTAAAAACCGAAACTATATGGTATCGGTGTATCGGTTTGTGTCCAATACCGATATATCGACGAGATGATTTTCCATGATTGACGGTGCACAAACTTTTCATTTGTGCTCAGTCAAATAGCGTGTACGGACTGAGTGCACACACTTTCTCTTGTGCACGGATGATTTAGGATGATTAACGGCCACTGAAGCTACACCAGCAACTCCGCTTACGAAGTTTCACCAGCGGATTCAGAGCAGCTTCAACACCTGCCAGTGTTTTCTTTTTATACTTTTTTGTGTTAGTGTTTTCATTACTCGCAACTTTTAGTAAGCATGCAACGAAGCGTACAGCGCATATAGCTTTTACATTCTTTTTTGTCGGAGTAACAAGCTGCTTCTTGTACTTTTTATTCAGGGGTGATGTCCAAAAAAAAGGGTCTAAAATGCTGACGTTTGTTCAAGAAAGTCATGTCTTATCCCATAAATTCATTATTTGATTTGAATTAGGAGACCTCATGGAATCAAGTTGCAAAGCTCTTGTTTGCTTAAGTCGCTGCATAATGGATGAAAATCGCAATCTTTTTTGTAAACAAAAAACAAAAATAAAAATGAGTTAATCATGGCTTTAAAAGCTGTCCAACATTCTTATTGAAACTCATTAATCAAAACTATTGTTGCCAGTTTTAATGCTAATCACGCCAACTATAAGCTTGCCTCATGCTATTCATACTGGCTGTGTCTAGTTTTATGCTATTGAATACCAAATCTTCCTTCTACACTCAGCCAACTTGGGTAAATCTCAGTTGCAAAATTATGAAAGCTCTTCCAAAAGGAGAGAATAAATATACTACTCGTGAGCATGGACGCTACAGAAGATTGAATAGAAACAATCTTCATTTAAGTAACTCATTAACTCACATCCACTGTCTAGTCGTCTGCAAGCTAAAGAGATGCAAGGACAGTCACATTGTCACAAGGCGCTAGCTGTAATGGCTGTAGGGACGAAATAACTCTACTACAAGAAAGTTAGTTAGATAGAAAGCAGAAAAACCCGATGCCAGCCAAGTCCAAGCTGTAATACAGTAAATGTCAGCATCTCAAACTATTCATCACTTACAAAACTACAAGTTCATTACATACCATCCAAAAATGGATAGAGAGATAGAGGGTTATGATATGATCATCAAACAGCTAGTTGCTCTTTTATGGGGGTGGAATCATCCTCTGAGATGTTGCAGTGGATCTTGAGAGGTTTAACCATGTTTGGAGGAGGTGAATCCAATTCCCGAAGCATCTCTCTTTGTAGATGGTTGCAGTAGGAATGATAAGTGGCGGGGGTCACGTTCAAATGAAAGCGAAGCCCAAATAGGAAGTCTACTTCAAGGCAATTCATTTCCCTGGTGCTTATTCCTCCTATTTTGGCGTAGTAGGCATTGTTATAGTACCTGTGGAACAATATGTAGGATAAGCTCTCAGGTTCAGTGTTGACAGCAGTGGAAGCAGTGCCAATAGAAGGCAGAAACCATGGTTGCATTACTTTGGAATAATAGTAGGAATTGAAGCATGAATTCTAATGAAATCAGAGTGTCGCAGAGTGATTCATTTGACAAAAAGGATTCAATTCAGATCCTTCTGTCATGGTTGCATTACTTTGGAGTAATAGTAGTGATTTGAGACAGTCCTGACTAAAGTACAGTACATAAATTGAAAGAAAGATTTAATTCAGTTCTTTCAGAATATTCTGCGGTTTATTTGTGAAGTCAACTGTACTGCTCAAAAGATAGCATGTCCTCTGCTAGTCTGACCATAAAAAAACATAGAAACCGAGAAAACAAATAAAAACAATGGTATTCAATTCCTTATTAACATGGTTTCTTTCCTAATTCATTAGTTATATGTTTCTCCTTAATTTCAGAAAAAGAATTGACAGACAATCTAGTACCCCAAGCAAGAGAAGACAATAGTATAACTATTGAACTCACATATCATCAACAAATTTGGCTGCAACCATGACACTGGTGATGAGGAGGCGGTGAATGTTGAAAGAGTTGATGGGCAAAGAGGGCTGCTTCTGAGCAAACCGGTCAAGGTAGACGTAGGCCACCACGAAGCAAGAAGGGCTGCAGTTGGCATACTTGACGATCCTCTCCAGGTAGCTCTGTATGGAGATAGTTGGTCTGGTCAGGCCATGAAACACCGACAGCTTCTGTGGTTGGAGTTGCAGGATCGAATCATTCGAGAAGGCCACCTTTTCAAGCAGAGACGATAGGAGGGTGATCACCTTGGCCATGGCATGTGGACTTTCCAGCTCCGCCATTGATGTTCTAGTGGAAGCTCTGTTGGAGACAGAAAGCTCACTTGCACATTTATAAGTGGCAACTATCATAGCAAGGCTCAAATTTTGAAGAGTAGTTTTTGTAACGTCTTGTAAGTATGCGCTGTAGCTGATGGGCGGCCTCATGCGCCACGGCGCTGTGGTCCGACGGATAATACATGGGACTTACAGGTTTGAATCGCCCGCTCACTCCTTGGCTTAATGTGCACAGTTGGATCTTAATCCGGCGGCTGGAAGCACTGTGGAGCACGCGATGCTCGTGAACAAGGGCACATATTAAGTTTTTCCTTCTTTAAAATTCTGGTATTCTGGTGGGGGGGGGGGAGATTATTTAAAGTTTTGAGTCTCATTTACAAAAATAGTCATGTTGATGCTCATATAGTCATATGGCATAACTGCCCCATTATAACTGGATTCTTTGGTGCTTGGGGCTTGAAGAAATGAAAAAGAAAAGTCTGTATGAAATTGGTAATTAGAGTAGATGATTCCTTGTAATCTTAGCTGGTTAAGTAACAGGATAGGTTGGTGGTCTGATTTATGATCAAGCCTAATTATCAAGTTGCTAATGCGGGCCCTTCCAATAATCGACATGTGTCATGCGCATGTGGGTGAGGCCCACGATGGGTCATTGTTAACAATGATCTTATGTCAAAATGGTGAGAGATGGTTGCGTTTTTGGGCTGATTCAGGTGGCCAACTTTAGATCTTTTGTTGTATGAGCATATATATATATATATATATATATATAATGAAAAACTGGGAAAGTTCTTGTAGAAGGATCAAGTTAACCAAAGTTAAAGGCTTCTTGAGGATGTAAATCAATTGGTACTTATTGATACATTTCTTCCACAAGAAATAGGATAGGGGCAAACTCAATTTACAAACAGCTTCATCTTATACGCCCATCAGATATGGCTAGTGGATTAATATGTCTGACAAACTCAATTTTGTTTATTGACTTGATAGATGTCATCCTTACACTCTTATAACCAATGTTCACGTTTATATATAGCTCAATTTTTTTCTCGTTAGTTGATTGATCGTATAGATTTACATTTGTGGATTAATTGCGTTCTTAACGGATAAATTATCACAGATTTAGCAGCTTATGTTTTCCCTATTGGGTTTTTTCACACAAACAATCCTTTTTGTTGATCAAAATAAGGTGGCACTGCAACCTTTGACAATTCACACCACATCTTTCTCTAATTTAATGCTTATAGTTCCACCATTCAACTAATTTATGTCGAAAATGATTCATTTATTTTCCTATAGAAATTTATTGAAATAGCTGAGAGAGAGAGAGATCATGTGGTGGGCCTGGTGGCCATGTGAGGCCGTCTCCTTAGCACCGCTGACTAGTGGCTGATCTCTCTTGCTCCCCTTATTTATTATTGCTCATGAGTGCCTGCTTCCATTGCCCATGCAAGCCATATGAACATCTTATTTGGACAATGGTTTGATATAAACAAATTGAGCAAATCTGGTCATCATAAGATTTTGAAACAGCATTAACACTTTCCTTCTTCTCCCATCACTGCTTGTATCTCTCTCTTCATCCCTAAATAACATAATACCCCCATGGGTTGTCTCTCTCGTCATCCCACAGGTCAAGAAAGTTCTGAATTCCATTAATTAGATTAACTTTGGTAAAGAGTTCTCTTAAGCATTGATGAGGCACAATTTAGAAATACGAAAAAGTCTTCAGGAGCAAATGTTCTAATCACTGTTGTATGGCATTGGGTGGATTGGCTAGTGACCATCAGCCATGGCAGGTGGGGTGTAGGGCACCGTCCACTATAATTCAGGTCACATGCACCATGAGCTCAAAAAGAGTGTTCTTTGCTACAGGTTCTATGGGTGGCCCATGTGACTAAGAAAAAAATTAAGCTGTAGCAAAGAAAGAAGATTAAAATCAAGCAACTGATCCTCCATGGCTTTGTTCAAGTTTGTCCACATACATGGTACCTTCGACAGTAGCTACTCCAAAGCAGAACCTTAAAAAAATCCTCATTTGGAAATGTGCACAAATACTCCGCCCTTCAAGCTTTTCTATTCTTTTATTGCTTTCTTTCTATTATACCCGTATGGAGCAATCTTAATTTGCATTTTGCACCTTCTATTGCAACATTTCCCCCTTACGAGTTCATGGCCATTTCATCACCTTCTGGGCAATGCTTCCATTTTACATCGACTTATTCGTGTATGTGTAGCCTGCTGCTCCATCTCTACGGATTGAAGAAGATATATGACAAAATTTCTTTTCTTCTTTTTTTGAATAGATTAACTACATGGCAAACTTTGAAATAAATAGCCTACCCTAACCGCCTTCAAGTATGTGGGCTTCTTGCCTCCTTCCCAACTAGAACATGGAAGCACAAGATTCCCTCCAGTGTGCGGTTGGAAGTTGGAACCAACTTTACATGCTACTTTCTGGAACAGATGACCTCTTGAAAGTCTGAGGCTGCACTTCCTAACTTAAAGACCCACATGGCATTCTGGTCCCAACAGCAATTTAATTATAGAGACAATGTGATAGCTGCTCCTCACGTCCGTGCCGCAATGGCAGAGAATTTTTTTTTAATATCAATGGCAGAAAATTAGAATCGGTATTGTTGGCCAGTAAGCAGTTCAGTTTCTGCTTCACCTTCACTGAAGTCATCTAGCTCATCGCCTTCCTCAAATGAATTCATTTCGTCAATGTGTATGTCAGATGCATAATGTTCTCTAACTAAAGACTTGTATTCGCTCAAGTTTAGACACCTGATTCCTCTCAGGAACTCTATGAATGACTCTGCACTCGTAGAGTCCCCTTCTGCATTACAGAGATCCAGCATCGCAGCCACATTTACAGGTTTAGGCCGCCAGCGTGACTTATTAATGGAAGCAGCTTCCTTCATGCAAGATAAGGCCTTTAAGACATCCTTTCGCCGCATATTGCCCTCCGCTAAAACCTCCCATGTGTTGGCATTTGGCATACACCCACCTTCAAGGAGCTTGTCAAAGAAAGCATCCGCTTTCTCCATTAATCCTTCTTTAACATACCAACCAATAAGGAGGTTGCCGATTCTAGGATCATAAGAAGTCCTGATAGAAGCCCATTCTTCATAGATAGATTCTGCACCTTCAATATCTCCTAATCTACCTAAAGAAGATATCATTGAACGGTAACCTGTGTTTGGGATGCCTGGGAAGATTGATTTATAGTAGTTCCATATCCGGTAGACTTCTTCCTTCTTACCTAAGCTACTATAGAGACTGATGAGGTAGTGAAAAGGGATTCTATCTCGACCTGTTACTCTGAGTTCAACATCCTTCAAGCAAGTTTCAGCCTTCTCAAGAAGACCATGTTTAATGTACATTGAAGCAAGTGTACTATAAGTAGTCCAATTGGGATTGATACTGGGATCCAATTTCATCCTTTTCAAGACTTTTTCCATCTCCTCAACATTCCCCATTTTCCCACAGATTGTAATCCAAATATTGAATGAATATACATCTAAAGGTGTGTTGCTTTTCTCCATCTCTGAGATCATTGAAAGGGCTTGGTCATATTCTTCTAGGTTCATGTATAGGGTCATCATCACATTGTAAGGAAGTGTTTGAAGGGTAACACCAACCTCTTTCATTGTTTCAAGGGTGGCCTCGGCCTTTTCTCTCATGTTGGCTCGCACGTAGGCATTTAGCAGTGAACCATAGGTACGCATGTCCTTCATGGAATCTGGAAGCCTAGAGAAATAGTCTTCAGCACTTAAAATTCCATGTACTTTAAATATAAGATCTAATTGTATTGCAATGTCGCTGGTGTTCAATTGGAATCTTTCTTCTTTCTCAACCATCCATTCATACACCTGAAGAGATGTACATAACTTTAGCACAGAAAAGAAAATTGAAGAGTAACCATTTGGGACAATCGTTCCAATGATCAAGCAAGAGATATAAACAGCCAACTCAACTTAAAACTTATACATAGAGAAAAGATAAACCTTAAAACAAAAGAGTGGAGGTCAACCACCTTCAATACAACTAGCTGCCGGCCAGAAAAACAACAATGTGTGAGAAGCAACACATAAGCAGAATGTTCTAGTATTGTCCATATTATTCTCTGGGACTGACAGTCCAGATATTAATATACCTTTTCCTAGTACTGTTACTCCAAACATCAATTGCTAGTTTTATACTGAACATATGTAGCTAGACTGTGGCTAATGGATAATGAAAACGCCCTTTTCAAGGAAATGGCTGATTAGATCAATTTGTTGCCACATAAATCGCCATATGGATATCCATTGCTAAGGATAACTCAAAGCATGTATCCGCGATTATTTAATTTTTAGGCTCACTTCCTCTCCATTTATTTGACAAAAAGGCACCACTTTCTAGTTTTACGGTTACAAACATCATCATCATCATCATCATACGCCTTATCCCAGCTATCTGGGGTCGGTGGCATGGATTATATACCACGTTTGACTCTTATCGGAATCAAAATGGTACAAACTCCATACAAAGAAACATAGTTTTACAGTTACAATATCTTGTATAATATTCTTTTTCCTTGAAAAATTAAGGAGATGCATGGACATTCATATTTGTGATTCAGTATACAGATTGTTAAAATGAAATTTTCATGAGTGCACCTGAGCTTGCTATTTCATGCTTTAAATGTCATACTTGCCATTTATATAGACATTGTATCAGAGAATTGCATATTAAAATTCCCCTTGTTCAATTACCAAAAAAAAATCCCCTTGTTCATAAATATGATTTTATAGACACTGAGACTAGTTATTTTTGGACAAATAAAATCTTTGTAAATCGCTTGATGGTTATAACTGCGGCAGAAATTTTTTTCGTCATATCGAGTCAAAATAAGCTCTTAGTAAATCGTTAACTTTTTCCGCTAAGATGAAGCATCGAGCTCATGCCATCAGAGTAAAAAAAAATAGACTCATGTTTCTGCTGCCTATAGGATTAACAGAGGAGAGTGGGCATTTAACAACCAACAAAAGGCCATTAAGACTCCATTATCTACACAAAATGCAAACCGGACTAATCGCGCAAAACAGCGAAAATCACCTCATTATACTAACAAGACAACATAACTTCCAGACCATCCAAATGAACTATCCAACCACTTGGGTACTTATAACCTCTAATAAGGCTCCCATTTCATCACAAGAATTGAAAAACTTGATAAAAAATTTCACTTTGCAGAATTCACAAGTAGATAAGAAGATAACCAAACGAACCTCGAGAGCAAACTTGAAGCGCTTGAACTTCCTCAGCTCCTTGACAACGCGGCAAAGGTCCCACTTAGCCAGCTTCCTCCCTTCTGCCTCCCACCGGTCCAGAACAGCACCGGCGCCGCGCGCGGGGTCCTCCATGAGCGAAATTCGCCGGTAAAGTGAGCTCCACTTGAGAGGCGGCCGGCGCTCGAAGTCCACGGTCCCGTAGCTGTGGACCTGCGATATCGAGCACAGAGCCTGCCTTCTCCGGCCGGGACTCCCCCGAACCGGCCCCACAGGAGGACAAGCATAAGAAAGGTGGAGGCTTTGGGAGAAAGAGGAGGGAAGCTGGGGAGGCGATGGCCGGAGATTGGATACAGTGATCTGGAACTGCATGGTGGTGATGTCGGCGGCGAGTTGCAGAGCCGGCCGGCGGAGACAAGGAGGGAGAGCGGAGAGGAGCGGAGAGGGAGAAGGTGGATGGCTATTTTAAAACGGGACGAGCATGGACCGGTTTCGGGGGAGTGATGAGAACCGAACTGAACCGAACCAGCTGAGTGCACGCTTAAAGTGTGTGCGCCGTCGATCTTTCAGATCTTCAAGATCGACGGTTCTCTGATGCCCTAGAGTATTGTGCCAGGGACACGCAATAATTTCCTCCCGTAGGGGCATGCTCCTGTGAGAAATTTTTCGGCACTCATGGAGTGCCACAACTTATTTGCTCCCACTTTACAGGAGCCTTCGAACTGCAAGATTGATTGTGCAACTACAACAGCCATACCACGTCACCTTTTATGCCAATTTTATAGGAGCCGGGATCGCATGTGCTACATATGTGCGCTCTAACTGTTTGGCACTGAAGGGCACCTTTATAGCACGTATGCCTTCAATTTAATATATAACAGCTCCCTCTCTCCCAGGGGGCCAGTAGTGATACTCTATCACTCTTAAGTACACTAGCGGGTAATACATCCGGAATGATTTCTCCATTAATAGAGAGGTCTTTGGCAGACGGGAGATGGGGTCTCTCCATTCTCTCTCAGACTTCTGGTTTGTAAAATGTACGCTCCTTCTGGCCATATTAATAGCGTTGCCCCTTAATAATAGCTTCATTTAACTCGGCCGGGTACTTAACACAGATTACACAATTCAAGTTATCCAGTTCTTTGTTTTTGTGTGAGTACTTTTGTATAGAAAGCCACTACATTGTACCCTTAATGGTTTTCTACAATTTTTTTTTTATAATTGGTTTTCTACATTTTAAATTTCGAAATTTATGCTACTCTTAAGACTGTTCAGTCACAATTAATAGCGTACAAAAATTAACAGAGCATTAGGAGCTATGTCCACAAAACTGTTACTATATGGTACAGCTATCGCAGCAACTTTTGTTAGGTACAGTAGCACTTAAATGAGATGCACATGATCTTCCTGACGTCTCAAGTATAATGCCTCATTTGTTGAGTGCGATTCACTTGTTCTAAGCCATTGATTTTGCAAATTTATAAAGAACTCTCCAGTAAAGCACATTTTACTTTGACGGGATTCTCGCAAAGGATTTATTTATGAACATCTCCATCTCTTGTTTGGAGATTGCCATCTGTTCATTTATATAATGGACGTAAGTCAAACTTCCAATAACTATAAATTTTGGCCTTCCAATCAACAAAGATAAAAAGGTAGCCATTGCAACTAAAACTATTGTCCCATCAGTAAGAATCACAATAAAATTTTCAGGAAATCATGGAGCACCTCCAATAACATAGTTTGCACAACTTCAGCTGTAGGCTTAGTTTGACATTCCTTCAAGTTTGAAGATATATTTCTGAAAAAAAAAGGTTCAAGGCTATACAATACAACCAGGTCGACCTATACAAAATCCATCTTGACTTTCATCTCTTGGCGTACTACTATAAGTCTATAAAACAAGTCAGCAAGGTATATCCACAATGAAAGGAGGGAACAACCATAAGGAAATACAAGGCATGAGTTAGTTGTACCCACATCACGCTCGCAATCCATACCTCATTTACACAGGACGTCCACATATTGGTGTTTTCATGAAGCTGACAGGTTCAAAGGCAGGATTGGACATAGCCATATTCCTCTGGAAGCAGGCAGGAAACACTCGATGATAGTTGTTAGCGAGTTGGATATTTTGATAAGCTTCTCAGATGCCTGTACAATCAGACAGATTCTTTTGATTTCCAAAGATGGCTGTCTAGAAGCTCTGCTTGGGGGAAGGAAGCATTTGATGGTACATCAAAGAGCAAATCGTGATCTGAAGTTTCATTGGAGAATTGAAGGGAAAAGAGTGCACTAGAGCATCTATCTGGTGGGAAAGATAAAAGACTTCTAGGGCTTAAGCAATATGCCTGGTTCTCCATGTCCATGTCTTTTTCATTGTTGGCCTTCAAGCTTCCACAGCTGGAATTTGCATGAGAGGCTCTCATCGGAGGAATGATCATCTTTTCACCATTTTGCACTAATTTGGGGCTTTTAAGTGCGACTTTAGCCTCTGACAGTTTAAATGAAATAGCAGATTTTTAGTTTCTGACATTCATAGTAATCTTATTAGTGGTGGAAAATTTGCCAATTAAGAGAGAAAAATTGTGGAGCACAGCCAATACTGGATGTCACATAATTGGATGTGATAACTAAATTTAAACAAAAATCAATAAATGGTTTGACAGAGAAACAGCTTTTGAGTTCATCAAGCATGAGCACACACTTGAGCATGTTTTCACGGGAAATGTTTCTCAGCAACATAAGTCCCTAATTCTTGAGAAATACATGACAAAGAAACGTCCAGACAGATTTTAGTGAATTAATATCAATGCAGATTCTTCTAAATGGGGAACAAAGGTATTCTGCTGCAATCTAATTATTAAGTATGTACTACCTATTGTGTTCATGTCAATAATCCTGCCAAGCCAACACTAGCATACTTCAGACTATAAATTTGTGGGCAGCTAACATCTACATATATTTATAAGAATCTTATGCTATCATATCCTATCTCGTGTGGGAATTTGAGTGCAAGTCGTAAATCAAATTGAAGGAGAATAAACGGAACTAGGTGTTCATAAGTTAATGCATATTACCAAGAATACAGAAAATATATGGAATGTATATTTATCTATCTATCTATCTATATATATATATATATATCTGGAATGAGATTAAACCTGCATATTTCTGGTTTGAGACATGATGAGGTCTTTTATATGGATCCAGAATTCCATTTTCCCTGCAATTGGATCCCACTACGTGTCTAACTTTTCCTGTGTCTTTCTTTCCTTCTGAATCCTGGTACACACAAAACGTGAAATGACTCTAGTCAAATCTTGCATCTTAAAAAACACAGTATTAGTAACCATGTATTTCGCGGTAATCCAGACCTTGAGTTGCTGATATTGTTCAACCCACTTGGTCTTTGTCAAATTGACTAAAGCAAGCCTCTTCAGGACCCTACATTCTTCATTGCTCATTTTTGACGAAGATGAATCAAAGATCCCATCCAAAAGCAGTTGTTGGAAAGCTGAGATGGACTCTAAAAACTGAGGCGTTTCGAACATCTTTTTAAGGCTGTACATGAAAAAGAATTCATGAGACTAAAATGCGATTGCAAAAAGAAAAATAATATGAAATGCTAGCAGAAATGCTAATATTTGCTAGTATTTTGTATCTAATAAGACATCTTTTGTGCATTTAGGGTGAAGATGTTTGTTGCTTTAGATCCACCAAATGGAAGGCTCTTCTTAGGATGGGCAATCTAAATTCTTACCAAGAGACTGTTTGGCCTAAATAAGTGAAAGGGGAAATAGGAAAAGTAGAACTGCACAACGGTATATTTGGTTCAAGCACAGATCAAACGTGTGCTGTATATGCATATAAGACCTGTGGCCATGATGTTAAGAGTAAAAAAATAACCTCTCAGGGGGCTGGACAGTGTCCAAAGAAGGTAGATCCTTCAGCAACAGATGCTGTTCCTCTGTGGTCAAATGTCTTGTAAATACTTCATGGCTGACAACATCCTACTCCAACATAAATTATAATACGTCAGTAACCTGATAACCTCATTTAAGTCTTTGATAAAAAGTTATTCATTGAGCCAAAACAATAATTAAAAACCACTTACTCTCAAGTCGACTGTCGTCAAAGGTGACTTGCTGCTCAATAGAATTAAAAGCTTTTCTTGCAAACTCTTATCCCTACAAAATTTTGGAAGCATCTAATAAATAAAAACTAAATGGGATTTCAGTTTTGAGAAATAAATCCAAACATCAGAATCCACCCCCCCCCCCCCCACCAAAAAAAAAAAAAAAAACTAAAATCCTCCATGCCATGCAAGCTTATTAGGCAGCATTCCATCTAATTTAAAATATCCAAACTATCAGTGAGAATCCTGCTCAAGTGCCATCCTCATTGCTAATATGCATAAACTTTGGTCACCATTTGTAAGGAATCTACATAAATAAATTCAAAGCTCTCATGTCGATCAGTCCATTCTACATTCTGCTTATGTCAATCACTCATTTTCTTCTAGAATGAAGAATCTCTATGTAAATCTTTCTAGCCAATGTGATAAGGGCCCTATTATCCTAGCTCATGCGGAGACCTGTCACTGTACTCCTCTGAATGCTTTTTGATCAGCTAACATACATTGTCCACTACCATTTAATTCTGCCATGAACCATTTCCCCCACAATGTCCAATTCATGCCCTCCCCAGCATGTCTCCATCTCCTCACCAACACGTCAAGGGGCTATGTTGATTTACATGCAATCATCTGCCGGGGCTGTTCTAAGGATCCCTCCCCTGTTGCCATTTTTAGGCTCATACCTAAAAGTTTTCAGTAAAAGAGTTTTATCTATAAATAGTTCTACACTTCTACCTCATGTAGTCCCTTATCGTTCAGACTCTCTCTTGAAAAGAATCAAATAAAATACAGAGCAGAAAGCACCTTTTTGTGCTCTCTTGTACCCCTTGAAGTGGAAACTTGGCAGCTTTTCCATTTTCAACACTTAGAAGACCTGAAGCATTACTTCCGCTACTCACAGATACGGATGAGACTGCCGAATAAGCGTCACTCACAGATCGAGATTTCTTATCTACAGAAAAAGAACTTGCTTCTGATTCCTCTTCTCGATTTTCATAATTTGAATATTTAAGAAGACAACCTCCATGACCCATCTCAAAAGAATCCATTAAAGTTCTACTTTCAAGAAGTAGATCCTCTTCAGATGACATCGAAAGGTGAGAGAACTGTTGTTGCTCATGTAGGATGCTACATAAGTCTTTTGTAAGCTTTTCAACAGGTGATTGCCTCGGGCGACTAACACAAGTCCTCTTTCTTGAAGGAACAAGGGAATCCCAAACAGTTGAATGTGCTGGACCTGTTTCACAATAAGATTATTTTTTGGCTTGCCAATTCTGAATTACATGGGCATGTGAATACTAGGAAGATTATTCCCATCTAGCCAAACGAGTTACATAATATGACGTGACATTATGAAGAAAGAACAATAGAACATTAGAGAAAATTTTATCTTCAGAGTAAATTGTTAAATATCAAGATTTTTCCATTATGGCACCTGTCAATTCACTGCCGTCTGCAGTACAAAACTGAGCGCAGCTCTCAGAGTATGAAATGGCAGAGCCGGAGCTAGATCTATTGCTTGTGTCTTCCTCCGTAACTTTACGGAAGTTCTGATCAGTATTTGGGGCTCCACCTTCAACTTCAACACCATAATCGTAACTCTTTCTCTTGTGCATTTTTGTTTCTTTCTTGACAGGTACAATTTTAACTTTAGGAAATTTATAGTCCTCTGAATCAGCAAGTTCTGCACGAGAATGAAGTGGCGTGTAGTTTGTGAGAGAGCCCTTCGTTCTCCACCTGGATCCACATGCATTGCACAAAACTGGTTTTTCTGGTGGTCCATTTCTCCAGAGAGGAGTGCCTGTTGGATTAGCTATAGTTTAGAAATGAAGACATCGAAATACCTTAATTGAAGCTAAAATGCCTCAATTGAAGACAAGATGAAAAAAACCAACTTAGGAATGGAGACAAGCTCATGCTGACATAAACAAATAGACATTTAGATTGGTAAAATTTCTTCTCAAGCGTGGTTCAACAATTCATGAAAGCATAATAGACAGCTTTCTTGTATTAAAAGATGCTTAACATCGGCAACCCACAATGAGAATGTTACTTGATAATAATAGTGGTCAAGAGTGGCCACTGAATTTACTGAGTACATCTAACAACTCCAGAAAGTATAACATAATTCCACTCCAACTTGGCTCATTTTCATTTGGATACCAATGTATACTAAAAATGGAATTGAAAGAAAATCGACTCAGTATTCAGGGATAAAAGGAAATGAATGGTAACGAAAGTTGATCTACGATTGTAATGAGTTTCGAAGTATGAACTGGGATGAACACTCAAATGGGACTGAGAAGCTTTAGGAGTTTAATAACAATTTGTAAGAGCACCACAATCACCTTGCAGCGCAATAGAAATTTATGCCTTAGTTCATCATTTAGTATACACTTTACCATAACATATAGCTTTGGACAAATAGTAGACAAACTGTATTGGAGAGAAGTGACTCGATATGGGAAATGATCAAAAACATCTTAGAGAGCAAGATGTCGTTAATAGAAAACTTCATAGTTATAATTTACATGGCTAACCAGGAACCAGAATGAATGCCTACGCGCACAGACAACAGAAACAGATATGTAATGGTGATGTCTTAGACTCTCCGTAATCCACAATGCAACGCTGAGTGAAAATTTGACTGCAGGAAAAAAAGTAACTGCTAACCTCGTCTTTGCAACACAAGAACAGAGCATTCCACACAAAATTCATATGAACTTTTAAAATCCAAGATGAGCTAAAAAATTCAAAAAAATAAGGAAACAAAACGACCTGTTTTCCATATGATAAACAAAACAATAATGGATGAAGACTCACTTGTAACTCCACAATGATAGCAAGGTCCTTGCTTTCCCATGCCTTCCCTCTCTCAATCTTCCAGTAAACTTTTTTTTTTTATAAAATGAGAATTAAATTATTAGTCTTTCTTTGTTCAAAGTCGAAGTTCTTCCCGAAATATTTTATAAAAAATTTCTAAATCCCTCTAAGAGAATACTTCTGGGCAGAGGAGGCCGCATAATCCAGCAGAGGCTGCAGAGCTGCAAAAGCCAAGCCCAGAAGAAGAATATATGCAAGTCCCAATAAATCTCAGAAAAAGCAATACAGTCTACCAAAAAAATCTAAAATCTAGAGACTTGAATAAATCTAAGAGTTGGGTTCTGGAATTTGTAAAATCCTCATGAAAAGATTAAGGCTGCCTTGATGGAATCAAAATAAAGTTCGGACAAAAGAAGGTGAAAACAAGAGGCACATGTGTGTTCTCTGTATCTAGAGTCAAATTCAGCTTTCAGTGGCTTCTTTTCTTTCAATGTCTTCTTTTTCCTCTCTCTTTCCTTCATGTCATATGCAAAATAATTAATCCTAAAATGGGCACCTTTTAGTTTTCTTTCTTTTATCAATCAATCAATATTTAAAAGTGTGTTGCTTTAACATAATTCCTTAAATAATTAAATACACTGTTGTTATTATTATGGCACATATATCCCCATGTTGACTTTGAACTTTTCTCCGCTGATAATTTCCGAAGTACAAGAGCAGAAGCTTGTATCAAGCAAGCTGCTCCTTATGGACCAAACCGTTCGGTTTTCGTGATTAATCCAAAATATCTACAGTGAAAAATCTACTTTCACCATTTATTTTCGAATTTTTCACAGTATGTCCGAAAGTGAAAAAAATAAAAAATAAATAGTGAAAGTAAAACATCTAGATGTTTTGCGTTTAATCACTAACGCAAAATAGAATTTCAAAGAAAATAGTAATTGAAAAGACATGGTAACCCATGACTTAATTGGAGTCTATAAACTAAGGTTACACTTAATCAATCAATTAACTAGTATATGGAAGCTTGCAATTGTAAAATCAAGGTCTGTGAAATGTTAAAAAGGTGTGCCCATCAATCAATTAATTAGTATATGGAAGCTTGCCTAATTAAAAGTCAGTTTCAGAAGTCATAAGCACTTGAAATTATTCATGTATAGCTTGAAAAAATGTACATGTTCCTTGTATGGGTTGGAGCTGAAAGGTCTGATTAGTCATGTGTTGGCTTCTTGTTTAAATGCTCTGGCTCTCAACCCTTTACTTCCCAATCTTTTTTTTTAATTAAAGTTGGCCGTCCATTTCTACTGGCTATGCCAGTCCGGGCTCAGCCTCACTCCTCTTCCGGTACAACCAATGCCCCACCTCTCTCAGGATAATATATATATATTTATTTATTTATAATTAAAGAATTTGATATAATGGACAAGACAATTGTCTGTAATAGCCCTACTTTATAACGTAAATAGCAAGAAAGACCATGCCATGAGAATATACCTTGCCGATCCTCCTCCATTAATTCTGGATTTTTCTGGTTGAGAGTGTTTCCCACAATATCCTGGGCAGGGGTCATGCCTGAACTTAATTTAGGTAGGCGTTAATCCTAAATTATGCCCATTCCGTAATAAGAATTGCAAGTGTCAAATTGTTACTCCATTTCTTTTGAACATACGAATATACAATATCACCGTTTGCTAAATTAATTTGGTAAGTTAATACTGTCTTCCATTCTTTTAAGTACATTGCAAACAACTTCATCCATATTTTTTCTTGTTTGTAGTTGGTAATTCTTTTGTTTTTCGTAATGGCCACATCATCAGGGGTTGAATTCTATCATTTCTTGCTAGGAACACCACTATTCTGACCCATGATTCAGTAGTGACAAATATTTGTTTGTCCAAACCCTGAACATATGGTTCTACTTGAAAGTTGATTATTCTATAGTTTGTTTATTATATTGCAAACATCTACTTTAGAAGATTTCCAATTCCATTTAATTTCAATATTAAAGAACTTTTCATAGATATACTCCCTCCGTCCAATAGTCCACAATTAGGAAAAGGTGATATGTAAGAAAGCCTTACAGGGAACATTTTACTCCATCCACCAATTTATTATAAGGATAGTACGAACTGGGACAATTTATATGTGACAAATCATTTTCTTTCAAAGACACTATTAATATGGGAGTAGTATAAATGGTCAATAAAAAAAATCATTAGAAAAAAGATAAACAGCCAACTTATGCAGTACTTCCGGCATGCCACATGGAATTTACATCCACTTGGCAAGCCACCAATAATCAGAATCGATAGCTCCTATGAAGTGGCGGTATATCCCACCTAGTACTTTGGGAGTACTGAATAATTTCTCTTCATTGTAAACCCCCCTTTCACAAGGGTGAGTTTGGTCATTTGAGCAAACTCAGTATCAAATTGGACCCATGGCCTTACATCGTTCGCCACTTTTGACTTCAATTCCAGTCAATCACTTCCTTACATTCCAAAAAAATCAATTGTAATTAAGTAATTAAGAAAGAAACAATGTCATCAACATTTTGGTAATATAGAGATTTAAATGTGGCGACACCATGCCGGCACTGATGGCTACTCCCCCCACAGGCCCAAATATTAATGTATGCGTCCAATAATTGCACCAACTTGTTCACTTAAGGGTGTTAAAGCTGACTCAAAAGCTTGACTCGACTCGTGTTCGACTCGAGCGCGAAGTTGGTCAAGCCAAGCTCAATCACACCTCTGTTCGGTTCGACTTGAAGCTTGAGAAAAGCTAAAAAAATCCCCATTTATATGTTATTATTCCTGCGTGTACACACATGCATATGTTACATTTTACCTATGGATTTCATGTCAATCAAGTCTCAAGTTTTATTATATTTTATATTATTTTTTATTCTTTTAAATACAACCACCTTAGTCTTTGTGTTTGAAAGACCTAGGTAATGTGTCTCACGAGAACTGTTTATTTTTTAACATATATAGATTCAAACTAATTAAAACACATATATAGGGGTTATTTGGATACAAAATCTTAAGCAATTTCAGACACAAATCTAACCATCCCAACTATTTTTGTATTTGGATGTGAAGATTCAATGGATTGAAACATTCCAACAAAGGGAGGATTCATGCCCAATTATGCATGAATCAGTGAATCTCCCCACGAGAAGATTCAACTTGTTCACATAAATTCCGATTCCCATAATCTGTGCTATCCAAAAATAAAGGTGTGTTTTTGGTAATTCCACCATAATTTATTATATTGGAATCTAATTTATATTCCGTTGCATTCAGTATCCATACAGGCCCATAATAATAGTTCCTTCCCTTATTCATTGTCTCGAATGTGGATATGCAAACCAAAATTAATTAAACCAAGCCAGCTCATGAGCTAAAGTGACTCATCTCGATTAGGCTCGAGCTCGACTTGAACTCGAAGCTGAAATTTCAAGCTCAAGCCAAATCAGCCTAAAGCTTGGCACGACTGGACTTGTTAATAACCCTACTTGCATTTTGGGCAATGCTGTCAAGTTACGGAATAGTATAATAGGTGGGTTATTGGGTGTCAAGGGGTAGAAATGAAAGAGAGAGAAAAAGGAAGGAGCATATTCATGGTGGAGATAATCTTTATGGAATTCTTTAGCCTAATGTCCGGCAGTGGTTGTTCTCCACCCCCAACTAATCTTCTCTTCCCTTGATCCACCACCGTCCAAACACATGCATGCCACCCTTTCTTCTTTGTTGACTCTCTCCCTCTCTCTCATCAGTCTCTGTCCTCATTTCCTTGTCATCTTTTGCCTTGCTTTACCAAAAAAAGGACAGTTCTTTTCATCTTTTGCTTCTTCAAATTGTATTCTACTGTTTGGATTCAATGAAATTAGAGTGCCGCCTCGCACAAGTCACAAGTCGCAATTGTGTCAATTGGGTAGGCATTGGCCGCCCATGAGTCCGTGAAATGGGCCCTAACAGTTGCTCGTATCTTTTATTTCTTTTCTTGAAATGGCCCCTTACAATTACTCATATCTCCATTCTCCAGTCTTCACTAGGTAATTGGTCACGAAATGTTCATGAAAATCGAGTCAATAAGGATCAGCGGCTCAATTGTAATTTGTAAGCAAGGCATTGTCAATATGGATAATAGCCATTAAAGTTGATGAGCTGAAAATCATTCTCTACTTGTGAATGGATAAGAAACATAACAAACAATAATGCCTATGTATTGCATTAGCCTTAATTGTTCGGCCATGAAAATCAAACAGGTTCAGGTGTTGGTTCAACTTCATCTTATGTGGCATTTTATTAGAAACATAGCAAACAGAACCTTGTCTTAGCCTTAATAGCTAACTTCATCGTACATGTTACACTGAGACCCAGTCCCCAGCCCTTGCAAAAACAAAAACAACGTTCTGGAAGCCTTTTAGTGCCTAAAGGCTAAAAGTCCAATTCAATATCTCACGTTTGTATGCAGAAGAAGGAGCCTCATTCCGTTGAATCGCCGCTCATTCAGCAATCATGTTTGGATGTTCAATAAGGAAGGAATGAAAAATTCAGCGGAAGGATCCACAGTCCTCAATTCTGCTGAATTACCAAATGGCGTCACTAGAACATTCGTTGATTTCCAGCCAGCCCTGTTTGGAAAGTATGTCAGAGTTTTAATGGTGAATCTGAAATTCTGTATTCTAATCATTCTGCCCCCGTTCTTTGGAAATCGAAATGCATTCAGCAGAATTTTTGTGCCCATTTTTTGGAACTTCAATATCCAAAGAGTCAAGGACGAAAAGGAGAAATTTTTCGGTGCAGTTACGACACCAAGCTGGGGTGCTAGTGTGGTGTCGGTCACCAATCGGACATAGACACGCAACCCCTTTGTGGGCCTTTGTTAAACTCGTTAAAACTATTTGGTGAGGCTAACCATTTGGGTAGGGCCCTAAGGGGGGTTGCGTATCTCTGTCCAATTGGTGACCATACCGCGCTAACTTAGTTGTTGTAATTGCACTAAATTTTTTTTGAGTTTGTCAAGCCCGACTAATTTTCATTACCTGCATCACATTACCACTTGCCACATCATCAGAGGAGAGGAAGAAAGGGCTGCATAAAAGGAGAAATTATAATTTTACCTAAGATTCTTGAGTCCCCCCTCCACTTATCCCTTTCTGGTCACAGAATTTGGTTAGAAAACATTTTCCAAAATTTTTCGATGAAAACGGTGTTGTAGATACAAGAGGTGGGCTTCTTTTTGGGAAGGAGGAGGAGGTGGGCCTTAAATGGAGGAAGAGGGAGGCCCATAGGACCCAACCATGACCTTGGCCTTATTTGGTCGGGGTGTGGGAAGAGCCCCCATTCGGCTGGCCCAATTTGTCGAAGAGACGTCTCTCGGAGTCGAGACTCGAGAGTCGAGACTGAGGCGTGGGGTGTCCGGTCTCCGGTGAATACGACGGCGAGGGCCTCGACTCCACCGGCCGCTGGAAGCCCCGATGATCTTCAGCAGCAGGTTGGCTGGCCCAAAGCAAAGCAACAGCAGAGCTGCTGAGCTCCTTTGGAAATTGACATTTCATTGTAGAGCACCAGGCATGTGACTCTTTTGTACTGCTACTGTATTATTGTAGTCGGACGGCAATACGGTAGCTCCATTATTGAGAGTTTTGGGGAAGGAGGGCAACCGTTTTCCATCATTTTTGGATGATCTATGAATTGGGATCTCTTCATTTTAGTCTGTTTTATGTTTGCATTCTTCGTTTTCATCGTGGGAGAGAAAAGTTCTTTCCTTCATTTTTAGAAAGCAAGATGATAGTGTTGCCTGCTATGTTTTTCTGGTTTCAGTCACTGTGAGTTTTTTCTTTTTTTTGGTCTTTCTTAAATACTGTGTATGCGATTTTTTGATAATGCAGTGGTGAGTAAAACAATGAGAATACATACATAGAAATTAACAATTTGTTCTTTGAGTGTCCTCCTATTGATATCTTCTTACTTTGTAATATGTTCTGTTCGTCTGTTTGCTTTTAAGTTGGTTATCTTGATTGCTTCTTGGAGATATGTTATGGTTAATCAGTGTAATTCAAGTTCTGCATTGTTTCTAGAAATATAAAGTAAGAGCTGCATTGTTCTGTGTTATTTTTTGAATAGTTGAGTTGTTGTTGTTTCACTTAATTTCCAATGATGCTTCAATTGAAACTGACTATGATTGTATTTTTCGCCTTTATGTGAAGGCCTTGCCTCTGACGACTTTTAGATGTTGCATATTTGTATTACTTTCGACGATTAAATTGCGACTTGTTAGTTTGGCAATCACCTTAACAAGCAATGGGCCCAAATAAAGAGGATGACTGGGATGACAATTACTCAGTTTTGGGAGACAAACCTGAATCTGAATTTTTGGATTTCGAGTGTGAAAAACGGTCCATGGATTTTGACTTCAATGAGGGGCCCGTCATCTTATCATCCCCTTTTCCCTTTTTCGATGGGCAACCCCAGTCAGCTTTGGTGGGAGAGAGAAAGGCAGATGTAATTACGCTTACAAATACTACTGAAGACCCTGTGGAGATATGGCACATCAGAATTTATACTTCAAATCCTGAAGGCTCATACACACTCTCATTAATGGAACCTCCGACTTCTGCATGTGATATGGGAGCCAAAAGTGGCTTCTTGGAGTGCCAGTTTTTGGAGGATCGGGTACTACAACCATCTCAAACTTTGAAGATCTGGTTATCTTGCAAGCCAAAAGAAATTGGTTTGCATACTGCCATTATACATTTCGATGTTGCAGATGATAGGCTTGAGCGATTGGTTTTCCTCATAGCAGACGATGCATTTTCTTTACAATTGGCATCTAACAAACCTTATTTTCGTCCCACGCGGAAAAAGGGTTTTTCCTGCGAGAAGTATGTGGCGGGTCCACGTGCTCCCAGAGCAGCCTCCTCCTCCTCCTCTAAGTACTTCCTTCCTAGGTACTCCATACCGCCCGAGATTAGAGAGTTACTCAAGAGTAAGGGTGTCCCAAGTGTTTTATCTGAAGGACTGGCTTCTGGCAACTATCCCAGTTTTTTCCGTCATTTACTCATGATGGAAGAAATCCATTTAGAGGTATTTGTCAATTTTCAACAAGTGTTCTATTCTTCTTCTTCACTGCTTGCTATTATTTTATCCTCAACTTACAAACTTTTCATGTGCCTTTCATTGTGTTTGTAGTATTGATTTGTTGTTTTATTCGATAGGAAGAGATGAGGCAGTATGATATGGAACGCGTTACTATGAGGCGAAGGGGTCATTATTTGACTCTTGAAGTTCCAGGTTTGGCTGAGAAGAGGCCGTCCCTTGTTTCTGGAGATTATGTATATGTAAAATTTGCTTATAACAATGATAGTGATGCTTGTCCATATCAGGTATGGATTTTATTTGCTTACAATTGACAATGTTGCTTGCACATAATTCATTATGGAGCTCATGAAATAGATTTTTTTGAAATTTCGTTAGAGTCTAACCCTGTATTCACTAATCATGAAATTTTTGAAAACCTTTACTTATGAAGCCCTGTGAAGCAAAGTTTTCTACCATCTGATATTAGGGTCATACACCATCAACCCATCTAATAGGACTACTCTATTTATTGTTGCAACCTTTACAGAGTTGATTTAATAGTATACATTTGATATATATCTCGTATGATCTAGCCTAAATAAGTAATCAGGTCTGAACTTTATTTTTGGCATGCCATTTTGTAGGGTAGCATTCATCGGGTTGAGGCAGATGAAGTACATCTGATGTTTGCTGAAGAATTTTACAAGTTGCATGATGATGAAACCTTATACAATGTAACTTTTACGTATGATCGGGTAACAATAAGGCGATGTTATCAAGCCATTGAAGCAGCCAGAAAAGGCTTAGATTCTGAGTTTCTTTTCCCATCCTGTTCTAAGAGGACTATACAAGCATCCCCCTTTGTGCCTCAGAACATAAACCTCAATGAGGAGCAGATGACTTCTGTCGAAATGATAATTGGTTGCAGAGGTGCACCTCCATATGTGATTCATGGCCCACCTGGTACTGGAAAAACCATGACACTGATTGAGGCAATTCTTCAACTCTACAAGACCAGGAAGGGACCGAAGGGTGCTAGGATTCTTGTCTGTGCTGCTTCAAATAGTGCTGCAGACCATATACTCGAGAAGTTGGTCAACAAGGAGATGAGATCTGTTGATGATACTCAGATATTTCGACTCAATGCGACCAGTCGGCCTTACGAAGATGTTCAACTGGAGATTCTTCGATACTGTTTTTCTGAGGACAAGGTTTTCAAGTGCCCACCACTAAGTGCCTTGTTACGATACAGGATCATCATATGTACATATATGAGTGCCTCTCTCCTTTATACTCAGGGAATTCGTAGGGGCCAATTCTCACATATATTTCTGGACGAGGCTGGCCAAGCCTCGGAGCCTGAGGCCATGATACCGATTGGTAACCTTTGCCAGAAAGAAACTGTTGTCGTGCTAGCTGGGGATCCTATGCAGTTGGGCCCTGTTGTCTACTCCAAAGAAGCTGAGCGTCTAGGGTTAGGGAAATCTTTTTTGGAGAGGCTATTTGATTTTGACCCTTATTATAAGGAGGATGAGAATTTTGTGACAAAACTGGTTAGGAATTACCGCTGTCACCACTCTATTTTAAAACTTCCCTCACAGCTTTTCTACAAAGGGGAGCTCATGGCATCCAAAGAGGAGACAGATTTGCCTTTAAGCAACTGGAGAGATCTTCCATGCAAAGATTTTCCTGTTCTCTTTGTAGGCATTCAAGGAATTGATGAGAGGGAAGGCTCTAATCCCTCATGGTTCAATCGTGTTGAGGCTAGGAAAGTTGTTGAAATGATAAGGAAATTAAATGAGGTCTCTGACTTGAATGAGGAAGATATCGGAGTGATAACTCCTTATCGACAGCAAGTGACGAAAATAAAAAAGGCCCTGGAAGAACTACAAATGGAAGGTGTTAAGGTTGGGAGTGTAGAGCAATTTCAGGGACAAGAAAGGAGGGTTATCATCATTTCCACAGTTAGATCAACCGTGAAACATAATGAAGTTGACAGTCGTCACAGTTTGGGTTTCCTTACTAATCCTAGGAGGTTTAATGTTGCTGTCACTCGTGCTAAGTCTTTACTTATTATTATTGGGAACCCTTTTATCATCACAAAGGTGTGCCTACTTTTGACAACTTATCTTTATCGTTTTGCTGTTTTACTTTTTTTAATTGTAGGTTTTTGTTGTTTTCCTTTCTTGATTTAAGTTTCTTTAACCTGCCATGTGCTTCATTTGCTGTTTCAATACAAAAGCTTTAAATTGTATGGCACATATGTATAAAGGCTGAATGCTTGTATTCTTTTGTTCAGTTTTGGGAAAGCATCAGCTGATTTTTTTATTTAATTTTGTAGGACATATATTGGGACAAGCTGCTAAGATATTGCTCAGACAATAACTCTTATATTGGTTGTACTCTTCCACCTCCTACTGATTTCTGCCTCGCTACAGTGAATGAAGAAAATAAGAATGAGGCCCTGAAGGAAATGAAAAGTTCTGCTGGAGATGGCGGTGATGAATGGAGGGAAGAAGGTAATGTTTCAGAGAATAGTGGAGAAAGTGAAAAATGGGAAGACAGTTCAAGTGCTGCTGATCTAATTACAAGGCAACGTGATTTTAAGAAATCTGATACTGCAGATCAAATTTCTTCGTATATGGCAAGAGAAGTGGTTTTAGATGAGAAATCCAGTGTGCTTGATGAATTCCCTTTGCATGATGCAGAGGGAGGATATTGGGATGAGAAATCCGATAATGCCGTTCCAATGCAAAACGATAGTTGTGGGGAAGTGAATGGTGACGGTTTGAAGCCATGGGAGGTAAAGATTCCTCAGCCCTGTTTCGATGAAGAGAAATGGGAAGATGGTTGGGCCTAGAGTTTCATGAGAATCTCATGAAATATTCGTATTGGTATGGGTGGGAATGGGCAGTTGTGAAGTCAGTTTTATACATCTTACTGCATATATGGACAGGATATATGATACATTATGAAGTTGCATTTTCCAATGTAAGACGACTGGTTTTTCGTGAGCTAGCCAGTTTCCCGTTGGCATTATGAAAGATCTCATCAAGACTATTTGAGGACACCATGATCCTCCTTCCCTTCTAATTTCCCTCATTTTCTAAATCAAGCAGAGGTTATGTTGCTCAAATCCTGAAACTGTTTGAGGATGTCCAGTTCTGGGGTTAAGTTTGAAATGCAAACAATTTGGATTGTTTTCGGGTCTTGTGACCAATCTTTGTATACGCCATGTGTGCCACATTAGTTGTCTGAATTAGAAATCCAAAATGAACAAAAGATACATGCTTTCTTGACAAATATAAAGTTACAGCAAAATGGGCGCTAAAATGCATCTTCTATCTTTCAAATGAAGTAAATTGAGAAGGATCAACAATTCAGCATTTAGCCAATCTGACAACATTTTCATAAAGGACTTCAGCTAGCTAAATAATTGAAAAAAATCCTATTATTGAATACAGAAAGATGTAATAGGGAGAGGATGAACTGTAATTTGGGTCAAGTATGAACGTTGGTGCCGAGGGTCACCAACCTTAACTAATTCCGTCATAGTAGGATATATAAACTCCATTAGTCCCATGCTAACAGGCAGTATTAATGTATTATTCTCATACAAATGGAATCTGACTTTAAATATTGTGATGTTAATATACACTTCGACGTCAACTCTGTTGCAAACCAAGTTCGTTAAACAACTAAAACTAATTAAGAAGTTATAATAAACAAAGATTTTTCAAAAGTTTGATCATCTTATAAACTAAGACAGGTTACATCTAGTCCTCTAAGTTTAGGCCAAGTTGGCCAACCACAAGACCCAACTACGCCTGACTTTCTTTTTTTTTTTCTTGTTTCGTTCCTCCTCTATAAATTAAGCTTGCAAACTTCTCATAATCATCACCTTCAGCTCAGACCCAGCAAAAGCAAACCTGAAACATTTTTGCTAGTCTCACTCTCTCCACGTTTTGCTACAATGGCTAAGTTTGGGACTCCTCAACTGGCTCTAGCTGTGGTCCTACTTGAAACACTGTGGGCTGGAACCACAGCGCAGTCAGGCTGCACCTCTGCATTGATCAGCCTCTCTCCATGCCTCAGCTTCATTCAAGGCAATTCATCCACTCCTTCATCCTCTTGCTGCTCTCAGCTTTCCTCCGTCGTTTCGTCCCAGCCGCAGTGTCTCTGCACCGTCCTCGGCGGTGGCGCGTCCTCCCTGGGGATCACCATCAACCAGACCCAGGCTTTAGCCCTCCCTGATGCATGCAACGTCAAGACCCCACCAGTCAGCCGTTGCAACCGTATTGCTTCTGCTCACAAATTCGGCATTAGTATTATGAATAAGTGGTGCAAAAACATGCTGAATCACATTGGGAGTCCTTTACTAATTACATTAATTACTGCGTTGATCAGGGGCAGGAGCACCAACAGAATCTCCAACACCATCAGGGACTACTACACCTAGTCCTTCCACAAAGCAGCCATCTACACCATCAAGTCCAACCACCCCTGCAGGTAATTAACTAGACTTAACTTGTTTCTTCAAAGGTCTTGATGCAATTAGCGATAATTAGACTAGGAACTTTCTTGGTTTAGTTGTCAAGTTTGACACACAATTAGTGGATACCAATGCAGGAAGTGGATCAAAGACTGTGCCCACAACCGGCGATTCATCGGCCACAACTTCAGAAATGGGATCATTGCGACTTTCCGGCCAGCTACTCTTCGTTTTCTTCTCAGCGTCTTTTGCTCTCATTCTGCCTCCCTTTTGAATTGAGAATTAGATAGAATGCTATGGGGCTTGTTATTACTTAAATTGTCATTGTGACTGTTGCTTGTACTATTCTTTTGGTAAGGGTAGTTCGTTTTGTGAGTGGATTTGTTGTACCTATTTTTTCCTAATACATATGCAGTTGATAGTATATCTATCTTCGTTTTTATCAAACAAATCTATCCGTCTTCATATTGATTTTTTTTACGTCAAATGTTTGTGTCCACTAGCGCAGCAGGAACATGTATCTCCTGCAGCAAAATAAAGTGCAACAGAAAATATACACTTACAGAGCATCTTAAGAGTTATAACACATGTTTGATGAGCAACTAATTGGGTTCTATTTAGCAAAAAAAAATGGAAAATTCAGCTAGAACATTTTTTAAAGGGGAAATTATATAAAAAATCACCAATTTTTTTTTCCAAATTGGCTTACTGTAGCAAATAATTCCTGAAATGGTGCTACGACATGCCACGCAGGTGCCTACATGGCGCGGGCGCTTGCGTGGCTTTTTTTTTTAAAATTAAACCGAGAGGCGTCGGTTCCTCTCGGGTAAGGGAGAAAGGCGTCAGTTCACTTTAACGATATATATCTCTCTCATTTCTAATCCGTTTTTACCCATTTTTTTACTCTTCCTTATTTTTAGTGCTATTTCTAGTCATTATGATATCACAATGATGTTGAGCCATCACATACCATTTATCGTAGTTTTTATAGTATTTTTTTGATAAATAGCATGCGATGGATCAACATCTTTGTAATATCATTATGACCAGAAAGAGCACTAAAAATAATAAAAACAGAAAAAAAATTGGCGAAAATGGATTAGAAATAAGAGAGATATGCATCGTTGAAACTTGTCCCACTATAACAAATCTATCCTATTTTAAAGGGGTGATAACTTCAACAATGTATATCTCTCATTTTTAATCCGTTTTTGCTCATTTTTTTCACTCTTCTTTATTTTTAGTGCTCTTTCTGGTCATAATAATATCACAAAGATGTTAATCCATCGCATGCTATTTATCGAAAAAAAATACTACAAAAACTACGATAAATGGTATGTGATGGCTCAACATCTTTGTGATATCATTATGACTAAAAAGAGCATTAAAAATAAGGAAGAGTGAAAAAAAATGGGTAAAAACGGATTAGAAATGAGAGAGATATGTATCGTTAAAGTGACTACCCGTTTAAAATGAGACGAAAAACGTTAAGGTAGTGAACTCATGAAGACGCCTTTCTCCCATGACCTGAGAAGCATCGTTTCAACCGACGCTTTTCGGTTTAATTTTAAAAAAAAGCCACGCAAGTGCTCGCGCCATATGGGCGCCTGCGTGGCATGTCAGAGCACCATTTTGGGAATTATTTGCTACAGTAAGCCAATTTGGAATTTTTTTTTGGTGATTTTTTATATAATTTCCCCCTTTTTAAATGAGCTAGAACCTTTGAATGTGTAGTTATTCAGATAATACTAAGGAAATGGATGAAATAAAACCAAGCCGTTTGTATGGATGGGATTATTCGCAGGCTGCCTTGAATTTGCAACGACCGATACCCAAGTTGAGTGACAATTCCATACGTATATATGGCCAATGGCGAACCCATCTGCATTTTGCCCGACAATTTCAAACACATTTCTTAACTTGTCTTAAATTTATAAAATAAGTAAAAGGGATTTGGAGATCAGGCCAAGTGCAGACATATTGATATATCATATACTCCCTCTGTCCCGAATTATTAGGAACATAAGTTTTTCCAAAATGAACTATTAACACGTTATGGACGGATGGAGTAAATACAAAGAAGGATTCTACCTGTTTGACAATTTTAAAATTTATGATATTACTAAAATAATGTAGAGTTGATTGTACAATAATGTTGAATTATAACATTGTTAACTACACAAATGTTTTGTGTTCTCTAATACTCCCTCCATCTAAAATTGTCTGTCCTTGTTAGAAAACCAAAACCAAATAAATGATGATTTGTGTTCTTGATACTCCCTCTGTCTAAAATTACATGTCCTGGTCAAGAAAACCATAATAAACTAATTCTCTAACACTTCCTCTCTTTGTAATAAGCCTATTTAAAGGCCTTAACATCAAGAAAAATAGAGGACGATGATTTAAAGAAAAAAGTCTCGTAGTTCTCTGTTGATAGAGACTCTTCGTTCGGTGATGATGCTGAACAACCATGGTGTCGATGCCATGGTCCACTGTCAGGTGTTGATTCCGATAGTAAAATCTAGCGGTGATTCCAGCAAAATTAATCCCTTTTATCCATCTTTCCCTTTTGTTTCTCCTTTTTCATGCGCTGCCTGCTATCAATTTGGTGGCTCATCTAATAACCTGCAACTTGCTGATATGGATCCGTGGACACAATTCAAAGTTGAATTTTTGGCATTAGAAGCCAATCTTGGTGACTTTCAAGCCCAACTCGAGGAAGTTACACAATTGGTACATAGATGATTGATGGAAAATAAGCACAGGCTCTCGAGAAGCAATCACTACCACCGGACGAAGAACTCTTGTTGCCAACCCGCAGTGATGAAGAGCAATCCGAATCAGAAGTTGTCATTCAGCTTCTTCCCACTCCATTGGTACATGTCATGATCACGAACCCTTAACTGAATGAAGAAGCATCTCCAATGATCATTGAACTAGATCTTTTGACAGAACTTGTGACTCCAACAAAAGAGCCCAACTTCAAGTTTAAAGAGCCAATTTTGGCACACACATCAGTGCTTCTAATCCTATCTAAAGAAGACCACACAATGTACTTCAAGCTAACATCTTCACTTGCATTCCAAGTGAAGTCCCACAATGTTCTTCCCAATCTTTTAGTCTTAGATGATTTGATTGCTGCCATTGTCCTTCCTAGGCCGTCGCCGCAACCATCACCATCAGTATGTGTTAGGGCAAAAGGCCAAGAGGAAGAAGAAGAACCAACCTTCAAGTCAAAAATGCTTCCTTTGCTAATTTTTGTAACGCATCGGCCATACTCAGTGGAGTCAGTATCTCTTACTGGGAGAGAATGATGCGGCCATCACATAGAAAATTGTTAATTTTAGAAGTTTCTTAATTTAGATTATTAATTTTAGAAGTTTCTTAGTTTAGTTACGAGTTTTATACGAGAGTTCATTTGGTAAAAAAATTCTAGTTAGAATAAAATTTTATTCCTATTTTTTATTTTTTTTAAAATAAATTAATTTTATATTTACTGCTTGAAGTAGAACAAGCCTGACCTTAACATCAAGATTCGAAGAAAAAAGTCTGTTAATTCTACGTTGATGAGACTCTTTGTTTGGTGCTAAACACCGGTGGTGTCGATGCCATGGTTCATTGTCCGGTGTGATTCCAGAGAAATTAATCCCTTTGATACCTCTATCGCCTCCGTTTATCCTCCTCCACGCGTTGTCCCCTTTCAAAGCCGCATAGATCTTTGAGGGCCATTCATGCTCCTGTTAACAGATAGCATGGAAGATGTGGATGGGATTTTTCATAATGGTGAAGCAGGTATTCTTCATGGTTGTGATGGCGAGTAGCGACGAAAAAGAAAAGCTGCTGAGGAGCTCCACTTATTAAGAGTTCAGACTGGGATGCTTTCTAGGGAAGTTTCTGTAAAGGAGACCAGACATGTAACACGATCAGAGGTGAGTGAAGTTAAGTAAGAGTAGGAGTTGGATTGCAATAATATTTTATCTATGACTAGCAGTTTATAATATTGAAGAAGAAAGTACCTCTCTTGGATTATTATGGATCAAGAGGTAAGTACACAAGTGTGTCATTAGGGGGACACCTGACAATAACTGCCGATTTGGGTATGTGGGGGCAGGATGAGGATGGAAACAAAATGGTCAATGACTACGTCCGCAAGTACAAGATTGGTTCTGGCAGTTACGGTAAAGTGGTGAGTGTCTTCTCTCGAGAGCTAGTATGATTTGGTAATGCTTTTACCTTGACACTCGAAATCTTTTTCATCTTGTGAGGAACCAGGTTTTGTATAGAAGCACCATATACGGAAAGCACTATGCAATTAAGGTAAGACTTTTAAGTTGCTGTACATTGTCAGTGATTCGCCTTTCTTGTTCTCATCTTTCCTTTTGCTCTATGGATTCTCTAGTTGCTTAGTTTGTTTATTTTTTAAGCCTGTTGAATCTACGTGACTGGCTGTTTGTGTTTGTTTACTTTCTTTCCTTTTTCTGATTTTTAGTTTAAGTAATCTTTTATGTGTCGCTTGTGTTGTAGTTCTCGGGTAAATATGCAGTGTAAAAAAATCGACAGATATCTGTTTATAACTATAATTTAATTCTTAAGTTGAATTCCCTTGTCACAAGCTTTCCACAAGTCACATTTATTGAAGTTGCGAGTGGCACCTTTCGAAACTGCCATGACAGATGTTCTTGGGGAGGTGATACTCACATATTTGAACTTGTATGTTTTAAATGTTACAAAATGTTTGTGACATCTATAATTAGCTACATACATTGTGTCGTTTATTGGTTTTATGCCTTTCTCATCCTACATGGTTGTCATCGACACATTGTCTCAATTATGTGGCGTCAGTGATGTGGACTCTGCTCCATCATTTGGTCATTATAATTTATGGGTCATTCACTTCGAATGTATGCATCTCAAAACTTTTCTATTACCTCCTCAACTTCTCCTTAGCTTCCTCATATCGAGAGTCCTTTATTCAAACTAATATATTATCTGTAACCATTCCAAGAGTTTTCACTGGTCGATAACGTAAATTTTTTAAGGGCTCCCAGCAAGTTGCCTCTCAAAGTTTTGTGCAATTATCATTTTTCAAGCATCAACACTATGTTCTTTGCATGGATTTTTTGTACCAAAATTTTGATTCCGATAAAAGTTTAATATGGTATGAAGTCCATGCCGCCAATCCCAGAGAGCTGGGATAAGGCGTATGGTGATGATATTCAGGCATCAATACTATACAAAATGGTCTCTTTCACTTCTGAGCTAAACTGGCGAACTTGAACAGTCTTGGTTGTGACCTTTTTATAATATTTGTTTTACTGCAAGACACTGATCTTCTTAAGAGCATGGATAATTCTGCTTTGATATTTCTCCTTGTCTAAAAGAGATTTTCTGGCCAGAAAACATTGCTTAATACTAGTTTCCATTTTAACCTTGCGGCTTTAGTCGTAGAGATGTTCTTAATATTTTTTTTTCTCACATCTATAGTCCACTTAAGACCATGTCAGTGCTTTTCTGGTGATAGAATTGTTATTTGATTTCTTTCTTTATTGTTGCATCAATACGGTCATTAAATAATAGCATCTGAAATCTATGTTTATTAAACTTCTTTTCCATTACACGTACTAATTATGAAAATGCTGGATCATCACAATATCGTCAATCTGATTGAGGTGATTGATGACCCAAACACAGATCACTTTTACATGGGTACTTATGATAGTTTTTTGATATGACCCAATACTTGAGTAAGAAGAGAGGGCCGTGAAAAGGAATGAAAGGAGGAAGGAGATCGAGATCTAGGGAAGGAGAAAGGAGACGTGAGGGGTAGGAATCCTCAACTTGCCTAATGGTGGCTCAAGCAGAGGAGGACGAAGGGGGTGAAACAAAAAGAAGATGAGATTAGGGTAAACTGTTCTTTCATAATCCAAACAAGATAGCCTAAGCTCTTTACATATACTTCCCATGCAATGGGCCTGGGCTAACCCCTTGGCTATTCCCTCTAGTTGGGCCAGGCCTTATTACATAAGACGTTAAATATAACTGGGCTAGAGGCCAGACGCCAGAAAGACTGGGCTACTCCCCTAAACTGGGCCGAAGGCCAATAATACAAAATAGACTAAGTAATTGGACTAATAGTTGGAACATAACATTCCACTACGCTCCGCTGCTAGCCTTGACCTCAAGGCTTCCAACCCAAATATTGAGCCAAAAACTCATCCTCATGAATCCAAGAAGCATCCTCCAGTGTGCAGTCCTGCCACGCAATGAGAACCTCCGTAATAATGTGGCCAGAATGACGCACTCGACGAGAATCCACGATCGATGCTGGTACCAATGGCAATTCAGCTGGCATAGATGGAGGAGTAGATACCAAACGAGAGGGATCACCCACAACACGACGAAGGCGTGAGACGTGAAAAACTGGATGAACTGTAGAATCGTTGGGAAGCTGCAGGCGGTAAGCCATTGGTCCAATGCGCTCCGTAATAGGATAGGGCCCATGAAAGATACAAGGAAGATTGGCGTGCTGGAATAAAACTGACATAGACCCAGTCACCTACTTGAAACTCATGGTCAGAATGGCGCTTGTCATAAATCTGCTTTATACGGTTTTGAGCCAAGGCCAAATTGCCTTTTAATTGCCGTAAAATATCATATCGAGTCTGCAAGATATCAACTTCACTGACCGAAGCACGTTGAGGCACATAATGAAGTAAGGTTGGGGGTGGCCGGCCATAAACAACCTGAAACAGAGAAAATCTAGTAGAAGTATGGTAGGCAGTATTGTATGACCATTCCGCCCACGGTAGAAAGTGAAGCCAGCGCCGGGGATTTTCACCTGCGAAGCAACGGAGATACTATTCCAAACAGCAGTTAACCACATCCATTTGGCCATCCGTTTGTGGGTGATATGCCGAACTCATGAGGAGGCGAGAACCTTGAAGAGTGAAAAATTCTTGCCGAAACTGTGATATAAATACCCTGTCATGGTTCGACACAATCGTACAAGGCATCCCGTGTAGTTTAATTCTTTGACATAAAGCTCAGCAACGGTCTTGGCTGTATAAGGATGTCCCAAGGCGGAAAAATGTGCATATTTAGAAAGCTGATCGACCACCACCATCACCACGGACTTGCCTTGCACAACTGGAAGGGCTTCAATAAAATCCATAGAGACATCCTCCCAAATCTATTCCAGAATCGGCAACGGCTGCAAGAGTCCTGAGGGAGTAATAGTAGAGGCTTTAGTGCGTTACATACCTCACATTCAGCCACAAATTTCTGAACTGCGCGCTTAATACTGCGCCATAGAAAACACTGAGAGACCCGTTTGTAGGTCCGAAAGGAGCCTTCATGTCCGGCCGTCGGAGTGGAATGAAAATGGGTCAGAATAGTATGATGGATGTGATCACAGTGAGGAACCCACAACCGATCCTTCCAATAAATAAAATCATTCTTCAAAACGAAAGATGGATCATCCGAAGTGTTGGCCTAGAGCTGAGCCAAGAGAGTAACTGTCGCTGGATCGTCCTGATAGGAATCCCATAAATTGGTAAGGAAAGGAAAAAATGGAGCAGACATACCGAGAGAAGAGGCACCCTCAAACTGGCAAGATAAAGCATCGGCAATTGTGTTTTCAGAGCCCCGTTTATAAACCAGCTCATAATCATAACCCAATAACTTTGTCACCCAACGTTGCTGTGCAGGAGTGGCAATCCTCTGATATAGAAAATATTTGAGCGGTTGATAGTCTGTCCGTATAATAAAATGACGCCGCAACAAGTACAGCCTCCATTTGGTCACCACGTGTACAATAGCCAATATTTCTTTCTCATAAGCTAATAATGACAATGAACGACCGGATAAAGCTTTGCTCCAAAAGGATATTGGATGGCCATCTTGAAGCAATATTGCGCCAAGGCCATGGCCACACGCGTCAGTCTCCACCACGAAAGGACGAGAAAAATCATGAAGGGCCAGAATAGGGGCCTTGCACATAGTAGCTTTTAAAGTGTCAAAAGCCTACTGGGCAATATCCGACCAAACAAATGCGCCCTATTTGAGGAGGCTGGTCAAAGGGGCGGCAAGAGAACCATAGTTAGACACAAATCGGTGATAGTAGCCAGTTAAGCCCAAGAACCCCTGAAGCCCCTTTAGTGATGTTGGAATGGGCCAATTCAGCATAGCCTCCACCTTGGAGGGGTCGGTAGCCACATGTCCATTAGAGATGACATGGCCGAGATAGTCAACCTGAGAACACCCAAACAAACATTTGGACCATTTAATAAATAATGGTTGCGAAGTACTTTAAAGACGGAACGAAGATGCTCAAGATGGTGCTCCCAAGAGGTGCCATAGACGAGAATGTCGTTAAAGAATACCAATACGAACCGGCGCAAGAAGTCCTGAAATATATCATTCATAAGCCCTTGGAATGTGGTTGGGGCATTAGCGAGACCGAATGGCATAACCATGAACTCAAAGTGGCCATCATGTGTGTGGAAAGTTGTTTTGTGGACATCCTCCAGATGCATGCGAATTTGATGGTACCCCGCGCGCAAGTCCAGTTTAGAAAAGACCCGCGCATGAGCTAGTTCATCCAGCAATTCTTCGATGATGGGAATGGGGTACTTATCTTTGAGAGTGGTCGCATTAAGAGCCCTGTAGTCCACACAGAATCGCCATGTGACGTCTTTTTTCCTGACCAACAGAACGGGCGAGGAATAGGAACTAGAACTCAGCTTGATGATCCTGGTCAACAACATCTCTTTGACCAATGTTTCAATTTCGGCCTTTTAGATATGGGGATACCTATACGGACGCACATTGGCCGGGGCAGCCCATGGGAGGATAGGAATATGGTGGTCATGTGACCGCGGGGGTGGCAACCTAGAAGGCTTGTGGAAGAGATCCTCAAAATCCGAAAGGAGGATGGCCAAGTCAGGGGGTGTCTCCGAAGGAGTAATGCCTGCCGACGATAGCAGTTGCAAGAAAAAACCTTGTGGAGTACCATGCGATAATGAATCCACTGAAATCATGGAATGGAGGGTACTTGGAAGACCGCCCAAGAGCCGGACAGACTGATCGCCTATGGTAAACTGCATCGTCATGGCGTCGAAGTTCCAAACCACATCGCCGAGATCACGAAGCCACTGCACGCCTAGGACCACATCAGTCCCCTGTGTAGGTAGTAAATAAAGGTCCAAAAGGAAGGCATGACCTTGTATAGTTAACTCCACCCTGGGACACATGTCAGCACTGTGGAGGTTCGAGCCATCACCAATCCGGACGTCAAAGGGAGACGAGGCTTGCAACTGGCATCCCCACCGCAAAGCCACCTTATCATTGATAAAATTATGAGTACTACCGGAATCGATAAGGATAGATACCTTCTGCTTCTTGATAGCTCCTTGGACACGCATAGTCTGGGGTATGTACATGCCCGAGAAGGCATGGAAGGAGATCTCGGGGTGATCAGGGCCCTCGTCAATAGACCCTCCAGGGCCAGGAGGGCGCCGGTCTTGCAGCGATGACCGGGAACAAATCTAGCCCCATCGCCGTCCTCAGGGCCCTCGTCCCATAGACCCTCCAGGGCCAGGAGGGCGCGGGTCTTGTAGCGATGACCGGGAACAAAATATTTGTCAAAATTAAAACATAGACCCTTAGAACGGCGCTCCTCTATTTGGGCTTGTGTCAGCCAGCGGATGGCCGGCTGCGGTACTGGGGAAGCAAGAGGTTTAGTCAGAAATACTTGGGTGGCTGTCGGGATAGGGGCTCTTGAAGGGGGCCTCCAAGCCCGCCGTTGATGGGTGAGGCGTTCCTCCACAATCCGTGCATGTTTAATCACTTCAGCCATGGAGGGGCGCGGGTAACGGGGAATAGCATCAGAAATTTCTAACTTCAAGCCTTGCATGAACTTACCCACCAGGGCCTCTTGAGTCCAATATGGAATACGATTAGCTATTCGCATGAATTCCATCTGGTAAGCACGCACTGTGGATGTATGCCGTAATGAGCTGAGAAGTTCGTTGAAGTCGGCATACTCCGTAGGCCCAAATTGAATACAAAGCTCCCGACTGAATTGTTTCCATGAATGCCCTGGTTGTCCTGCCTCAAAATATTGATACTAAATCAAAGCATCACCCGTGAGATGGAAGGAAGTTACCATTAATTTGTCCTCGTCGGATCGTGTATCCTGGTAACGGAAGAACTTCTCAGCTTGATACAACCAATCCACCGGATTCTCGTCCCCTGAATACTTTGGGAATTGGAGTCTGGCAAGCCATGTCTCTGCCACTGGCCTGTGGCCATGGAGCTCATCTTGCAAATGTCCCTGATTGGTCCAACTAGATTCAACCTGGTTATTTGCCCAATCAAAATCACGATCCTCCTCTTCTAGGCCTCTGCCAGCAGGTGGTTGCACCTTGGGGGCCTGATACGCCGGCGCCCATGGAGGGGTGTCTTGGAGCCGCTGGCTGAGATCCAAAGAAAGATGGATGCTGGTCCTAGAACCGGCTCGTCAGAGAAGGCCCACGAGTAAAGGGACCCGTTCGAGGGGGCGGCAGGACCCCCTTGTCAGGTCGACCTGAATGAGGGGCAGTCGCCATGGACATAGATAGTCGATCAAAGGACTCACGAAACATCGCCATCTCTTTTTGAAATTGCTGTTGTCCTTGCAGAAGAACCTGAAGAACTGGCGCCATGGACACTGTCATCATCTCGCGAAGTTCATCCCCCATGGGAGACGCAAGCGGCGCCTCATTGTGAGAGTCCTCTTGTGCGTTTGGCCCAGTCGCTAGCTACGACTCTGCATCTGTGTGTGGGTTGTGGGTTGCTTCTGACCATCGCGAAAGCTTCTCGCGATTCTAAGGATCGTTGCTCTGATACCAATGATATGACCCATACTTCAGTAAGAAGAGAGGGCCGTGGAAAGGAATGAAAGGAGGAAGGAGATCGAGATCTGGGGAAGGAGAAAGGAGACGTGAGGAGTAGGAATCCTCTGCTGGCCTAATGGCGGTTCAAGCAAAGGAGGACGAAGGGGGTGAAACAAGAAGAAGATGAGATTAGGGTAAACTGTTCTTTCATAATCCAAACAAGAAAGCCTAAGCTCTTTACATATACTTCCCACGCAGTGGGCTGGACTAACCCATGGGCTATTCCCTAGTTGGGCCAGAGGCTTTATTACATAAGACGTCAGATATAACTGGGCTAGAGGCCAGACGCCAGAAAGACTGGGCTACTCCCCTAAACTGGGCCGAAGGCCAATAATACAAAATATACTAAGTAATTAAACTAATAGTTAGAACATAACATTTTTGTCTGTAAGTTTTGCAAGTTAATGGTTAGACAGTTGATTTTAATGTTTATTTTAAAGGAATTAAAGTTTTGGAATCATCTACTTCTTTTTGTGAATATATCTTCAGTCATGGATTATGTGGAAGGAAAATGGGTATGTGACAAGTCTGGTCACCCAGGTGGGATTGGTGAATCAACTGCTAGAAGATACTTGCGTCCCAAAGTGGCTGGCCTCATATATCTCCATTCTCATGTAAGGTTTTGGTGCTTTAAGAAAATTTTACTTGCATCTTTTCAAGGATTTCGAAATACTTATCTTGCACTGATTTTTAATGGATTGTTTTTGCTATTGAACAAAAGAGTGGGATTTGTGTAATGTTTATTCTAGTGGCTGACTGGCTGTTAGGATCTGCTATTGAAGCTGTCACACGTACCACAATCAGATGTTTTAGTTACCAGTATGGTTTTCTTGAATATCAACAGCAACTACGTACGTTATATAGATCAGTTCAATTGACACCAGTTCTAGTGTTTCTATTTTCCTGATTTATTGGTTACCAAAGTTTAGTTTTTATGTGTACATGGAGACATCAAACCTGATAATCTTCTTGCCACAAGCAGTGCAGTTAAGATTGGCGATTTTAGTGTGAGTCAGGTCTTTGGGGCAAGCATTTTTCCTCTCTCTCTCTCTCTCTCACACACACACACGTGCATGGTTTTAGATCTCTTTCATGGTTGTCTTTTTGTGAATTAGCATTGTATTTAATGTTCAGGATGATGATGATGAGCTGAGAAGATCTCTGTGTTGCTTTGAGATTGGTCTGAATTATAATTTCACATTTATTATATTACTTGGATGGAGTTGGTATGGAGACTCAGATTGAGAGTATCGAAGAACCAGAGTTGTAGCAGCTGCTGAAAGTTTTCAAAATCACTACCATGTAGAACAACACACCATAGGCTGATGTGCACCTCTGTAACAGAAGAGAATGTTTATTTATTACGAGGAAAAAGGCATTTATATTTCTAGAGTTTTTTTTTTGGAGTATCTTCATCAGTGCAATCAAATTGTCAAAGCCATGTGTAACATGGCCTATCTTCTGACGGGATCACGTGTATTTTACAATGACCGAGCTATGGCAGAGTATTGAGGTTTTTCTTAATACGGCGGAGTATTGATTGCCTATGCGCACCATTTATCTGCCAACTTCTGGCCTTGGTGGTTGTTGCACAATCTGCCCTATGCCTGCCGAGCATTACGTTTCTTCACAATGTGCCCCATGCCACCATTTCTTCCTTTTTGACACACACACGCCTCTCTCTCTCTCTCTCTCTCTGTAGAATAACTTCACAGCACCATTCTATATATCTTCCAGTAGAATACAAATATTAGCACGACAATTTTACGTGCTTAAATGTGACATAACCAAACATGAGAACAATCGATACATGCAAGATGAATCAAGAAGAGGAGTTTTTGCGCAGAAAAATTCTTGCTAACCTAGCAAAAAAACAAAACAAAATAAAGAAACAATGTATTGGATTCCACTCACCCCATGTTGGGAACTAATGATTGGTTTGGTCTACAAGGATTTTGGATTTGCTTGGTTTGGTCTACAATCATTTTAAATTGGCTCATAATGATCAAATTATAGCTGGTCTTGTTTCTACTTTTCCAGTAATTCTAGATACAGTTTTAAAATATTGGATCTTACATTATTTAGATCGTGTATCTCCTTCACCTATAGCGATTCACCATTCAATAAATGAAGAAAAACTCATTTGATCCGCTAATATGAATCAAACCATAATATTATTTTGTACCTAAATAAACCATTTTGAATCTGACTCACATTATACTTTGGTAACCTGTGTGAGATGCATTACAAGTTGCACCACACCACCATGGACAAAATTCAAATTTTCAGGTCTATAGATAAAGCATCTTACAGTAGAAATTACATTTGAAAATAACATCAGCAATGATGTATAGTTCATTGACCTTAAGCTGAAAGGCTTAAAAAGTCTACACATCCCCATGCCCAAGTGGTAATAAGCTCATAGCCACCTTTCCCTCTTGCATCCACGCAATATTTCCTTTTTTTTTGGCACGAGAAAGCCCCCGAAGTGGCATCCCAAGCAGTACCACCGACATAATTATGTTATAGAACATCTTTACAGTTTGCCAATGTAAAACACTAAGAGCAACCTGGCCAATGTGAGTTAGCGATTTCTTGGTTTTTTGAATTTCCATGAACAAAAACTTTGGGTTCCTTCACCTGGGATCCATGAGAAACAGAACAATCAGCATTTGGAAACTATCTATTATATAATCAATATGGAAAAAATGTTAGTAGCAATTTGGAAGGATATATGTTACTTACGAGATTGATATGAGGAAAACCAATTTGAAGTCGAATTCTTGAAAATCCTTTTACATAGAACATACACTTAAAACCATCGACGAAAGGATGCTCACTGTTACACAGTACAAGAAAAAGTTGGTTAATTAAAAAAATAAATGAAGTCATTAAAAATCGATATGTTATCCATCAGCACTGCATAAGAGGGCCCTGTCTGACATAATTGCCAGTGGTTGTGAAGATGTTAATCCAGTTCTTAATAATAGCAGACATACAATTCAGAACGGCCTCAACCTAAAAGGTTCAGCAACCATATATGATTGACAGCTGGTCCTTTTCTGCCTGAAAATCTAGACTATTACAATAAAAAAGAACCAGGTAAACAATCATTATTAACCCTTTCAAAAGCCAGGACTAGGACACTGACACAGAGGAAACAAACGTGAAGATAGCAGACACTACAACAACAGGAGGATCAATGTCAACCGCTTCAATGTGCTCCTAACAAAAAAGTATATAGTGGAAGAACTTCTGAAGATAAGATCTTACTTGAGCAAGTAGGTGAAATTCCCATGCTGAAACTCCTTCAAATCAATTCCTTCTTCTTTAGAGTACCTGAATTAACAGATCAATCATTAATATAATGACCGCATAATGATGTATGAGAGCATAAAATTATATCATTCTTTATATATAGGGGTAAATATTTCAAGGTAATTCTCAGAAGATCAATTCAACTTCTTCAGTGTTATTTTCCTGTAACTATGTACTACAGGTCTCCATCACGATGAAAGAAACATACCTCCATGGAAAATCAGCTTCACAGAAACGAGAAATTCCATTCATTGCAGAAAAGGAGTCAATGTGGACATACTTTTCGGTGACTTTGTCATGGTGTCCTATAAATTCAACAAAAATTAGCTAAGAAGCATTAATGCTGTCATTTCAAATTGAGTCTTATTTTCACAACCACTAACCAAAAAACACTTACTTAGCTGATGCAAAGCCTTTAGAGCAGAAGCACTTGGATAATTGTTATATGATGCCATAAAGGTCACAGCAGAACACCCTAAACTAGAAAAAACAACGAAATGAACACAAAGACATGAAGTGAAGAGAAATTTGCATAATGAAGTTCATCCTACCTCACCAGAAGAGAACCCAACATAATTAAATAAAATAATTGCCACAGCTTCTTTTTTCTATTATTATAGCTGCAAAAGATTTCAAACAAACGTGTAAGTCAATTATAGCCATCACATATATAAAAAAGAAAAAATAAATTATGTAGCGTGTGCCAAATATCTGCAACCGTGGAAGCATTAAATCCTGCATCACGTACCAACCAACCTAATTGTAGAGCCTTTTGCTTATATATGCACATGTATCATGCATAACAGTCAGTTCAAGGATAGAACTAAATACAGTTGTGATCTATAAACTTCACGACAAAAGTAACTCCATGAAAGCATTATTTTTTCACAGCAACTTGAACTGGTCAGTACAAGTTCACTGTTTCAGGCAAATTCGGTAGCTCCTATGAATTTCACTCAAGGAAATTATCTAATTTAGTTTAACACCATCTGGTTATTGTAAATAAGAGCATGGTCTATACAAGCTTCAAAATCTGCTAGGTATAATAAACAAGAATTTTCAGAGATACCACCAAGTGGTAGATAAAAGGACATACATTCTTGCAGCTGACAATGCTGCTGATAAGTTGAACAAAGGAATTGAGCTGATTATGAAACGAAGCTCCTGCCATATTATAGAATTCGGAGAGTCAAACAACAATGGTGCCAAAATCCTACAGAAGAATTAAGACCTTATAGGCACCGGTTTATCATACCTTGTGGGGGAGCTTTGAATAAAGTGCAACAAATAAGAATACAGGCAAAACATATCTTGCAATCCTCCGGTCAAGTAGCACTCCTAGCTGCATTAAATAACACAGAACCAACAGTTACTGCAAAGTGAATATTCGAAACAAACAAAAAGGATTTTAGCAAGTCCAAGGCAATGAATCATGTTATGCACTTAAACATTTGCATCAATCAAATAACAGAGACCAAAAGGCATAAGATGAAATGTATTGCAATTGCATTATTCTATACTCACAAGACATAAAGGATATGCTGCAAGCAATGAACGGGGAAGTGCTGAAGTGAAGTACCAGTGGATGGCATGTGTCTGTTTGAGCATGTTAAAGGGAAGCACAATTTAGTAGAAAGACTAAAATTTCCCAAGCTTAAAAGTAGTGCTACAGGTGATGGACTCCACTACATTTTGGCATTTGCATTTCTAGAATGCAAAGTGAAACCACTTTGCATAGATTATACAAGGCCACACCATCAACTAACTTCTGAATCACCCCCATAAGTCACAGCATTCATAGACATCAGGAAAGGATACACCCCATTCAGAACTGCGGTTCAATACGGAGTTAAACCAGAATACTTCTAATTCAGGCCAAACCAGCTTCTGCCACATGATAGTGTCCAAAAGAATTGATAATCCTGTAACAACCACAAATGTTAAGCAAAATTGTATAACAATCATGGCCGTGCACCTTATCTTAGTATCTTAGCAAAATTTAGCTATTCTTGACATGATGATTAACATTCTATGTGAAATAATCTAGCTCAATTTTATTTCGAATAGCTAACCTGACACTACCTGTCTACAACTAGGAAAATGAAATGAAGATTTCCCTATCACTGTGAACTTTGTCTCATCTAACTATCGGCTTCTTGAGAGAATAAGAGTTTTTTTTCATAATTAGAATAGAATTCCATTAAAGCATGTCTTGTGAACCAACATAACCAGTTCGCTCTACAAACAGAAGCGTGACACGAAATGGCAAAACAAAGGAAAAAAACAACTAACTTAGCATATTAAAAGCTCTGATTGAGTGCTGCTTACCCACCTATTCCAACGAGAGCTGTCTGGATGCAGCACTTAAGTGCTTCCCAAAGTGAAACTGATTTAGTCTGTTATCAACAGCGTTAGGAGTTTAAAAAATTAACACACCTTCTAAAGTATAATGGCTCATATGATAGATAATGCTTTGTCAATAAATGGCAGCATATGAAAAGATTTAGTAAAAGTTCATATTTACTCTAAAATATCCAAATTAGTTTCCGGTGTACAATCTGTTGAAACCCAGGTTTTATAAAATTTGATCAAAGAACACAAATTAAGGAATAAGTCAACTAATAGAATGTAAGAGAAGCATTACCAGCAAAAGTTCTAATCCAATCGGCCCCAAAAGTAGCAGTATGTCACATCGAAATACAAGTGTGGCAAAAGTCTGCCATATACAAGGAACAAAAGAATCAAATAAGTACAAATGCTACCATATAGACATGGAGCCTACCAAAACAGAAAAGAAAAAGAAAACGGTTATCCATCCTTCAAAGAATCCTTTGAAGGGACGAGTACAAGTTTGCAGAAGATATCAATGCACCTTTTGCTTAAAATTTGATAGTATGAAAACATACACGATACGTGATTATTCTAAGGTGACAAGGTACATACCAAACATTGCAAGGTCGCACAAAAGTTTCCCTTCAACCAGAAAGCATATGCCAAATTGACTGCATAAAGAGGGCAAGATGTGAATGACAGCTTTGGCAAGGAAAGTTCTCACAGTATTCTGTGTATA
Source organism: Houttuynia cordata (assembly GCA_039654745.1). Lineage (NCBI taxonomy): Eukaryota > Viridiplantae > Streptophyta > Magnoliopsida > Piperales > Saururaceae > Houttuynia > Houttuynia cordata. The sequence goes on from CM077505.1 coordinate 28,876,931, forward strand.
ATGTATCTTATTTATCACTTTAAGTTATAAACTTGTCTATACATATATTCATGTTGGACACAGAAGCCTAGGCAAAGGAAACTACATGACTCTGCAAGCATAAACTTCCAAGCAGTGGGAGTGGTATCAACACTGATACTGTGTCTTGTTGTTTGCATAACTCTCATTTATAGGTCTTTGAAATTCAAAACACTAGTCAAAATGCACGTGTTAACAGGAGTCACAAGACCCCAATCTATATTACTAATAATTATCATTATTATCTGTCTCTAATTATGAATTCCCACAACCATAAGATGTTGAGTTGGACTCTTAAAATCCTGAAGTTATCTTTAAGTCTCTCACCAGTTATTATGAATCTATTATAATTTTTTATTAGTTAGAAAAGTAATTCAACTAACTATCAGTATTATTATTAGTTGCTTAATATTGAACAAAAGGTTAAGTGGGAGTATTAATTACGGTTCTATTAGGATTCTTGTTTAAGTAGAGGACTAATAGAGGGTTTTTCTGATAACACACTTGAAATTGTCCTTTCCACCCTTTTACTTTTAATAGATATATAGATATAGATATAGATTTCCAGTTTAGGAGCAAAAATGCCAGCTTATATTGCCCACAGCATTTTAGCAATAAGGACAACTAGTTTCCTTAGCGATCCCTCAAGTAGATGAAGATAAGAAAATAGGTCTACTGCGTTTATCATTTATATAAACATCAAAAGAGAGAAGTGGAAAATACAAAAAAGTGGAAGCCAGATACCATTCATTTCCAGATGAAACAATAGCTAGTGCTAGCTGTGAGCCCCTATAAATGCAAACATTTATAATAAATATAAAAAGAAGGACAAAAGTGTATTTACCTAAAGCAAGAGCTAGAATATTCGGCAGAGGGCGTGTGCAGTAGAAGAGTACATGGAATTGCGATGCAGTTAGTATGACAAAGAAAGCCTCCACTACATAACCAAACTTCCTTCTAATCTGTCCAACATAAAAGATCTAGTTTCATATCGAAGTAAATAAAAAGATATTGACACCAAGTATGTCACATATACTACACACCAAAGAAAAATAGTTAGCAAATGAATAACTTTAAGGACACATATTTTCAAACCAATTTAGTGCATGAAATAGTGAAGAGCAGAACAATCTTTAGTATTGAGGAAAACCCAAATCAAGCATTTCACATCTGTCCTGATTTTCATAAAACAATACGCACATGCGAAGAATATGAAGACAGCATAATTCTACTCATTTAAAGAAAGCATTTCTGTCCAGATGATCTAGGGTTAAGGACAATGAGGACTCTAATAAAAACAAACATTATTTAAAGATTTCCTCTTCTAAAAACAACTTCACATCTAGAGTTATTTCCTCTTTAAAGATATATCATATAATTTCTCCTTTACTAGGATTTGCTTAAACAAATTTGCCCATCAACCTAACATAGGTCGTAGGAGGTTCCTAGTTCATTAATGCAAACATGCATTGAATATCAGTATGAACATAATTTGCAAACTCAAAATCATACCTGAATGCGGAATATCCGCAATGCTGATAATACGATACAGCCGAGCATCAAACGGACTAGAAATTGAGAAAACACACACTCAGTTGACAATCTTGATCAATTTAATGAAAACAACAAAAATAATCAAAGTTTTATACAGCATATTGTTACTACTCAATCTATCGAGTGCAAAATAGATAACTAACTAATACAATAAACACTTCATTTTCAAATAGTAGAACTAAATTACACCAAGTTCAGCATGACTATCAGCAAATTAGTTGAATCCCTGCCAGAATGACATAATTGACAACTATTATCACAACATAAGATTCTTCAAGGGGTTTGACGGTATATGAGTTCAGGGGCAGATATAATATCTTCTAGTTATGGATCTCATAAGAATGCTGTCATAAAAAAAGGCCACACTCCCTGACAACAAATGTACATGGGCAGCAAGTAGGTAAATAACATTGGAGGTTTTATAATGTCCTTTATCATATACATAAATCGGGCTATTAATAACAAAGTTTGCACAATCTTAATCTTTGGGATGGTGCAGTTAAAGAGAAAAATATAGGCATCAACAATGGAGTGTCTGTTTAAACAATTCCAATAAATGCTTCCAGCTCAGACTCCACAGGTATAACTAACATAGTTCCAAGAACGTTTCAAGGGAACATTTTTCATCCTTTATGCTTGATCCTCTAAGAAATTACCAAACCGCAATTTTACTAATATAAAATGCCAAGTTAAGGCTACTCTTCAAACAGGCGTAACAGAAACTATTTTGGAAAAACATAGATATGTATGCCAAATATTTGATCAAAGAAAAGACAAAAATGTCAACTTTTATCAACGTACCTGCAACAAGAGCATACAGTTTTGGCAGGTGTAACATTTGAAATGTGATAACAACCGGTGACACCAGAAGAGATACAGCAATTGCACCTGCAGATGAAATTTGCTGAGCTATAACAATTGTAATAAACATTGGATTATAATGTTTAATTAAATAAAATGTAATAGCAAATTAGCTTAAATTTCTCAAGTATCAAATCATTGAAAAATACAAAGAAAACATGAACAAAAAACACAAGTATGCAGATGTAGTCAACAACAGATGCATACCAAATAGGTTTGTAATGAGTAATTGGACGACCGCAAGATTCAACCAACAAATGCTATATACACGTAGAACTATATGGAGAAAAAAACATAAGAAGGTGGCCTACATAATTTTCAAGAGTATCTGAATGAAACCAGTAGAGATCGCATTTTGTACATTCCCTCCATCCAATATTGCTCGTCTGCATTACAAAATGAGAAATTTATTGGACTCATAAGGCCCGTATAAAAAAACGAGTGACTGTCCCTCTCCCTTGTTTTGGTCTGAGCAAACCCAGCCATGTAAAGTAGGACCCGTCTTTTTTCAAATCCAGACGAGCTTGATTGGACGGAGAGAGTATGATATATGGAAAGCTATCAGCCAATAGTGAATTAGATACGGATCAAACAATAGCGATAGAAATGTGAAACCAAATTGGTTCTAGCAAATGAAAGAAGACGTTACCGATGAAAGTACGGGGAACAACTCCTGGAAACTCCAAATGATCATACTGTCGCGAAAGATACATACCAATTCAGCATCACCACCAAATTTGAATCAAATTATACGCTCATTCGAAGCAATTCAAAAGTTAAATGAACTGAGTTTAAAAGAGCAAACTTGCCTTGTCCAGGTGACGGCGATGATATAGAAAATCATGCATTGCCTTCATAAGTAGAAATTTTGCAAGTACATTCGATTTCGATAATAAGCATGCAAGAAAAACATATTAAAAGAACGTAAATTTAGAGGAAGCTACAAGTAACGATGAAGCAGAGGCAAGTAATAGTAGAGGAGGGAACCTGAACATTGAAGCTCTCTTCGACCTTGGTGTAGGGAACCATGGCCACGTAGAAAGCGGCGATCGATCCCAGCAGCAAATCCCATCCTAATAACTCAGAGAATCAAACCGAATTCATCTGCAACTATATAAATCGATATGAAAAATTCAAGTAAATATCAGTAAAGAGATTTGCTTCGGTACCGTAATCATGGAAAAATTTGGAGAATTTAGGGTTCCGGGCCTCTGATCGCTTCGGCGCAGCCATGATTTTGCAGAGAGGAGGCAGAGCTTCAGGCCGATTGCTAGAGACGAGCTAATTCGTAAATATCCGCGCATCTCAGGGGTTTTAGGAAAATGGTGAAATGGGCCCTGGCTTTTTGAAGTAACTTCCGATTTCCATTTCCCAGTCCCACAATGAAGCCCATGTTACTCTAAAATAGGCCCAGACCACTTGAGCATGTTTACGCCCAGTCTTTCCAAAGGAAGCCCAGTGGGCATACCATCGATCCGGTTTGGTTGACGGTAACGTTTTAACGTGGTTCAGCCGGCCAGATCAACCCTTCAGACGCTGTGAACAATGACATTGCCGTTTGGGGCGTGATTATAAGCAAATATCCACACTAGATTTTCCGGATCCACTGTAGCATCCATGTCGTGTTTCAGTTGGATATGAAAAAAACATGGATATTACACTTTAGTAAAACTGTTTTGCTTTTAATCATGCTCCAAATGGCCCCTAAATAGGCGCTCTTTGGATAGTGAAAGAGTAGTGAATATGAAAGTAAATTTAGGTGAAAAAATTCTTTGAATTTCACAATAAATGTTAAATACATTTGGATAGTGAATGAAATGGGCAATATGTTTGGATACTGAATGTGATACAGTGAAAAGAATTTTTATGACCAGACCACTTTACCCCTCACCTAGGCTTCTTCCCCTTTCTCTCCCCATCGGCATCCTCCACCTCTGTCTGAACCCCATTTCCCTCCCCGTCGCCCACCCCCGCCTGAACAACATAATTAGCGCATTATAAACTTCTTCACAAAAAAGATGACAAAAGATTAGCTTTAACTTTACAATCTCAAACAATGAAGCCAAACTTCATACAGTTAACTTGATTTTGAAGTTTGAGATTCTATTAGCAGATACTAAGGCTCTGTTTGGTTGCTACTTTTAGAAGTAGGAAAGTTGGATTTTCTAAATGAAGTGAAAGTGGTGTTTGGTTAGGAAAAATGTATTCTTGGGAAGGATTTAAGTCATGATGGCATTTTGTATAATTTTCAAAAATTGACAGGGGTAATTTTATGAAAACAACACAGTTTCTGTTTTTTTTAAAGTACCCCTGTTATTTTTTAAAAATTACAGTAAATGCCATTGCAAGAAGCTTTGCTGACTTCTTTTGGGAAATCTCCTCTAGAGGGGATTTTCCAAAAGAAGCTGAATCCTTTAGAATCTAGCTTCTTTTGAGCCAACCAAACGGGGCTAATTCACCAAATGCCACAACTGCCTATGAACACAAAGATCCATTGTTTTGTTCATAATACCCAAAATCCAGCCATTATATGCAAAAACCAAGTACCATAATCCACCAGAAAACCCAAATACAAAAGAAATCGAATCATGAATAAATATAAAGAGGATTGATTTTAGAGTGAACCTTGGATTTGGCGTTCGATGTTGCGGTACTCCTGGCAGAGGCGGCGTTGCCAGTCCCTGAGCTACTGCTAAGAATTAGCCTTGGGTTTTAGCAGACTCTTCACCTTCTCCATCATCTCTTTGCACCAACTTGAGCAAGACCCAACTCCCAAATTGGCTCAATCAGTTTGCAATCTCAATTTTTTTGTTCATAATACCCCAAACCCAGCCATTATATGCAAAAACCAAGTACCGTAACTGAAACTTCATATAGTTAACCTGATTATGGCCCTCCCGGAGGTGAGGTATTGAAGGCGGAAGTGAGGAGTTAACCTGATTATGGCCCTCTCGAAGGTGAGATGTTGAGGGCAGAAGTGAGGAAAAAGAAGCTGACAGAGAGCGCAATGGTGGTGGCGGCTTTGTCGAAGTGCTCGAGAGATTGAACGGGGCAGGGAAGGTGAATAGGCAATGGCGAAGGCAGTGTCGTAATGGCGTTGTTGTCGAAGAGCAGGAGATGATCGTCGGTCTGCCTAGTGGAGAAGAAAAATGGAGAAAATAGAGAAAACAGGCAGGTGGGCAAAATTGTAGTTTTCATAAATGAATTTCTTTCACCTTTGGTGACTTGCGGTATGAATTCTAGTGAAAGTCATGGCTATTTTACCAAACAAACTTGCTTCATGTGAAAGAGGGCTGAATTGACAGTGAATTCAACCCTCTTTCACTATCCAAACAGCCCCATAATAACCGCATTTGGCAACAGGGATTTGGAACTTGTGACCCTAAATTTCGTCACTTCATTTATAACACAAAAAATGATGGAGTCTAAAATGCGCGTATGACCTATCATTTATACAATCACATACCCAAACACTAAATATTAGAATCTCATTCGTAAAATTACATTATTCTCAAATACTAAATTTTTCAAATACAAATCTCATTTACCTATGGTTTAAAAGGACATGAAGTTATAAATCACACCTTTAAATCCCAATCAATCAAGGTTGCCAAATGCACTAATTATTACACACCATATGTGTTTTATGACATTTAGAAGTACCCTTTAGTTAATTCCATGATAATGTAGCATCAAATTATTACACATCACCGTGCAAATGCATATTTTCAAACTATCTATTGATTAGTTTAGTTTCCATTCTCTCTCTACTTGATCATGAAGTTAACTTTTTGATAGGTAATATTCCCTCCTTCTCCTGTTTTAGACGTTCCCTGTCAAAGAGGACAATCCAGTTGGCTCCAGTTTTAGATGCTCCAACTGGACAATTTAAGTAGATTTTGAACCTAGTTGGGGTTTCCACTATCTAGTAACAATCAATATTTTTTCATCAGGAGCTATTAAACCAGGAAGGAGGGAGTATTAAGGCAACAAATTATCATGTCATGATCAGAAGCCCTGGACCCAAGTGGAATAGATGGATAAATAATTGAGTTAGATTGGACAGCTCCATCACTGGATTGATGATGATCATTGCTCACCAACTTGCAGATGGATTACAGTGGGAGGGTCTTATTATGATACAACTGATTGCGCTTGTTGTGTTTAACATGTGTTACTATTTCACATTTACAGATGGTGACAAAAGAAAGCTGGTGATCCAGTTGGCTCTATCTGGTCTTGAGAAACCAGTACCATACTGAGCCAACATCATGAAATTCCGAGACCGAACTTGAAATGAAAGGGGTGATGATGATGATAAATCAGGGAGAATAATGCTAAGTGACTGGTGATGCCTCTTTGATGTGGCCTCTCTTGTTGCTTGCAATCTCACCGGCCTCTTTTGAGACTTAAGGGGTCCAGTTCAAATCATTACGCTTTTTTTTTTGTTTTTCAAATCATTACGCTTTTGAATCTAAAAGACTTTCATCATGAGATTGAGGGAGATGGGGGTGATTCTACTGTGCCTTCTCTGCTGGGTCAATTACCTTCTCTATTTCACTTTTTGGAATTTAACCTTCATTTAGTTGGCTGAAGAACCAATAGCAACATGAAGATTTTGTTGGGTACTGCATAAACAAATCAACCTCTTCGATCTTATCTACACATGATGAATTTAAAAGAAAGAGCAACACTTTCTAGGGTATGCGAACATGAAAATGAGATGAACTGCTTAGTTATTCAGTAAGAAGGCCAAGTTTCTGTATATAAGGTCTCATCAAGCTAACTCTAATAGCAAAAGGCATCAATCTTGTTTCCTGATTAATGGACTGGTTAGTGGTTATAACCCTTTTCTTTTATGATTTGGCTTACTACTGGTCATGATGATCCTTGACAATTTTGACACACGAGATTCAACTTCGTCACATGCTCAAGTTGAGTTTGAGACTAGGTATATGCTATAACATTGTGTAAAAAAAAGGTACTCCATCCGCTGAGGCAGGATTTGAAAAGGGAGTATATGTTATAGGACGCGTCCAGCTGGCCAAAGTTCATGAGCATGGAATAGAGGTCTAACATGATACATACCTACCGAGTGACTGTGCTAGAACCCCTATGTATTATGGTCATTGAGCCAGGTTAGGAAAACATTTTCCTATATTATAAGGAAACATGATAATGAGCCACACCCTTAAACACAACAACTGCCATGGGACCCATCCAGGGGCCTCTGCTGATGTTATGCAGGGCTTTGGCGCAAGGCACCCACCAGGTCATGTTTCTAGTGCGCAATCCACTTGGATTCAGCTTGTTCACATTTCTCATTTCATCCCATGTGGTTTTGCTCCCGTATTGGGTGTTCAAACAATGTAGTTGTGACTTCTGACTGCAAGAGCAGATGTCTCCCTTACAAATCAATCTATTAGGATAAGAAGAGCCAGCTCCCAACACCAACAAGTTGTTTTGCTGTCACAGACTGTTGGCCACTATGTACTGTCTACATCTCTTTTTGTGTTCCCTCTCCTCTTTGGTTATGCCTACAGGACTAACACAGCACAGGAAAAGTGAACGTGGACAATATTGTTGCAGTACTGGTATGATGTTTGGATAAATTTAGGGTTCTCAATTTGAAGTTCAGACCTAGCATATATATCAAGAAGGGGAGAATATACCACACTATGTTTTCTCTAATTTGTCCAAGATTAGAAGGCAGGTCAGGACTAGGGTCCTCATGAACTCATGTGGTTCGCCTGCTTCCAATAATGTAGGCAATGGGACCTCCATTCTCCCTTAAGTGTGTCATGAAAGCGCCAGTGATTCGAAGGGAGCCTAGTCCTTCCTGTTCTTGGCATGAAAGACAAGGGAATAAAGTTTTGATCATTGGAGATGGATCTTTGGCGGTTGGATGAATATACGTGTGTGTGTGTGTGTGAGAGAGAGAGAGAGAGTTGTGTGAACTGTGAAGGTGAGTGGGGATGTGATGCAGAAAAATTGAGGTCATTATAGCTCCTTTTCTAGGTTGAAGAAAAGAATCGATGGGAATATTACGATTCCGAAGTATTTAGGCGTCTCGTGTTTTCCGAGTGAGAAAAGATATGCTCCACTTGAAAGAGTTGTAGCTTGTGATCACCTCCTTTCGCTCTGCATACATAGTACTCCCTCCGTTCCAAAATACTATGTACATTTGGAAATATTAATTTTCCAAAATACTACGTACATTTTGCCAAATTATGTGACTTCCTCTTTTCAAAATTGGAGGAGACTCGGAGGGATTGACTTGAATTTAGTTCGTAAACAAGCATATGAGTTGGACGGGATACGAAGGACAAGAAGTCATGTAATTTCTTTGCGGGCTTCATAGTCCAATAAAAATAAAAATTTTCTCAAATGTACATAGTATTTTGGAACGGAGGGAGTAGAAGATATTTTTATCACAACATACTACAAGACATTTTACTTACCGAAGTTAGAGTATTATGAATGAAAAAACAATCTGATAGCCCATAAGAAAAAGAAGAATCTGATGACAACTTGAGACCTAACTACAGCCATCCTCGTACATATCACTGAAGTCTAGCTACTAGTCTATCTATTGAAGCCGGACGGAGGGAGTATATTACAATTAGAAATACAACTGAACTCATCTAATTGGGCTTGCTCAACATCTTAAAGTTCGGGGACCAGGAGGATGTCAGCATTTTGTATACTCTATCATACAGGAGTATTATACAGGCCAATTTCTATATATAGACGAAAAGTTACATAATAAAAGCTACTTTATATATAAATATGTCTACAGATATAGGAATATTATACTAACATCGTCCTCAACTACGAGAACCTTTTGGTATAAGAAAAAGAAAAAGTTCATTCCCTCCATCCAGATTTCTGCTGACAACCACGTTCCATCCCTCCCCTCAGGCTGAGTTTGGATTGAGTAGTTTGGCGGGCCAAGGAGATGAATCAAGTACACGAACTTGTGCCAGAGAACATACTAAAATCTTTTCTTCAAGCTCCAGCTGTGCTAAAAAATTAAGGAAAGGGAAAGAAGAGCAGTAGGAATAGAATACAAGATTGATGAATTTTAGTTGCAATAATGGACGGTCATGAGCGAGGAGCCTTATATTCTGGTCCACTGGGAATGCATGGAATGGAGTTTGCACAAGTAGAAGAAGATCAAAACCAAGGCCTCAGATACTTGGCCCCCCATCACAACAACCCACATCCCTCCCATGTTTCTCTTCCTTTCAACAACCACATGGTAGCCGATGGAAATGGATCCAGATCCAGCTGGAATCAAGATCAGGTGGGTATATGATCGAAAACCCTTGAACTAATCCATATCTATAGCATCATATACCACAACAAAAGGACATTTATCTAGTGCCTTTTTTTGCGGTAGAAAGATTTATCTAGTGCTTTTGGTATTTATATAGCATGGTTGTGTGTTTGGTGGGTATTTGCTTGTGACTAATATCAGATTGAGAACATGGTTCCCAAAGTTGGAAATGGGCAGAGTTGCACTGCCGGCGCTGGTGGCAGTTCATGGTACGTGTACTTTCCATACTTTTCTTTAGGACTATTGCCCCCATTTTTTCCTGCTTGTGCATGTATGCTAGCTATCTGATGATTGTTGTGTTGAAATACTTCTGGTCCCTCATCTTCTTGAACAACAAATGTAGGTGAGCTAGCAAGTTTGTTCCTTCTAATTTTTTATTACTCTCTTATGTACGAACTTTTATTGACTATATATACGCAGAAAGTGATTTCAACAAATGTAGGTATTACAGTATTGTTAATTGATGTCTCTTGTATAATTTACAAACTACTTCATGATAAAAGTGCCACCATCTTTTGACCTTTGATGCTTCTAGACCTAACTCTCTCTCTAACTTGTCCTTGTGATCTATCTCTCTTTGTTTCTCACATCTCGTGTTTGCTTCAGGTGGAGGAGTTCTTCTGCTGAGAAGAACAAAGTGAAGGTGAGAAGGAAGCTGAGAGAACCGAGATTCTGTTTTCAAACACGAAGTGATGTTGATGTCCTAGACGATGGATACAAGTGGAGAAAGTACGGACAAAAGGTTGTGAAGAACAGCCTCCATCCAAGGTAACCGTCACTCTATTGTATTTCTTCCAGTGCTGTGCATATATTAAATTAAAGCTACATCTTATAGATTTTTCCATTTAGTTACTTCTGAAACGGATGAAAATTATCACCGAATTTTGTTATTGTTGTCGGCCAACTGATGCATCATGACTATGAAGATCAAGCACATAATATTAATGAGACTAATGAAAACGAGTCTTTCTATTTCTGTGCGAGCATATTATTTGATGATTCTTCCTCTTTCTTCCAATCCACAGACTCAACGAAGTAGAAGTAAAAAAGAAAGAGCCTAGAGAAGATTTTTGGCTAACAATAGCCTAACATAGTACCGTAAATTTAAAGAGAAGAATTCAAGGTTTTAAAAATGAAAATTCTTACGATAGTAGTATATAAACTAACCTACATATCTTTGTGGTTAGCTATTTCAGCATACATGTGTATATACGAGATCAAAATCAGACAGTGTTGAATTCATCTAAACACATGTAAAACTCATTATAAAAAGCATTTACATTATATCCCATTTCCCACTGTTCAGGATCACAATCTGATAAACACACGATTAATTAGATGTTAAGTACTGAGCCTTATTTGTTTTGGAAATTTTAAGCAGAAGTTATTATCGGTGCACCCACAACAACTGCCGAGTGAAGAAGAGGATTGAACGACTGTCTGAGGACTGCAGGATGGTGATCACGACCTATGAAGGAAGGCACACCCACTCTCCAAGCGACGATTCCCAGTCATCTGAAAACGAGTGCTTCAGCTCCTTCTAACACAACTTAGACGCATGATAATTACATAATACAAGTTATATATGTTGAGACTTGCGATACGTCAAAATAACGTCCATGATTGGATTCTATTAAGTGAAACAGTAATGCAAGTATTGTTGTGGTCAATCATGTACTGCTTCTAAAGAAATGAGTTAGCAACAACTGGTCCATGTCTATAAGTATACACAAAACCTATTTATCAAATCAAACTCCATCAAAGAGAAGTTTACTTAATGATATTAATGTTCTTAGTCTTTTTTTTCAAATTTTTTTTTTCATGTGTAATAGTATAGTGGTGACATCAATAGTAGATTATCAAATGAAATATGTTTATTTTCTTAAATTCACTTATCACAAATACTATAAGTTTTCATATTTGCACATTGACAATGCTTTAGAAGCACTGGTCCTGTGTTTTAACCCCTACTCCGTTGTTCCGACTTACCCAGTGTGTGCGATGTATATGAGGCGACCATATATATATATATATATGGTGCTATAAAAGGCCGGTTACATGGTATCCAAACAAGAAACATCCCTTATGAACCAATGCAGTGTTGGCAGGATGGTTAGGACACACTTTGTGAAGCGGAAATCTTGATTTTGTAGCACCGACCCCAGATTGATGGGCTTCAGATCTTCTATGAAGCCCTTAATAGCCCTGCAGTGTGAGGCCCAATAAGACAGAGACACTTGGAAACCCTCATACCAAGATTTTATATGCTCATTAGACAGGCGCGTAAGTTTCCTAGGTGTGTCCATCTTAATGGGGCCTCACACCGTAGTAGCTGCGAGGGCCTCACAGAGAATCTGAAGCCAATATATCCCACACTACCTGATGTTAGGGTGAGGGTACGGTACTCTGAGAGGTTGGTTGCCCTGCCTCCTCTCGTCTAGTCCTAAGGACTCATACACCCCTTGATAGCATATTGAGCTTCATTAGGGGGCACAAAGAGTTCAAAAAAAATGAGAGAAAAGAAGGGACTGCATTTCCATTACTCTCTAGTGGATGACATATTGGGCTGAATGAGGCCCAAGTTGAAGGCCCATATTAGAAACCCATATGTACTTAAGGAATCCAAAACCGGGATATTCTTGTCTGGCGGCCCATGGCTGGGACCCATCACTACAAATACCTATCTTCTCCGCCGACCAGACCCTTCTCTTTCCAGATTAGGGTTTCGCCTCAGATTCCTCTCTGTTCTCCATCTCCGGCCGAGCTTGTTTCAGCCCCAAAGCAGCTGAGATGGAGCAGACCTTCATCATGATCAAGCCTGATGGCGTCCAACGCGGCCTGGTATGCAACATCCTTTTCCCTTTGACCATTTTCCATTCAAAGTTGCTACCTTTTTCCATATCTTATCTTTTAGTTTTTTGCTTCCCTTTCAGGTCGGTGAGATCATTGCCCGATTTGAGAAGAAGGGTTTCTATCTGAAAGGTGCGATTTTGCTTTTATGTTCATTGTTTTTTTAATTAAAAAGCTTATATGTCGTGGTTTCTATTTGAAAGGTGCGATTTTACTGTCATTTTATTGGTTTTTTTGTTAATTGGATTCGATGCTGGTGGTTTCTATTTGAAAGGTGCAATTTTGCTTGCATTTTGTTGATTTTTTGTTAATTTGCTTGGGTGTTGTTGGTTTCTATTTGCAAGGTGCGATTTTGCTGTCATTTTTATTGGTTTTTTTGTTAATTGGATTTGATTCTGGTGGTTTCTGTTTGAAAGGTGCAATTTTGCTTTCATTTTTATTGGGTTTTTTGTGAATTGGATTGGGTTTTGGGCTTATAATTGATGAGTTGTAGGTCTGAAGCTGACGAATGTTGAGAGGGCATTTGCTGAGAAGCACTATGAGGACCTGTCGGCCAAGCCCTTTTTCGGTGGGTTGGTTGATTACATCATCTCCGGCCCTGTTGTTGCCATGGTCTGGGAAGGCAAGAACGTCGTCACGACTGGCCGGAAAATCATTGGTGCTACGAACCCTGCTGAATCTGCGCCTGGCACCATTCGTGGTGATTTTGCCATTGAGATCGGAAGGTAACTTTAGTTCAACGTTGATCTCAATTATTATTCTCTTATCACATTAAGTACGTTTCTGATATTCCCTTTCCTGTATCGATTTGAAATTTTGAATGCGGGTGCTTTACTATTGTACATGTTTTCGACACTGAAAAAGTTCTACTATCTACATGTCATTTATATTGGGTACCATATAATGGAATTGCTATCCCATTATCACGTTAATTACGTTCACTTCAACTTTGTTTTGCGTTGATTATCAATTGTTAAGTAAGTTGATATTGCCTTTCTTGTATTGATTTGAATGATTGGTGCTTTACTATTGTACGAGTTTTACTATTGGCATTTCATTATATTGGGTTCAATTCAATGGGATTGGATTTGATGATTAGAATGTTAATGGTGGTTTCTATGAATTTGGTTGCAGGAATGTTATCCACGGGAGTGATTCAGTGGAAAGTGCTAGGAAGGAGATTTCTCTGTGGTTCCCAGATGGTGCCGCAAACTGGCAGAGCAGCCTTCACTCTTGGATCTATGAGTAAATTCTTGTGATGAGTGTCAATACTAGAAGTAATGTTCTACTACCAGTGTCATTTGCTTGTTTACTACAGTATCTGAGCATTGGCTTTGGATTAATGTTTCATTGATGGAACTTCAAATTTTGATTTGAGTATGTTGACATTATGTTTCTATACCTTCTTATAAGTGATGTGCAATCATGGTTGTTGCTTGGTGCTTTCCTTTTGGTCGACATGTTCACTTGCCCAATATTGCCCTCAGGCTGCTAATGAATGACAATATCTAAATCTAGATGTCGATTCTGAAATAATTGGATCTTTGATTGGCCAAAACACATGACGACTACAACCAGAAACGATTGTTTTGAGAATTGCTTCATTCATAACCTCCTTTAACTGAATCTTAGGTGCTGGTGGGATAAAGGTTTTTTAGAGGGAATTTATAGCAGAAGGAATTTTCATTACTCGTGGCTGAAGCGAATTTATGCTTCACGAAAAATAAGTAATGGTTGTACATTGTGCCACATTAGCCGTACGTGGCTAAATTTAGATGCAGATTAGGATTGAAACTCGTAGTAGGTGTGTTCGAATCTCATAACTCATTTTGTACTTATATCTCCAATGTATATGTCAAGCAAGCGCATGAACGAGCTTTTATATGTTGACACATAGTTGAAGACTGACTTTCAACTGGCAAGCGGTCGGCCAGATCTGTTATCTTTATTTTTATTACATGGAGGCAAGGAAACGATTGCTTACATAAAGGGTGAAACGAATAAAACGGAGGAATCAATGAAAATAGGCTTGTTATCTAGATACTTAAATTAAATTAAAATCTAGATACTTGCGCTAGTAAAGGAGAAGGCTATAAGAGGGCATGTCTTCCAAGTGCGTGATGTCTTCCAGAAGCTCTCTTTCTAATTGCTGGCGTGTGGATTTTATGACAACCTGAGTGAAGTGGCAAATGGCTGAAGTTAGACACATGCAAACCGTGTTAGAGCGAAGAGGGAAGAAGAATCACCAAGGTTTACATTAAAGTCCATGTATGAAGCGCGCATGGCAAGCCAGTGATGATCCATTAATTTGAATGTCATGCAGTAAAGAAGATCGAAAGCTGACTCATTCTCTGCAATATGTGCCACAAGATGGTTTAACACCAAAGTACCGTTCTACTCTACATAATAAGAATACAACCAACAATATGGGAAGCACGTTGAGCTCGTCTTTTATATGGTAATATTGGCATTGAGTTTCATCACGCAAAACATACACTCTTTAGATGGCAAGCGTTATATAAAGAATTTGACAGATTCCATTGCAACAAATAAATGCAGTGCACCCATATTGTAGGCAATTTTCGTTTCCATGTATGTACTTATTCAAGATAGCGTGGATGGTTAGATGCCTTTTATATACTTCTTTCTAAATTTTGTTGCATCACCTAAACATACCTGAAAGAAACCTCAGGAAAGCTGCACCAGTCATACTCCGTGGTTTGGCTGGGTACGAACATGCAACAGCACAGAACAGACTGATTAATGTTGTTCAGGAATTAACATACTAGTTTGCAGATCAAACATCTGAATAAGCATGAGTGTGTTTAACATACGAGTTTGCAGATCAAGCATCTGAATAAGCATAAATGTAATGTTCACACCAGCTACAGCAAATGGGTACTCCCACATGGCTCGGACACCTTCTTGCTTCCATAGAAGATCCCGGAATGCTTTCTGCAGAAAAAGGCAAACCCATGCACGAGTGGAACAAGGAAGAAGATGAAATTTGGCAGTAGATGACTTATATAAGCTCATCCCCTACATCATTGATTAGATATAGAAACTACAAGTAGAAAGCACAGATATGCTGCAGTATACAGACCCATAGGCCAATTAATTAGATGAAACATGTTCAGACCGAACTTTGGAAATTTTGTACAAAGCTAAGGGAGTAGAAATTTTTTAAGAAAGTACCGGATAATTCTTGGCAAAATATAGTAGGTTCTCCAATGATATGAAGCCACCACCCCTGTAAATAAAAGAAATTTCAGACTGCTACATGAAAAGAAACTAAACTGAGAATCACCAGTGGACCAGTGGTTCAGCTCTACCTGAAATCTGTAGATGGGTCTTTTCCCTGCCAGCCCATTGCCTTCCACTGTTCAGATATCAAACCTCGAAGTTCCTCTCCAGGGAAAGCCGCATTCCAAAGAGCCCTCAAGGCTTCCTAACATTGCAGAAGAGAATCAGAGCTCTTGTTTCCCACATACTCGCAATAAAACGTGTAGACTACTATTGAACTTCCACTTTCTATCAGCATATAGAACAACTTGCAGAAATGGCAGATCATATCTGTAAGTGAACAGATAATGTTGCCACCATGAACAATTCCTGCCTCCAAATTCAAACCACCTTATATATTGGGGATGATAGAGAAGTAAGCAAACTAGATTTGACCAAGCTATGATGAGAAAAGGATCTATAATTATCCTTTCAAGCCTTGCAATGGAAACCATGCTTTTGTTTATTCCACTTCCAAATATTTTATAGACCATTGCCCCAGCCAATCTTAGCTTCAAAATCAGAATTATCAAAAGGGACAAAACAAGGAACGATAACTGTGTTCATAACAACACCTGATGCTCAAGTTTTGAACTATCGTAGGAAACTTCTATTCTGTTTTGCAACCTTAGTAAGGACTCCTCCTGAAATCACATAACGTACATTGCGAAGGTAGTAACCTTGTCAAAAAATTTGGTGTTTGAATTGATAAGAGTGAAGCAGATATTAACAATTGGGAGATGTAATACGTCTCAACAAAACATATCTAAATTTATGCTAGAGCAAAAACTCAACTTGTCACTTGATTTCAAGTACGGATGGTAAACTATGAGCATGCAGTAAAAACAACGCAACAGAACCTAAGATGTAGCATAATAAAGTTCCAAAAATTGCATTAATTATTCTCTAGTCAAGACAATTTCCATATATCATAAACCCAGGATTTGGCAGAATAGAAAAGCTGGGTCAGTCGATATGATTCCTACCACGCCTTTATATAAACTTTGATTGAAGCCTTCCGATTAAGATAGTTTTACATACTTCCAAAGAGAACATGTAAACAAAGATTGGAGGATCACACAAAATAATGGAAAATTGAGGATACAAGGGGACTGGGGTGGTCAGCTGCCGACTTTTTTTTCAAATATCATTCACACACAACAGAGATGTGAAAAACTAGAAAATGGAAGGTCAACAACAGCTTCATTCATATAGTATTAGTATGTTACACAAAGGAAAATAAGTACCTGGGATGGGGTTAAATCAAACGATGAACGGGAATCACTGTCTCTTCTCTGTGCACAAACACATGAAAGACTTCTCCCAATCCATGCTGTTGATCCTGCCACAACCTCAACTGTTGCAACAAAAAGCCAAAAATGTACCTTTTAGCCCAGAGAGAGAATTGGCCATGACACTTTTAACCAACACTTTACCGCGATGAAGAAAGTTGATTGTATAATACAAAGGAAGAAGAGAAAATTAAATGAACTGTGAAAAGTACAGTTAACAAAAACAACAACAACCAAAAAGAAAACAGCAAATAGATTTCATAAAATTCAGTGATTTAATGCTATTCCTATCAACAATTGTGCCTTGACTTTGTATAAAAAAAATTGATTCTTTTGCTGCCAACTTTGCACTGGGAGACTACTACAATGGCCTTTCTCCTGCAAAGCCTTATCTCATAAAGCTAAAATTCAGCTTCCTAGAGCATGTGGTTAATAGGATAACGGATCTATCTTGTCTTTGCTAATTGTTGATTGATAGATATTGGCTTCAGGAAGGGCATCCAATTTGAAGTCTTGCCACTCAGTCTGACAGGGACTCTATGTCAAATCTCCAAAATGGAATCCAAGTTTCACAAATTCAAGGGATAATATAATTTTGACAACTGCCTCCACGGGGGATTGCTGGCCTTCTGCTTTGGTTCCATTAAGATAATTGCTTGTACCCAAAGGCTTGAGCAGATGGGGAACCTGCTAAGAATATATCACAAGCCAACCCAGCTAGCAAATACTCCCTCTGTCCCCACTTTTATAGTTTGATTTCCTTTTTCAAAATGAACAAATTTTAGTTCATTTCGAAAAAGTAAATCAGGTATTTAATGTGGGATGGAGTATCAGATGTACGATGATAGTCAATAGTAATCCCAGTTCTTCTACTTTCGCAAGAGCCACTACAAGAATAATATCATCCTGAACCTGCATGTTTCCCTATTACAAGTATAAAATCGACCATTTCTAAAAGGAAGAAGATGGAAAAAAGTTAATGTTGGTAATTGAGTTCATTTATAGGCTAGTGATTCATTTATATCAAATAAACACTTCAAAGAGATCCCAAAGAAAGAATGGGCATTTGAATTTGCAAATGGAAAAGATCTTGAATGCTACACATATATAGTTTATAAGGTACCCGAGGTTGAATGGCAACCATTGCCACGATCCAGTCCTTGAGATATTCCTCGCACTGCGACGAAAGACCCACCTGGTTCCGCCATGGATTAGCTACCGAGCCATCGTCATCCAATCCAAAGTCACAGCACTTGTTCAAAAACAAAAACACCTTCCAAAGTCGTCTGCAACAACATAGAAAGCCCAACAACGGCCGCAGCACCAAATGCAATTAAGAACAGAGAAGAAGAATCAATGAAACAAGCCTTCAGTAAAGAGCTGCGATCAAGTCTCAGGTATATGAAAAGCTAGTCTGAAGTTCCTGGATTAGCACAATACCCCTCCACGAAGAACCAACAAAAAACACACATAAAAAACAAAGATCTAGGTGCAAGAAGAAGAAACAGAAGGTTACCAAACTATGGAAATATAGAAATATAAGCCTGGAGGGTCACGCAGGGGGTGGATGGATGAAACTCGAGTTGGTGCACAGTTCCACCTCATTATTCTATTAGAATGTACAGACATTCAGAACACTATTCTAGTCTATGATGACAGGAAGTGGGAGTTGGGAGAGCCATCTTCTCCATAGATTCGCACCTAACGGATGCATTTGATCAGCATGGCATATCTATACTAGATTTATTCAGCCTGATTGTGTAAATGAGTCTGAGCTGTTTCATTGCTTGCAGTATACCAAAGATAAGTCTATAGCATTTGCTAAGTTGCTTTGCTGAAAAGGATAATTTGTGTACTGTATATTCACCATTTTCTACATGGTTTCATGCAAAAGCATGTTGGCATCCAGGGTGCATTTCAGTGTAAATCACATGGGGTGCTTCAAGATGTACGCCCATGCACACTACGTTCTTTAGTGGATGCTGCTTATAGTTATATCAGAATTGAGGGTATCATTTTCTATTGGCTTTGCTTAGCAAAGACTAATATTAGTTGCTGCAGCGTTAAACATACACAGGCTGGTAAGGCCACTTCAGCAAAGGTTGGGAAGCAATGGATTTTCAATTGAGTTTGGGAACAGCTTTTGCTTATAGAGTACCTGACTATTTTACAAATAATTGAGGAAATATTTATCGGGATGATAAAAGGTGGTGATGGGGTCGGCAATACTCTTATCTGTAGTATATAAAAAAAAATTCTCGTATGTGTAAGTTCCAACTTCCAAGTATGAACAATTCCCTCTTGGTACCACCCTAAATCGTATCAGTTATGATAAATGAATGTAACTACTACCATGGTATAACGATAACCAGGTGACTTGGCACCGTGGATAGAGGAATGATAATGCCATAAAAATAATGATTTTTTAACAAATAATAAGAATAATATTCCAAGTACATCAACCCCAACCATTTGTTATATACCATTTAAAAACTTACGCATGCGTAACACCAGGGTAATTTTGGCAATTTGGAAAAAGAAAATCTTCACAAGAAAAGGAACTGCAGCCCAAATTAATGTTGGATGGCGCAACTACATCTCGAATTTTCAAGTGATACAGCACATTGGTGGGCACAAAATATGCAGCTTCAACTACCAGCATCTTCTTTGCAAAAAGTAAACTACCAGCATCTAAAAAAAAAGGGATGCTCCTCTTCCCAGAACTCAGGTTGGCGCAACTCAATACGTTATGCAATCTGATGATACCGCCCTTGGAAGTTCTTTCTTCATACAGTTACTTTAAGACACCCCTACGTGTGCATCCATTCAACGTGGTGGTTCTAAACCAACATGCCTAGCACACGGCCTCGCGGACAACAAAATAGTCAATCTCTGAAAAAGTGGAAAATTATAAAATTTTGTCATTGTGAGTAATGGACATATAAATAAACAGATAAAAAAAAGCAGAGTAAGGGGCATGAGATAAGAGAATACGTATGGAACTGTAATTGCACTTAATTTATTTCTATGATAACCACAGGACATGGCTGCATTGCCCTTTCCCAAACAGATGGTGTGGCTAATAATAGGTTCCTTGCATAGGGGGATAAAGTCCTGGATAGTTGCATTCTCCTTTCACAAAAGATGTGTGATACTCTGACTTTCTAGACCATAGATTCCTTGTATCCATAGGTTTTTCGTTTTTTGGTAAAACTTGTATGCATGGGTTGAACAAACACTCAGAAATGGATTTTTTTTGTAATGTCAAGGTGATATTCTTTCTCCTCGTTTTTGTCCTTGTATTTCCTCAGTGCTAAACGATTTACTTGTATAAAACTCCATCAGGTCTCTTCCCTTCTTCCTGACGAACTTTGGATTTCAAAAATTCAAAAACTCAGCAAAGGGGAGGGGACGGATTCCATGGTCCTAAAACAAAGACCATCTCAGCAGAAATTTTTTTCCTCAAGAACCTGGGAGCTCCCATCTACTGAACCTTTTTTTTCTTTAACTTGATACATTGAGCAATCTTACACCATTAATAGCTCAATGGTCGAAAATATAGAAACAAGAACATCTAAGAGATTTAATTAAGCCATTCATCCCCTGGCCGTGTTCACAAGCAAAAGATTGCATTGCACTTGGTAAATGATGTGTTGAAGAATACCCATTGAACTATACTGGAACGAAAATAATCAACAGTTATTTATTCACTCTCAATATCATTACCAGGAGAATTCGAGTATTATATAAGTTGAGCTTTCTTCACATCAGCAACAACACCTCGGTCTTCTCTGGCTCTTTTATTGTACAATACCTGAACTAAAAACATCAGTGTCTGGATTCACACCAATAATTAACAAAACATAAATTCATTCTAGTAACATCAATTTATTACCTTGTCGATGATTCCACAATCGACAGCTTCACTAGGACTGAAATATTTTGGTCGCCGGATGTCTTGCTCTATCTGCTCTGGAGGTTTTCCTATGTGTCTAGAATATAGGTTGACCTAGTGATAGATAAATAGTTTAATTAGCTCAAAATTAGACTAAAAAAATCAGTGGAAATTAGAAACAAGGACAAAGGAATACTAGACATACAAGCTCTGCCTTCACGTTCTTTACTTCTTTCCTCGCCAATTCAATATCTGTTGCTTGACCTTGGAATCTGGCAACAGGCTGCGAGTAGAAGTAGGGGTGAGACGGATAATAGTTATGTTGAAGTTTTTACGTTGAAGTTTGAGAGCTAAGGAACTACTAATCTAAAAATAAGAGAATGAAAAAATGTAGGTTCCAGGTGGAGGACGTTTTCGAAGACAAACCTCTTTAATCATGATGGTCGATGAAGGCAAAGCAGCTCGATTTCCTCTGGCACCAGATGCCAATATAAGTGCGGCTTCCCCCCAGGCATTACCAACACAAAGCGTGAAAATAGGTGGTTTTACATACCTATTATACAAAGCTAGTCGTATTTAAATAAGATCATAGAGGCCACAATGTATCAGTCAAAAGCATAAAAATTCAGAAAGAGAACAGCAATTCCTCTTCCATAGCCAATATTTCATATAGAATGCTAAAGAATAATAAATCCAGATATGAATGAGGATTACACACAAAATTGTACCATGGCATCTCTAAAAAGGACATGAACTTAACCACATATCTAGAAAAGGCCAGTCTACATAAAATGCCCAAGAGAAATACGGTGCAAGCATGACAATAACCGTAGCATGAGCATAGTCTTCCCTTTTGCCAGTCCCACATCTTTAAAATAGTCATGGTTTCAACAACTTCCCATCATATCCACATGAATCTAAGATACATATGTCACCAGTAATACAGCCGTTACTATTTCCAATGTTACATTTCAAATATCTTCATTCCTTTCCAGAATTTTCACCACATAGTAAATGCGACCTTGAAATGAAGATCATTCATGTACTATGTGCATAGTAAAACTTAACCCATGACCAGACTGTTATGTTAGAGGAGTATTTGCTCATTTATTTAAGTATTTAATAGGGTAGTTTCTGTTAAAAAGGAATAGTTTACTCTTTCAATCGTGATCTTAAATTGTTATTGGTCTGTCCTTCATTAAGGGGACCCAAGTCTACTACAGAATGGTCGAAGTCCACTTTTGTGAACTTCAACATAACTGGAATATAAAGAGCTATTTACCTTCTCTCTTGTATCCTAATTCTCATTATTCTATCAAATAGACCGAGGCTTTTTTATTTGACAATCTGCACAGGCCTTACAACTTCACTAGGGCAAGATGCAAAGAAGATCCACAACACTCCAAGATATATGTGTACATATCAATAACCTCATAACATCGTAAATTGCAAAGGCTTCAGTTTCATAACCCAATTTCTCTCCACCCTGCAAGAAAAAACAGACAGCACAATATGTTAAAAGCATTAACTTGAGAATAAAATGCATATGTAAGGTGCTTTGAAACTGATGTATACTGCGAACTCTTGAAACAGCAACAAAAAAGAAAGAAAGCACATAAAACATTAAAAGCATTCACTTGAGTAAAGTATGTTTTGATAAATATTTTGAGTTTTATACAATTATTTTCTGTTGAACTTCATTATCAGGTACTAATAAGCTGGTCATTAACAAAAGAAATTATTTAATGAGAGCGTGATAAGAGTAAAAATTAAAGCTGACCTTAGTGGTTCCAGTAGAGTTGATGTAAAGATAAATCGGCTTATCAGCATCTTCATACTGAAGGTATAAAAATTCTGCTAGGATCAACTCCATCACAGATGGGACAAGAGTCATGCCCAAATAGACAATGCGATTCTTATACAAATAAGATGCTAGATCTGGAGGTGGTTGCTCCCATGCACTACCTCTAAGGAAAGGAATCACCTGTCAGTGAAATTAAAGAACCATACAATCAGCAGTTGCAAGTCATGAACTAAAGAAACTGCACAAGAAGAGTTTATTAGAAAACAAATCTAAAGTTGTTAGGAATCTATCACTTCTTTGATAATCATAATCATAATCAAGTAGCACTTTTTCCCAACTATTTGGGGTCGGCAACATGGATCTTACTCCTCCATTCAGGCCTGTTTTTGGCTACCTCTTTTGTAAGAGATAGTAAAGTCAAATCCTTTTTTATTAACTCCATCCAAGTTCTCTCAGGTCTCTCTCTCCCTCTTTTAGCATCGTTTACATGCATCACTTCTAATCTTCTCACAGGGGCATCTATTGGTTTTCTTTGCATACTCCCATACCAACGCAACCTACATTCCATCAACTTCTCTACTAAATGAGCTACCCCTACACTTTCACGAATATATTCATTTGTAATCCTATCTCTCCTAGTTATCCCATTATCCCACTCATCCACCTTAACATTCTCATTTCGGTTATATTCAACTTATCTATATGACTTCTCTTTGGTGCCCAGCACTCCGCTCCATAGTGTATTGCAGGCATAATGGATGTACTATAGAGCTTGCCTTTAAGCCTTTTTGGAACACACCTATCACACAACACTCCCGAGGCTGCCCTTCACTTTACCCACCCCGCATTTATCCTATGCACCATATCACTATCAATATGCCCTTCTTTATAGATAATAAT
This sequence comes from Houttuynia cordata, assembly GCA_039654745.1. Classification (NCBI taxonomy): domain Eukaryota; kingdom Viridiplantae; phylum Streptophyta; class Magnoliopsida; order Piperales; family Saururaceae; genus Houttuynia; species Houttuynia cordata. The sequence continues at coordinate 28,900,726 of CM077505.1, forward strand.
AAAGAAGTATTATAGGAGTATGCCCCCGGGTTTTACCATTTTATGTTTCATTCTTCATTTCAATTTTATCGCTAAAAATCAGCTTAATGTTATTTTTTCCCATTAATAGTACTAGAACTAAACAGAACAAGATACTACACATTGAGCTAAATTCCGTGGATAGCAATAAAATTATGGAGGATTTTTTTTTACAAGAACTGGGTGCCCAGAAACAATATCGCCTCTTACACAGGCAAAATAGCATATCCAAGGCGTTTGCCGCCATCGCCCATTCCATCAATCCAGCAGAGTGTCTCCCACAGCTAAAACTTCACTCAGACAGCCCAAGCAGGATTAATTGCATGAGTCTAACTTACTAAACTGATATTCATTAAAAGAAGCCGACATCTTATAAAACAGTACTCCCTCCGTCCAATATTAAGTGTCCAATTTTGGTTTTTCAAAATGAACTGATTTCATCCTTTTTCCTTTCTAAAAAAAACTGCATCTTGTTAAGTTCAAGCAGAAAAGGGAAAGACGCCGTATTTATGCTCCAGCAGATTCATCTTAGCTGTTTCTCAACGTAAATTTCAATATAGGATCCAGAAATGCCTAACAAAGCCACTGAAACTAAACGCTAAATGAACGAGACGGACGGAGAGTTACCAAAGTGACGACGCCCCTTTTGCCGCGTGATCCAGGCGGCGCGAGGTGAGGAACCACTGGCCGCGGAAATCGGAGGTGACGCTCCCGCCGACGAAGGAAGCGGCGAGACTGGCGGGGCCGAGGGCGGCGGAAGCTCTTGCAGTGGCAACCCCACTGTGGCGGGTTATCTACGGAAAGAGGCTTCTGGTCCGGGCGCCGGCGGAGCAAGCCGCCTGTAGCTCGTCCGGCGCAAATCGACACGACATGGCGGCGGTGGCGGCGACATCCATGGCTCCACTGGCTCCGAAGTTGGCTAACGCGTGTGAGCTGAGGCGATGATGGCTCTCTCCCTCTCTCTCTCATTTAGTTAATTATTTTTGTTTTTGTTTTTTTCATTTAGTTAATTATTAGTTGTCCACATTTAAAAAGATGTGATATTTAGGGAGGTCAATTTATGAACCTTTTCACTTCATCTACTACGAGAATGATAAAACATCAAATAAAAGTTGGGGAAATTATATAATAAATTAAAATAAAAAAAATTCATTTTGACGCACTATAGCAAACAATACTTGAACAGGTGCTCTGACAAACCAAAATTATAAGTTGACTATTACATAAAAAACTTCTAAAAAAAACATCCATTTAGTCATGAGACACAAATAAAAAAGTGTTCAACAAGCAATACAACCAAATCTGATACAACAAAAATTCCAATGAGAAAGTGTATCACAGATTAACAATTTCATTTTGCTGAGCAGGAACTTGGCCATAGTTGTCTGTTTCAAGAACGTATTTTCATTTTGCTGAGCATGAATTTTTCCACACCACATATGTGAAACACATACATAGTTTCATTTTCATTGTCTCGTCAAAGTCATAGGTGGAACTACGCCCCACTATACAAATATATAGAGTAGCACTACACACACCATTTATACTTCAATATGACAAAAAACGCAATCGTACTTTCAAGAATCTAATTTAAGCAAATGTAGTCCCTCCTCAATACATATTGCCATCAAAATTCTCCATGTACTCGTACATAGACAACCATGATCAGGACATTCCCCAAATAGAAGAAGCAAATGGGGGGTGACAGATGGTGCACAAGATTTCAAAAAACAAGCGGCAATTGGTACCATCGGACTTCCTGCATTGCAATTGAAATTCTGTAATAAGGCAGAGTTTGATTATTTCACATTAAAAATTACCGCAAACAATATAACTACAATTCATGATGTTCTTGGCTGAAATGCAATATCATGGTTTTTTTTTAAATTGACCTAGAAGGCCTCGGTTCTGTTCGACCAAAAGGCGTTCTCTTTAACTAGAAAGGAAACCGACGCCTTTCAAACACTTACATTTTTTATACTGACCTTTCAACTCATTTCTCTCTATAACTTCTTCCCATACTATGAAATCTAAATTTTTTTAACACCTAATAACACAATATATATATATATATACATTATATATATATATACATTATATATATCACAACATTAAACTTATACAAACAAATTAGACTATTAGAAAGTCCAACACAACATTAAACTATTACAAAATTATACAAAGTATTACAAATTTACTCACAAAATTACAAGTGTTCAATCAACTCTCCTCAACTAATTCCTCGTAAGTACTTGGCTTATTAATAAATAATCCTACAGTTTTTCCACCTTTGTATTCACCTCTATCAATTCTGCCACCATACATTAACACAAATGGAACCATTTTTTTCGCCATCTCTTCTCACAAAACTTTTAAGAAACACTATCAAAATCTCCACAAATATGACATAATCAATTTCATACAATGCAAAAGCTACATCAATACATATTTCTAACGGATATTAAACATATATTACCAGTAAAGACGTGAGCGACGGGGCGAGGAGGTGGCCGGAGAAGCTGCTAGCAGAGGTGAGGTGAGGCAGTGGCTTGGATACGGCGAGGACGGGGAGGCGGTGGCCGGGGCGAGCGCGGGGAGGCGGAGCGAGGTGAGGCGAGACGGTGGCTAGGGCGAGCGAGGGAGAAGTGGAGGCGGTGTTGAGGAGGTCACCGGAGAGCCGAGACGAAGCACCGGAGAGGCGGCGAGGCGAAGCACCGAAGAGAAAACGAAAATAGGGCTCGGTGCGGCGGAGCCCGAGCCCGAGCATATAAATGAAATGAAAGGCGTCGGTTCAACCAACACCTTTCAGCTATAAAGAAAGGTCATCCAGTTAAAAATAAAGGGCGTGGTTGAAAGTTGAACCGACGCCTTTATCTTGAAGTAAAAGACTTCAGTTTGGGGTCGGTTTTAAAAAAAATGCACATGCTAGCGCCTGCATGGCTTGTCAGGGCACCTGTTTAGGAAATATTTGCTACAATGCGTCAAAATAGATTTTTTTATTTATTATATAATTTTTCCATATAAAGTTATGCGTAAATTAAAAGTTTTTTTACTGTATGTGAAATTCCTCCTCAGAAAAAAGAGACTAGTTTACGTGCCAAAGTCACTTCGAGCCGTCAGATTTTGATCGGTTAAATCAGGGGGTAGGTGGGTGTGAATCACGCCTGCCATCAGATCAAAATCCGACAGCCAAATGAGGTATGTCTTCCCGTTGTTGATGCCTCATTTCTCTATTTGGCTGCCTCTGAGTCACTTATGTTTGCTCTGATTTTGGGTTATGATATGTTTTTTATCTTTTTTCTTCAGCGTCGTGTTTTTTGAATTAATTGTTATTTGATTGCCTCTTATCTGGATTATTAAGTGGTGAACACTGAACAGTTTTCTGTTTATGCGAGGACTTTGTGGGTGGCTATTGTTTCATTGATGTATAGATGTGTCTTCTTGTATTTCCTCTCAGTATGATGCCTTTTCCTCATTTTCCTCAAGGTACTGTTTCTACTGCAAACTATGGAGGGTTTACTAGCATCAGAACTAAGATGAAAACTGAGGAATTGATGTATTTGATAATTTCTTGATTATTCGTGAAGCTGTTGTTTCTATTAAGAGTATGTAAATATAATTGTAATGTGCTTAGCTATCATTGCTGAGCTGTCATCCTTATCACTGTTAGTTAGGTACGGTCATCTGTAATGTCTATAAATACTTGATGTGCCTTCATTTGATGAAAGAGGAAAATATGATTTGATACTTCATTGTGGTATCAGAGCCAGGGAGGGGTCTCTCAAAGAGATCCTATTCTGATTCGCTTTTTCCGTTTTCTTCCGCAAATCTCGCTCGCCATGGATGAAGCTTCAGATTTTTGTCATGAGCAAGGTTTCTACGTCTACAGTTGATTTGAGGTTTCTTCTGTATCTTCTCTTTGTCTGTTCTTCTTAGTTTGGATATTCCTCTGTTTTTTTCTTCTGCTGAAAACTCTGCCAAATCTCGGTGGTTCTACTGTCATTGATTGATTTCGCTGCAAATTTTTGATGGATCAAAACATGGAATTATTGCCTGCGCCAATTAAAATTCTTGTGTCGAATCTGAATTCTCTCATTTCTGTCAAACTGGATTCGTCTAATTTCTTGATCTGGCGAGAACAAATGCATAATGTGTTGTCTGCTTATGGTTTGATTGGTTATGTTGATGGATCGATATCATGTTCTATCATGCATATAGTTGATTCATCCGGACAAATGGTTCTGAATCCATCTTATACACAATGGCGTATGTACAATCTCCATTTGGTTGCTTGTATTACAACAACTCTATCTCCTAGGCTACTTCCACATGTTCTTGGAATCAAATCTGCAAAAGATATGTGGTTCTCACTTGAGCAGAAATTCACGTCTCTGTCTCGCTCTCATATCATGAATCTAAAACTGCAAATACAGAAGTTGAAGCTTACCTCAACAATGGCTGCTTATCTTGACAAATTGAAAGAATTGGCTGATCAGCTCGCAGCTGCTTCTACACCTTTGATGGATGAAGATCTTGTTTTACATACTTTGAATGGATTACCTGATTTATATGATGCATTTACTACATCCATTCGTACTAGATCATCTCCAATTTCTGTTCATGAGCTATGGACTTTGTTGCTAGCTGAAGAAGCGAATATTACTCTTAAGGCTACTAGTAGTTCATCAGTATCTGTTCATTCAGCTATGAATACAATTTCGGGATTTCCTGGACAGAATGATTCTTATTCAGGGTATTTTATCCAGCGAAATCTGGGATTTCCTGGTCAGTTCTTTCAAGATCATAATCGTAATTCTGGATTTCGAGGTCGTGGTAATGCTTCTAATAATCATGGGAGAAGGAATTATCAACATTATAATTACTCAGACAATAATGCTCATCCACAGTTCTTCCGTCCTCAGAATCAGAACAATGTCTCTCGTGTGCCTTGTCAGATTTGTGGTCGCACGAATCATCCGGCATTCAAATGTTATCATCGTTATAATTCAGCTTATAATGGCATGCCACCTGCTAGTTCTGATTCTTCTGGAAAGGGTAAAGGCAAAGCTCCAGCAGCCTATTCTACAAATACAAGTGCTAATGAAGCATCGACTTCACATTCTTCATGGCTGCTTGACTCGGGAGCTACTGATCATTTCACTTCTGATTTGAGCCAACTTGACATTCATTCTCCTTATACTGGATCTGAGGATGTCTCTGTTGGCAGTGGTGAGTTTTTGTCTATAAAAAATACTGGTTCTAAAGTATTCCATTCTGAAACATCTCATTTGCATCTTAAACGAGTTCTTCATGTTCCACGTATCTCTCAAAACTTAGTTTCTATTCACAAATTAGCACATGATAATAATTGTTCCATAATTTTTAACTCTGCTGGTGTTGTGATTCAGGACAATCAGTCCAAAAAGATACTTTTCTGCGGGCCAGTAAGGATGGCTTATATCCACTCACTGTTCCGGTGTCTTCAACTACTTCTGCACATGTTGCTGCAACAAAATCATCTGTTGTTTGGCATCGACGCTTAGGTCATCCGACTGATGCTACTTTTCAAAATTTAGTCTCTGTTTTTAAACTTCCTGTGTCTGATAAGAAATTGTTGAGTTGTAATGGGTGTGCTATGAGCAAATCTCATAAACTGAGGTTTGATGATTCAACAACTGCTACTTCGCGGCCACTGGAAATTGTACACTCTGATGTGTGGGGACCTGCCCCGTCTATTTCTTTTCTAGGATTTCGATACTATGTCATTTTCATTGATGACTTTTCCAGATTTACTTGGCTGTATCCAATGAAAAATAAATCAGATGTTTTTCACTATTTTGTTCATTTTAAAGCAATGACTGAAAATCTATTTCAATGCAAAATTCTTCAATTTCGATCTGATAATGGAACAGAATTTGTGAATTCTAAGTTTACAAATTTGTTTACTACTTGTGGCATTGTTCATCAACTTTCATGTCCATATACTCCTGAGCAAAATGGAGTCGCCGAAAGAAAGCACCGGCATATTATTGAAACTGCTCTTTCTTTGTTACTCACTTCACATTTACCTATCACTTTCTGGTCTGAAGCTGTGTGTACATCAGTTTTTCTTATTAACAGGTTACCCTCTGTTCAATTAAATTCAAGATCTCCATTTCAAGTTTTGTTCAAAACAGAACCTGATTATTCAACACTAAGAGTTTTTGGAAGCAAATGTTTTCCTTGGTTACGATCATATACTAATCACAAGTTGGAGTCCCGATTTCTGTTTGTATTTTTCTTGGGTATTCTTCGTCTTCAAAAGGCTATCGATGCTTTGATTTTAAGACACAAAAATTATATATTTCTAGACATGTGAAGTTTTTTGAAGATGAGTTTCCTTATGAAAATATATCCAAGTCTGATTCTTCTTTTAGCTCTTATGATCTTCCTGGCCTACCATTACTTGCTTCTCACCATTATCTTTCTCCCACTTCATTGCTTCATACTTTTTCATTAGATAATTCATCTTCTATACCTGTAAATTCTGCATCTCCTATATTACAACCTTCTTTTCCTGCACACATACATTCATCTGTTACTTCACCTATTTCAACTGTTTCTGCACCATTAAATTCTACTTCTATTCATCCAATGACTACTCGTAGTAAGAATGGAATCTTTAAACCAAGACATCCAATGTCATTACATCTCACTACACAAACTGCTGTACCCCAAATAGAACCTCTATTTTTTGCTGCTGCTTCTAAATTCAAAGAATGGAATGAGGCTATGGTTTATGAAATAACAGCATTACAACAACAAAAAACTTGGACATTGGTTCCAAAACCTGTTGACAGAAAAATTGTTGGTTGTCGCTGGATATACAAGATCAAGCATCATGCAGATGGTTCAGTTGCTCGTTATAAAGCTCATTTAGTGGCTAAGGGCTATGATCAACAGGAAGGGTTAGATTTTCATGAGACTTTCAGTCCGGTGGTTAAGCCTGCAACCATACGGATTGTGCTTAGTTTAGCTGTCTCACGGAAATGGTAAATTAAACAACTAGATGTCTCAAATGCTTTTTTGCATGGGTTTCTCAATGAAGAAATTTATATGACCCAACCACAGGGGTTTGAAGATAAAGTGTTTCCTAATCATGTTTGTTTGCTACAAAAAGCTTTATATGGTCTTAAACAGGCTCCGAGGGCATGGTATGACAGATTGTCTTCATTTGTTATATCTCAAGGTTTCAAAGTTTGTTTTGCTGACACATCTCTTTTTATTCAACAAAATGGGGATCGTGTTACTGTTCTGCTGGTTTATGTTGATGATATTCTAGTCACAGGGAGTGATTCTATGTATATCCAACAATTGATTGGTGATCTTGGTAAAGAATTTGCTATCAAAGATCTTGGAAAAATACTCCATTTTCTTGGTTTACAGGTTTCAGAAACTACTGATGGTTTGTTTGTATCACAGTCATAATATGCTCTTGAAATTCTTTCTCGGGCATCTATGGTTGGTTGTAAACCTGCTCCAACTCCCTGTCATTCAAAACAGAAATTGACTAAATTTGATACTGATCTTTTGCCTAATCCTAGTACTTATCGGAGTATTGTTGGAGCTTTACAATATTTGACACATACTCGACCAGATATTACATTTGCTGTGAATTCTGTATGTCAATTTATGCATCAGCCATCACAGACTCATTTTTCTGCTGTTAAACGTATCTTGAGATATGTTGCGGGTACAATTAATCATGGCATTCTGGTTAAACCTGGAGATTTCTCAATTACAGCTTTTACAGATGCAGATTGGGCAGTAGATGTCTCAGACCGACGTTCAGTTACAGGATATTGTGTATTCATGGGTACTAATCCTATTATATGGCGTTCTCATAAACAGGAAACTGTTGCGAGATCTTCTACTGAGGCAGAGTATCGTGCTTTAGCATCAGTTGCTACTGAGCTCGCCTGGGTTGAAATGATTTTTCGTAGTTTGTTCTTGCAAATGGAGTCTATACCAGTCATATGGTGTGATAATCTCTCTGCTATATCTTTGTCTGCAAATCTAGTTTTTTATGCTAGGACTAAGCATGTGGAGGTCGATTACCATTACATTCGTGAACGGGTTCTTGCTGGTGCAGTCCAAGTCCAACATGTTTCAACTATCTGTCAAATAGCTGATATTTTTACTAAGTCCCTTTCGTCTTATCAGTTTCACCTTCTTAAAGACAATCTCATGGTGAGCCCCTCACCTGCGATTGAGGGGGGATGTTAAGAGTATGTAAATATAATTGTAATGTGCTTAGCTGTCATTGCTGAGCTGTCATCCTTATCACTGTTAGTTAGGTACGGTCATATGTAATGTCTATAAATACTTGATGTGCCTTCATTTGATGAAAGAGGAAAATATGATTTGATACTTCATTAGTTTCATCTCGATTCTCAAATATATACAATTTTCTTTTCTTTTTGACCTAAACAGAAATTTTCCTTCTTTTTTTTTTTCTAGCTGAACGGCGTGCAAGTCTTATCTTTAACAAGAAAGAAAGAATGAAGTCACAGTTCACATTGACACAAAGCTCTTGGAAAATTTCTTTCTCCTCCCGGCCAAAGGCGTTATAATTTTCCTAATAATATCTGACATTACCTTCAACCTTTGTACGCATGGAATTTATTTCTAAACAAGGGTATTTGTGCAATGAAAATAGAATCTTCCTCTTGTATATCACAGCTATTTTAAAAGAAATTCCCGTACTATAATAGTGACATCACACTACCAAAACAAAAAGACTTGGTTTAAGCAGCAAATTTTTTTTGCTAAAAAAAAAGTTATATTAATCTGGGACGAGGAACACAACGCAAGTCCTCATCGAGGAGGCCTACAATACATATTAACCCAACAGCACGACCCCAGGGTAAAAACAGAGTTAACTAAACAGCCCGCCATACCATTTCCTTCCCTATAGATATGATGGAAGGAAAAAGCCCGAAAAGAAGAAGCAAGGTTACAAATATCAACCATAATAGGCTTGATGGACCAGGGAACATTTTTTAATTCACCAATAAGCAGATTGCTTTAAGCAGCAATTGCTACAGGAAACATGCTACCTTTCTCAACAAAATCTAGAGTGAATTGTGCTCAACCGCTTGTGGGCTGTGGCTAACAAAAAATGGAGCAGATTTAGAAAAAAGTAATGCAACATGTCAAGTACACGTCAATTTCAGAAAAAAGTAATGCAACAAACCTTCAAGAACATCCATATGTTTACTCATTTTACCTTTCTAATAGCCTCTACAATAGCCAGTTAAATGCAACTTTTATTGTCATCAGACCATCAGAGGACAAGAGAAAAAAAGAGTATACATGGGGTATACAGGGCAAAAGAGTTTGCAACAAAGTACTAAATTGTAAAGATACAGGTCTGTATGGAGTAAGGAGGACCGAACAAATTCAGGTGTGCTTCCTCAAAATTTCCTCTTCGAGTGACTAAACATGTTGTTAAGTGATGTTAGTCCTTAAAGTTTTATGGTTAAGATCATAATCTGAGTTAAGAAAAAGTTCACGAGTCAAGTTCCCTTGGAGTTGGACTTCAACTGGGCTTGTTGCTTGCAAATGGCCAATTCAAGTTCAATACAAGGATCCCTAGGAAGAACCCACCAAAAATCAAGTTTCCTTGGAGGACTCCCAACAGTTAAATACAAGGATCCTTCATAGTCTGTTAATTTTCATCTAAATACAAAGATTTTTTAACAGTAAGGTAAAAAAATTGCTCCTTTAACATGAATACAACATGCATACCCACAAACAAATAATGTGTTTACAGGAACGAACCACAAAAGCGGACTAAACTTCAGCTGGCTTGGCGACATACTCTGCAATCTGAGGTTGTGCCAGCAAGGACATTAAATAACTCTTGTGCTTTAATCCTGAAACAATCAGTCAACACCAACTGAGTACTAATAATAAAAATACCAATTTTCTTTCATCCTAAAAGAAATTTCATAAATTCAACCAGACAAATCTTGTAAGAGCATCTCAACAAAAATACAGGAAAAGTTTTCTTAGCCAATAAAAAAATGTTCTTCCTAGCATCTTTAAAGTGTGACGAGTTAATCACCTGATACAATTATCTCATGCAAAAAAAAAAACAGATAAATAAGTTCAGCGCTTCACAATTCTAACTGATAAAAACCAACTACATTTTACATAATTAATTCTAACCAAAGATAAGCACCTATAAATAAGTTCAGCATCCTAAATTGTGCCTGAAGGTTTGTTCTCTATCTCTGCACATAATAGATAATAACATTTGACAACTGATTAAATTGCAAGGCGAAAGAACTTCTGTCTGCTTTCAGTTTCAACTTTCAATTAGCTGTAGATATTTGACAGATTTTTGGTTCAACACAGCGAAGAAAAGTTCAGTAGTCAAAATTGTGGCAGCAAGTAATTCTCTCTCTCCCTCTCTGTAAAAGTTAGATAATAGCTAGCAATAGAATATAGCACATGCAGGCTATCTCATATATATTTTAATGTCACACTTTCAAACGTTTTGAATTCAAATGGCAAAATCAACAGTTTGCCACAGATAGGTGGCATAAGAATGCATAATATGATGACACTTTATGTTTAGATGAATTTAAAAAAGAACATGATTGTGTAAAATTTTAGTGAGGTTTCTAAAAAATTGTGCCCATAGATAAACTATTAAGAGTACTATCTACTAGGAATTATCTTTTGGATAATTGATAATGAAGTTATGCACAATGGCATAAGCAAGGAACATAAATTAGGCGGGATTTCTACACAAAACCCTGCCACACGTAATGAATTCAAGCTTATTCTTAAGTAGCAGATCAACCTTCCGATACATCAGTCAAATTTTTGCAGGATAGAGTATACAAACTAGCAAAGATGACAATTTTATCCTAGGAAATCAATTGATGACAAGTGATCGACACTTAGAAGGCCTACTCTCACCACTTAAAGCACATGAATACTCGAAAGGAAACTCCATACCAGTTTTAGATGAGACATTGACATTATATGGAGAACATGAATGCACGAAAAGAAAAAAAATTAAAGAAACGAAAATTAGATAATAAGTGTTGAATGGGTACATAATGCAATAATGAACATCAGGCATGAAGATAGTAGACTAGAAATAATTCAGCCACGTGGATAATAAACATATGCAATGATAAATATTAAGCAAACAGACAGAATATTGGATAAAAATTCAGCCCAATATGGCAATAACGAACATCAAGCAAGTGTTTGATGATGAGACTGTGGATATTATTTCTAACATGCTAATATATTTCAAATAAGATATACCACATAAAAAAAGTAACCAACATAAATTTCAAAAGACAACGTTCATTTCCTTTATCAGAACATCAAAATTCCATACCTGAAAACCAGTCCATCTGTCTAGGAACTTCTAACCTTGTAGAGGAACTTCAGTTTCTTATTGAAGTCTGAAGATAATTTCCACAATTAGAATATAATGTCTGGTAAAGCCTCAGCAGCCTTCTTGCACATGATAATTGACAACTCGAAATTCTGCGGTCGTCCACATTTGGGATGCTTTCAAGATGTCTCCTTCTCGTGTGATTTGACATATATGTGAAATCACATATATCTATAAGTTAATTCGAACTACACTGAGTAAAAATCTTTACTCATTAGGGATTTGAATTCGATCCAATCTACTCAACCAGATTGAGTGTAGAATCATGTGAAATATATCATACTTCATTGGTTTATAATGCCACAGAAAATGTTTTTGCACGTGTTTCACAGCTGTATGCATCGCAATATATTGTCTTAGAGAAATTTCCTCAAGAATCTCTTTCAGCCTAGGTATATCCTTTTCTGCCACAATCACTGAAAACTTGCTCCAGTCCAAAACTTCATTAAATGGTGGGACAAAATTATCTGCAATGATCACTGGAACACATTCATAATAAATTGCTTCAACAATTCTAGGACTATTCACTTCGTAGCCCATTGGACAAATGCAGAATTTGCTTGATTTCATGTGTTGAATATATGACAACTTTTTTGCAATCCTATTTGGAAGGGGCCCGAAAATTCTCATGTCTGGATCCTTATCACCCCAATGCTTGAGCAATATGGGCCGGACACGGCCATGCATATTCCCCGCAAAGAATGAAAGAATATTGCGCTTTGAGACTGGATTACCCCCAACATTTCTAAGTGGTCTTTTGGGAGTTCTTATGGATGTTTCTGGCAATGATACATCTTTTCCTGCTCTAAAGATTCCTTCTGAGACATCAGCATTGCATAATGCTTTGATAGTGTTTCTTAGAAGTTCATCATGCTGAATTAAAGTATATGGACCCTGAAAAAAGATCAGACAAACTGACGTGAGTAGACTACCTTTATGCATGTGAAGTAAACAAACATAATGAGATATTGGCTCACAAACCCAATCATGACAAGCAACAAGAAAATGATCTGAGCCTCTCGTGCGATTCCAGAAAGGGTATTTTGCTGAAATAAGATTCACATAGTCCTTAAGAAAGACAGACAGTGGTCGCATATTATGAGAATCAGGAACATAAAGTGCATGTTGAAGCTGGCGTGCACTGTATGGAAGATAGAATAAATGGGCCTTATTTGGATCCCTAACCACAAATTGCTTGTTTTCCTTCATCAGTTTCATAAACCATCCTTCAGAAGCATAAATACCCTTCAGATGTGGACTGTGGAAAATTGGTGCTCGTCCATCTTGGTAAATAAAAACTTGAAGTATTCTTTCCATCACTTCGTAGCTCCTGAAAATACTAACCACATACAAAATTCAGTCCATAGAGGTTCCATTAAACTCAAATTCTGGTAAGAAGGAAAGCCAAAATCAGAAATGCAGGTCTGACTTTACAAAACTGTAGACTGAGATAAGTAACAAGCTACCTACAACATCACCTTTTGAAAATCGACACGTTTCTAAATGCAGGAGAGTACAAATCTGGTTCATCGAGCATCATAGGGGCATCTGCTATCTCTTTCTTTGCAAACATAAGTTCCTCCTCTGGTGTCAATGGAGAAATGGGTCTCTGTACATCAAAGCAAGGAAACCGATAAATATATATCAACATTGGCTCTCTTTACAAGCGAGCTAAGCAAAAAAAGAGAAAAGATATACAAACACACCTCTCTATTTGAAGAGTTCATTCTTCCCGCAGGAGAAGTTTTAACAGCTGGTGTCTCGATTTTAGATGCATTCAATTTCTTTGTTATCTCCTTTGGGAACATAATTTCCTGATCTGGCGTCAATGATGAAATGGGTGTCTGTAGATGAAGTGAGAGCACAGATAGAAACTTATTGTTGATGCTCTTTATGTTCAAGCAAAGGAAACTAATAAGGGAAAAAAAATCATACTACCATACATCTCTATGAGATAAAGAGGAAGTGTTCATACTTCCCACAGGAGAAGTCTTAATGACAGGCGTCTCCATTTTAGATGTATTTAATTTCTCTTCGATCATACTTATTGGTCTCTTGACTTCACGAATTAACCCCTCTTTGTAACCATCAGAAGTATCATCCAGATTTGGCACTGGAACATGCGTTGCAAGAGAGTTCACAGGATTAATTGAAGCAACCCCATTAAGCAGAAAACTCTCTTGCCTCTGATGAGGCGACGACGATTCCTTAGACTGAATTGTGTAAGGTGAAATGCTTACAAGTGGAGAAAAGAACCAGTTAGTCAAAGGATGAGGAACCGTACAAGTCTGAAGTAATGCTCCAACTGTTGTGAAAACACAGATAGCTAGTATCAGTTTCCTCCAATGAATTCCTGCACCTCTGCAATTCCTTCTAAACCTGATTTTCATCTTTTCTGAGACAGTTGCAAATGAGTTATGCATTTAACTCCACACCCTTAACTTGGAAGTGTACAAAACCGCTATAGGCTTCCTTTTTGGCAATCTTTCAACGCATAGATTAATTGTCTAGGCCCGACAGATGAACAAGTGACCAAGCAGACACATGTTATCTTCATCAAGAATGTCTCCTACAGCATCTGCACAACAGATAGGGGTGACATTCTCAGTACTTCCGAATATTGTAACAAATAAAAGTTCAGTAATAACGAAACATATGAGAAGCATCGATCAGGAAAAAAGAAGAAAATCTACATGAGAATTGGAAAAAGTAATGTAAAATTCCAACATATGAGAATCAGGAAAAAACTACAGCATAAAGTGATACCCATACGAAAAAACACATAACCGTGATCAAATTACCGTAGTAAAGAAGCTGGACAAATTAATTATTCATAAAGAACCAGATATAGGACCAAAGGGGTACCTGAAAATGAAAACAGAGCTACCGCAAGAACCAAGGAATGCCAACACGTACGTATGCATATTGACAAATTGAATTAGATTTTTAAATTTATCATAAAATGACCAGAAACGTAAATCAAACACACACAAAGACTGGTAAATAGCATTTTTTGGATAATTCTCAACATGGGCTATGTCTGTAGATTTCAAAACCAGACGCATGCTACATATTGAATTGAATGAGAAACTGTAACTTGTTGGGAGAATTGGGCTTTGATCTCAAAAGATGAATCGAAAATTAACTGAGGCAAAATTTGGACGATTTGTGATGAATTGGAAAGCATCAGGTGGGTTGCATGCCAAGAAAAGGAAGCAGCAAACGGAATATAATTATTACGTCAGGACCAGTAAGCCAGCTTGTGGAGATGGCTATATGACACAACTTGGTTAGATTACTAAATTGTCCTGCCAATGATTCCTTCGTATCATGGAAGTGCTGCAAGTGATTGCACCACCAAATGCCAAGTAGGAGTTGCAACTTGTAATAAAGAAAGTTGGCAAGATTCCCATCTATGATTGAGTTTTTTGTTTTTGTTTTGTTTTGGCACAAGATTGAGTCACGAACTTAGCTGCAAAAGTAGATTGAGTCACGAACTTAGGTTGCGTGGCCTTGCCAGAGCTCTTTAAAACTTTATCCGTAAGGGATACGGATACGGCCACGGATCCGAGGACAGGGCTGGCACTTTAGACTCAGAGACTTTCTAGTGTGTAATTTGTACTGGACTTAAAGAGACTTTTTAGTGTGTAATTTGTACTGCAGCAACAAGATAAAGCTAGGAAGCACAGATACAGATACGGTGATATAATACGACGTGATACTTTACAGGGACACTAGCTTTTTCTAAAAAAGTAAGATATGATATGGTTAATAAAAAAAAATTATATTTTTTATTTATTATCTATAAATAATCTAAAAAATAATAATAGTGTGTTTATTTATTATCCAAAAATAATTTAAAAAATATTTACCTTAACCATTAAACTGCATACACCTTTTACCATAATTTAAATGTGAGAAGCTGCCATATCAGTGTCATCAGAAATGTATCGGCATATAGCCAATGTATCGGCGATATTTGATAAAAATAGAAAAATCGAGATTTGATCGTCATATCTCGATTTGTCTTAGTTTCGGATCGATATATAGCTATTTTTTTTTAAAAATATTTTTTAAAAAAATTAAGATTTTTTTTAAAAGTAACTTTTTTATTTGTTTTCCATCCTAATATGTATATTTTAAAATCTATATTTTATCTAAATTAGTATAATTTATTTTAAAAATTAGATTGTGAAAATATATAATAAAAATTAGTTTTTGACCACCGATATTTTTTTACAAATATCTCCGATATTTTGTTTCTTAAGTGGACCGATATCCGATACAGAATTCCTTGGTATCCGTGCTTCCTAAACACAAAGTAATATTTATAATTGAATATATTTATTTTACGTAGAATATGTATTATATGTTAAATTAATTATATATTATTGTAAACTATAGTTTTAACAAGTGCAGCTTTTATCTGTGTGTGTTTCCATCTGTCATGCCCATGGCGGCAGATAATGATCTGGACACGAATAACCTCAATCTGAGGCCTGTCCGGTCCAGTACCATCCCTATCGTCAACCGTCAAAGCATGGGTGCTCTAGACTAAAAAAAATTACTGGTCTTTAATTTATTGGGAAATTTATATAATAGAGTATAAAAAAAAATATTTAAAAATAACACACTGAGGATCAAATAAAAGTGAGGATCTGGGGGCTCCTCAATTTCAATTGGTGGCAGGATAGGCAGCCAAAGCAACAGGCGACAGCGAGGGATGGGAAAAAAATGCGGCAATATCTATCAGGTCATTTGCTTCGTTGTCCTAATATTGTTAGATCCATGTCCCGCTACAAGATTATGTTCCTATATTTATTTCTTTCCTTCCTACGCTATGTAATTTTTAGCTTGTATATATATATATATATATAAAAGACATCCTAAAAATTACAGTCTTTAGTCATGCACTTAGCGCAAGAAGGAAAGAAACATAGAAACAAATCTCGTAGCTTTAATAAATGTAGAATCTTTTATTTTTAGCTTGTATGAAAAAAAGACATACTTTTCTGCAAATGGCCATTTATATACAGTAGTTCAAGAATTCCCCTTTCTCACTAAGAGATGGCAATTGTAAATTTCTCAATTATTTTGATCTCTTGTATAAGATGACTCATTTGTAGTTTTCTCTCTCTTGAGAGAGTCGAAAATTTGGCCATTAATGTGGTGCAGAATAGCTTCAACCGACTAAGAAAATCCAAGATTGCAACCTTTTGCCTCAAAAGGTTCAATTTCATATATAAAAACAGATATAGTAACATTCTACCTTAAAGGTGCACTTTACAAGTAGGTCAACTCAATTGATCAATATCTCTGATGTCATTGCATTGCAGAAGAGGACCCATAAACTAAAAAGAAGAAAAGGCAAACAAAAACTTCCAAACAAATATAATTCTAAAGTAACCACATCAATCAGACAACAACCAGTGCACAGATTTAACCCGTAACCATCCAAAAAATAAATTTTTACAAAAAAAAAAACATCAGACAAATTAAAAGAAGAATTACCAGAAGATTTGAACATGGCTGTGAAAACGGGGGAAGGAAGCGAGAGAGTGAAGGAAAACCATTTTCACCGGGTTAGGGGTTAATGAAAGACGGGGCCCTGAAAATTTTGGTCCATTTTCGGGCCTGTTTTGTTTTCACGGGCAAACTACCAAGGTGGCTTCAATGGGAAAGCTTTCAAAACTGTACAATGGAATATTAAGTCAACATATGCACATATATCATCCTATAATTAATTCAACATATTGATACATCATCGCCCAAATCAGGGCAGTTAGTAAGAAGGAAGGATCCAATACGAACTCAATGGTCAGTATCTTTTAACAGTTGTTCTTTCGGACGTCGAATCCTGTCTTGCAGTTGTTTATGATGAATTAGACCATCTGAGAACTCAAATGATCCAAAGGTTGAATCCCGGCATCTGACTTGCCGAGCCTGACCAGCCTCTGTTTCCTCAGGGCCTCACGGCATGGCACAAAAAACTCATGCTTTAAAGCTTCTTCTGCATTGATCCTCATCCTTGGATTCACGGTCAAGCACTTGTCCACAAGATCAAATAATGAGTTTGGAATCTGCTGAAGAAACTCTGGTCGCTTTGTATATCTCTCACACCACGCTCGCAGGTCCATAGATGGCAACCATTGGATATCAAGCAGTTCCTACAATAACGTATATAAAATTTTTCAACCCCAAAAGTTCCAGAGATCATATAAGCAAAAAGTGATTCTGTTGGTAGATAGAACCTCAGGAAAAGAACATTCGCTGTTATGTAGTTTTGCTGTTTCCCACAGATCTTCGCTGCCCCTCAGCTTTGCTATTTCTTTTATATTTCTACCAATGAAAGCAGTTTTGTACACGTTAGACAAGTTCAAACAAGAAATCATCACATTATAGTACTATAACCATTATGTCTGAGTTGCTATAAAGCTTATGATTCAGTTACGAAAAAAAAGTATGTACTCACTGTTCAGGCTCACCAACAAATGGTGCTCTTCCCAGAATTAAGCATAGCAAGGTGACCCCCCCAGACCAGATGTCAACTTTAGGGCCTTGATGCAGGGATTTTAATAAAACCTGATTCAAACAGATCATGTCATGAGGGACTAGTCGCGCTAAAGGCCGCTAAAAACTGTAGACTCACCACTTACCTCTGGAGCTCGAAACCCCTTCGTTCCAACACATGGTCCTTCCTTTCTGTGCTTTCCCTCTCCTACAACAATATAGTTCGACCTCAGTTTGGCTCAGGGGGAGAAAGTACATCAGTTTTACTAGTAAGTATACATTTAAGGCATACCTTTGTTTCTCAACATGCCTGCACCAGAGATGGAAATGCCACGCAAAGGCATAGGAGAAAGGTAATGAATTGCGTTCTCTGCTTTTCGCAAAGGTGCAGCCACTCTCTTCCGCTGGAAAGCTGGTGTAGTGTTCTCCTGATGATTTGTGCTCTTTATTGCTTCTTGTGCCAAACTGACAATCTCCTTCCTCGCCGTACTGGGAATGTGCAGTTGGTACTTGTCGGCTGAAGGTGTTTTGGCGCTTGTGACACCCGAAGCCTCTCCCCCTTGGCTTCTGCATGCATTTCCATCTCGCATTTTATCCCTGGATTTTAGATGGCTCACATCAACCCTTCTTTTCGTGGTCTTTTCAAGCGCCAGTTTTAATCCTTTTGCTGCTTCCGGAGATCTACAATGCAAATCACTTTTAACTTTTTCAGCATAGGGGCTAGCTATGCTAAGTGAATCACGATTAGGAATATTTATACAATTGGTGATTGCCTTCAACTTTCCTGAAATTTCGCAGAATAATAGCATAACATCACTTCTCAAAACGACATATAAGCAAAACATTTAGATTTGCAATAAGAACATAAGTTGTTATTACATTTCCATTGCTGGTTGGCAATAATTTATCTTAGAAATAAACATGAGACATATAGACTTACTGCTTGAGCAATACTTCTGCCTAAGATCCTGTCAAGAAAACAATGTTTTATCAGGAGACTGCACTTCAAACATAAAACCCCAACTAGAAAACCAAAATTGAGAAACCGTTACCAACCAAAGCTAAATTGAAATCGATGAGGTAACCCTTGTTAAGTTTGCGAGAGAAGAGGAAATTGCCAGGCTTGACATCTCTATGCACAATTTCCTGTATATAGAAATTAAATTACTGAGCAAAACAGTGAATAGAATTTCATTGAATAGATAACACATGCTGTAGACCTCAGGGATTCAACCCTGAAATCTCTCCCTCAACTAGAAGAGATCCAACCAGCACAACTAGGCTGGCTTGGCAAATAGATAAGTCACAGTTACCCAGTATCCTTATATTAGAGATACCAATCCCAAGGTCTCTAACAAAGTGTTGACTTGGGCATTTCATATTTGCAAATGCTACCATTCTGATAGTCAAAATCAAGAGAACTTTTTCAAAACAATAAATACTAGTTGCACAAATTCTGATGTTTCTTCACACATTCAGAGGACTAATGAATCACGGACAAGATAAGTGAGAGCACACATCATTTGAAAAAGTAATTATGTGGTTATCTATTTGGAAATGTCTTAAGACGAAGACATTTAAAGCTTTTCATCTTAAAACTTCATGTTATACAAGAATAGGAAAATCAACAAAGGAAAGATCAAATAAATTGTAAGATATAATACAGGATTGTTACTAAAATTAAATTTTTGTGAAAAGATAGCAACATGTACATATCATCAAAGACTAGAGAAGATTGAAAAGAGAGAGAAACTGATACCAGTTTGTGCAAACTTGCAAGAGCTTTAAACATGCAGTAACCATACCAAAGAAGCTCTGACACTTTTATTTCTTTCTTCAAAACCTGCACTTAATGGCAAATACGCTATAGTTAAACATGAATATCAGTATAGACAAGACAAAGAAAGCTGGTATATACCTCAGGTCTATCATGCTCAACATGCTCCAGAACAAGGCAGTCAGAGTTACCACTCTTAAAAGAGTCTTCATACTTGATTACGAAGTTTTTACCCCTACACCAAAAGATGGAGCGAGAAGGTAAACAAACATTCCCCCTTTTATCCTAAAAAGTGTCGTAGAAAAGCCCCTAATGCTCTTACCCAAATCGCTGTAGCATCTTCAATTCATTGCTTACATGTCGATATGTTGCATTTGCATGAGGACCTGGCAAAAGCACAAGGCAACCCAGTAAATCTAGAAATCTACATAGACTAATGAGTACTAACATAATATGAATAAAAGAAAGCTTTAATTTCCAACAAACCCCAAGGAGTTTTAGAAACAGAATTTGAATAACATTTATTATATTTCACATACATTTGATAGCAAATATCTTTCCATCTTTCTTCCTGCGAGCCTTATAAACAGTGCCATAACCACCTGTAAATTTAGTGATGAAGAAGTGTTGACAGGTACTTACATAACCACGAAATGGAACAAACACTATACACAGATGGAGAGCCCTTACCAGAGCCTTCTTCTTCAACTACAATGAAAGACTCAAAATTTGGCAGATTTTTTGTCTCCATGTTCTAGCAAAAATCTTTGAGGGTTCAGATTTCCTTTAAACATAAGTATCTAATAGAAAAATTTATTTCAATTTCAAAGCATGGCTCACCTTTATAACTTTAGAGATGTGACATACTTTTTCTTCTTTGTTGGGAACATTATGACTGCGACTTCGCTTTGCCTTATGCCTGTTCAAAGGCGCTAAAGGTTTAACAGAGTCAGCTACCTGATCATTTTGATAAAGTCCAGACCCATCCAAATCCAGAGATTTAATCTCGAACCTATCCAAGGGTGTCTCGAGAAACTTCTGAGCACTTAAAGGCTGCACTATTGTTTGCCCAGCGCTGTCCAGTTTTTCAGCTGCTTGAGGCAACATCGAAGGTCCCATTACGCTATTTTGATTTGAAATGGTTAAAGCCAACTCAGTCCCATGTAGCTCACCCATATGGGACATAACAGTCACATGATTGTTTCCTTCTAAATCTTTTCTCAATGCAGTGCCAAGAAAATCTATTTCTTTGCAGTAGCAGATATTTAGATTAGCAAGTTCTCCATCTGCAGGCGTTTTGCAAACATCACTGCCTACTTCCAGATAATCTACTCTAGAAGAGACCAACTCATTTGCACATGCCGTTTGGGGGGTTCCACAGATAAATTGTCTAACCATAGACTTTTCTTCCCTGCATGGAGACATTTCAAGTGAATGCGACGAGAGAGTCAATTGAAGATTGAGGTCAATAAGTCTCCTTCTTTGGGATGCTACTACATCTGCAAAATTTATTTCATTGCTTGACTTAAACTCAACCAACTCCCAGTGCAAAAGTCTGCCCATAGTATCAGTGTGTCTCAACTCCATTGCTTGCGGTTCTCCTACATGTTCAATAATCTGAGGTGCAACATTTGTAAACTGACGCGAGTCAACAAAACGAGGCAACAGTTCCCCCTCTTGGTTAAAAATCCTGGTGGCATCTTCCATGATTGACATGTTTGCAGAAGCCACACAGAAATCTCTGCTTTTATCAAGCGGAGCATCAGCATATTCCTGCAACAGCAAAAGAGCAAAAACATTATATACACGCACAACTGTTTAATTTACAAGCCTAAGATCAACTTGTTCAGTCATCCTATTTATCGAACAGTATCTTGCTAGGAAAAGTTTGTAATTTAGTAGATTTAAAACTTTTAATATATTTTGTATACAAATTTCACCTAATCGGCGACAGACGCAGACAGTATAGGAAAATGGGAAATAACAACTTGATATGACTTTTTCATCTATTAAAAGCTCCATCTTTTGAGTAAATTACATAATCCGAAGTTCATTTCAGCTCTAATGCAAAAGCGCGGAGTACCTCGAAAGAGTTGTTCACAGTCATGTCAGCTGAAGAGGACTTTAGTACATCTCCACTACCAGCCTCAACTGATCTCCGCCACCAAAACCCCGATAAAGTCAGACAACACGAAAACACTCTGAACAAATTCAGAAAGAAAAAACAACAAATTCTCGATAGTTTACCATTTTCCAAGAACAAAAGTGGCCTCTTTCCATTTGAAAAGGGAACGAACCCATCTTCCGATCTCTTCCGCTTCCTAATGTACGTCAACACATGATCCTCCCAATACCTCGCCGGCAATGTCGGCTTAACTCTACAACTCTTCGCCGGAAAAGCCCCAGCGCCCCCGGATACATAATCTCCAACTGCCGAAAACACAGATACAGACACAGAAACCATCCTCTCAGCAGTCAACATGAGCGGCGAATCCGGAATCGTACAGAGACACACGATGAACTCCGGCGAAGCACGGAACAAGAGGCACCTCTCCGCCAGCTCCTCCGGCGGAGCCGGCCGCCCGAGCCGCAGCAGAACTGTGACAACATGCCACGCCTTGTCCCGAAGCTCCGCGAAATCCGCCATGACTGCAATTCAAAAAAAACAAGTCGGGGATTTACGATATCCGAAAATGCCGGCTCAGATCTGCCGAAATTTCCTGAACGCGGGAGCCTTTGGATTCCGTCGCCGAAGGTACGGCGAGGCGGATCGGCGGGGAGATGGGCTCGGGGACATGGCCTGGCCGGAGTGGGAAGCTCTAGGGTTTGGGAGAGAGAAGTGAGGAAGACGCCGACAGTGTCAGGAGGGGGGCGGGAGTTGGAATTTGGGGGTCTCGCACGTGCTAGTTTCCCGCCCATCCTTTTGTTTTCGCACGCCTCCCGTGTGGCTCGCCAGTTTTCAAGTACTTCCCCTATCCCACATTAATTGTCCTTTTTTTTCCGTTTTCGATAATAATTCGGTCTAAAAGAACCTGACTGCATTTAAAAAATTACGGATCTACGAATAGATGGCTGGATTTGTCCGATAGGGTAATAGATCCTTGTGAACATGCAGGGGTAAGCGGAAGGCTTGAAAAGGCCAATAAAATGCTGCCGAGTTTTTCTTGGACGGAGGTAATATAAGGGTCTTCCCGACTAGAAGGGGTACAGGATGCTACCTTCTCAGGGTGCTGTATTCCGCCGCCAATCCCTAGGGCATGTACAAAAGTACAATGAGTAACGAGTTCGAACTTGGGACTAAGGGGCCGTTTGGGGCGTGATTAAAAGCAAAACATCCAGATGGGATGTTTTGCTACACTGTAGTATTTGGATATAAAAATCCACATGGATGCTACAGTAGATATCCAATATCCTGTCTGGATATTTTTGCAATAATCACGCCCCAAACGGCCCCTAAAGCGAGTCCTGTTTCATCCCAACACATCTCGTTGGTTTACTTTGGAAAACAAAATAGAACTATTGAAGTGGGACGGAGGGGAACATGAGTAAGCATTTGGTTCCTTTATCAAAAGTAAAGGAACTGTGTAGCGGTTGTTTGTTTGGATGCATAATTTTATGGGAGCAATGTTATGCGTCTAGGCACAACGGATCAAGATCGACGATTTTTGTGTTTTGAGCAATATCCACTTTGATTCCGGAGGAATAATATCCAACATCTATTTTTAAAATAGGCGCAAGATAACCACATCACGGGACCTTCTCTAAAACCATGAATTAGTGCCTATCCTAAGTGCATCTCAAAATTTTATTGCATTTCTAGCACAAAGATCATGGAAAGTGTCTTACCTTATGAGAACTACATTTTTCTCAATTAGGACATAGTACGAGCAAAATATTTTATACTTCCCAACTGTTGGAGCAATTATCTGTTGGCATTCCTTGAGGATGATGGCGTGTTCTGAAAAGACTTAAAGACAAATTTTATAGAACAACCATTAGGCCTATAATACTCTCTGGAGCGGAGTGCTGGGCACCAAAGTGGGGTCATATAGATAAATTGAATGTAGCCAAAATGAGAATGTTAAGGTGGATGAGTGAGATAATTACAAGAGATAGTATTAGAAATGAATATATTCGGAAAAGCTTAGGAGTAGCTCATTTAGAGGAGAAGCTGGAGTAATGTAGGTTGCATTGGTATGTGTATATACAAAGAAGACTATTAGATGCCCATGTGAGAAGATTATAAGGGATACATATAAACGATGCGAAAAGATAGAAAGGGAGACCTAACTTGGATGGAGTTAATAAAAAATTATTTAACTTTACTATCTCTTACAAAAGAGGTAATCCAAAACAGGTTTGAATGAAGGAGTAAGATCCTTATTGCCAATCCCAAATAGTTAGAAAAATGCGATATTTGATTATGAAGACCTTGTCATGGTGTAATTCTTGTAGTTAAAGTTGTTGGCATGGTGGCACTTCCGTCCGCGTGGTGGCCGACCTCAGGTAGACACCTACCACTGATCTTCATCTAATCAATCTCTTCTCCCCTCCCTTTGTAGCCCACGGATTTGGAGTCACCCAACAGTGGGGACGTTCAAATGAACACAACGCCATATTCGAGCTCTTTTTCGTCAAGATGAGTGAAGTGTGGATCATCAATATGTATGCAATCCTCTTCAAGACCAAATAACTTAGCACTCCTTACGGCTGCATAGGAGTACTTATTGAGAGAGTTCGTTCGGCACCCTAAGCTTTCAACTGTTTCCCATCTTTGGCACCTCAAGTTCGCCCTATATACAGCATTTAGTCGCAATGGTGAATGAATCAAAGCATCAAAAAGGAAGGAACGCACCGTCAGACGTTCTCCTCCAGAGTCCATCAAGTGGTAAACATATATATATATATATGCATTCCTTTCACAGCTAAGGCAGATGAGGCAGCATGCACTGGCGGAGGAGGAAGCATGGTGCAGACTCCGTGAGGATCGTGAGGCGAAGAACTGATATTAATGTGCTTAAGCTCCCCCACATTAGTTACAACATAGAGTAGTTGGCTTGTCAAAAACAGTATATTCCTTCTCGGATGGAAGCTCCCTCCATTCTGCTGCTTTACCAATCAATCTGCAATAAAGCAAAGATACCATCATCGATTTTGAAGCGCACGGCCAGGCAGTTTTGAATTTTGGTGGGCGAAGACAAAATGATCTTAGGAGTGGCCCAATGGTGGGGCGATGTGGGGAGTTCGATTGTGTAGCTGAGAAAGGATTGAAGATGAAGTATTTTACACCATCCTCCATTTCCAAACTATTGCGATCAGCCACTCCCCACATGACCCAAAACATAATGAGTGGCTGTTGAGAACATAATCAGGAAGGTTGAGGTCATACACCTGATCCTCCGAAAGGCTGTAAAATTTTCCAGACTTATACCAGATCCATGAGGGCTCCGAACGACGACATTTTTGCAATGCCGAGTCGCCATTGCTTGCACGCCGCGCTTAATCCATGGGGGCTCGGATCTCATTGCAACTTTTTCCAAAGTAATGGTTACTCACATCATCAGAGAAGGCAGTCAAGTGGCAGATGAACTTGCAAATTTTGCTAGTTGTTCTTATTCCTGCACTTGGTTTAAAAGTCCACCCCTTGAGATTGTACCTCTACTGCATGCTGACCGGCATGCTTTTACATTTTATAGATACTCGGAGCAGTTGCCCTGCATGCCCAGAAAAATGATTCCTTCTTTTTGAATAGCTTATTATTATGATTCCTTCTTGATCAATGACAAATGTCGTGTTGTCATCACATCGTATTAACATACGGTTATCACGTTTAAGTTCTTTACATGTACGTACAATTACACAGCTCGAATTACTTCGATCATTCCGGAAGCATATCTGGAACTGCTGCTTTGATTACAACATCAACAGTGGGTGCGTGGTGAAAAGTGGGCCACTTTTTTTAGGACTGAAAGGCCCACTTTTGGATGCTAAAAGATGAAAATTGTGTAAAAAATGCGACATACAAAAAGGTGAGCATCAGTAGTGAATTTTTTATTCACAACCGAAAGCTGTTTAAAGCCAAGCACAAATCAGTTAGCCCTCCTTTCGAAGTGAAATTTTTTAGCAAAGATTATTTTTTTCATATAACCATTTCAGCTTCCAAACACACTAATGTGGCCAATACTAGCAAAATAAATCATATGGAGGATTCAACCTAAATTCAATGCCTTTTGAATTAACCTAGGAGTTTCGCCTGTGCAAAAATCATGGATGAGTCTATTATAAATTATAGATATGTGATAAATAGAATTTGAACATGGAGGTAGTGCAAATGTGCAATACAAGAATTTTTAAAACTCATTTATGGCTATAAACGCCACTTTTACTATAGGGAATGGGTGGAAATAATGGGGTAAATTTTAAAAATAAATAATTATAATATTTCCTTAATTAATGATAATAATTTATTTTCCAAATTTACCCTTGTGAACTGATATTTATTACATCAAATTTGCACACTAAAAGTAACAAAGGGCACAATTGGCCAAGGGATGCCAAAATGTCTCGTCCTCTATAAAATACCATATATGTCCATTAATAAATTATTTAATTTAATCATAATTAACACTTAATCACATTCTTAAACAAACTTAGAGGGTCATTAGTTGGAAATTCGGTCAACAATCAAAATACAACCGATGCTTTTCATAGTAGTTAGATTAGATTCGTGCTGAACACAATACTTACGAAAAAGGTTATACTACTAATTATTTTAGGGTGATACTTTTCAGCACCCACCCTAGTTTTTCTTAGTAACACCATGTGCTATGTAAAACCCAAAGTTTTTTTTTACAATTATTTAACAACACCACCTTATTCTCATTCATGATTTTGTCGATAGGATTCCACTGTCAGAAATTGAGGATCCTGACATTAGGACCCTACCGTCAAGTATATAACGGTGGACCCCTACCGTCATATTGAACTCAATGGAACGATCGTCGCTTCTGTCAATAGAATGCCACTATCAAATAGTGAGATTTTTGTCAGTTGACATCTACTGTTAAAATGTAACATTGTGGTGTTACTGATCATGTTAGAAAACACGACTTTTTATTTTAATATTAATGGAAGAGGTTAGTCATATTAATAGAAGAGGCAATGGAGTGGCACACAAATTAGCTCGTCACGTGCAATTTATTTTGGACTCCATGTATTTGGATGAGGGGTTTCCTAACTTTATTGGGAAAGTATTGTTGTCTGACGCCTCTAATATATGAGTTAGCTGATTTATCTCCCTTTATAAAAAAACATGACTTTTGGAAGTGGATATTATCAAGAAATTTGGGGATGCTAAAAAATATCTCCTTTTTTTTAATTAAATTTAGTTAAACATTACATTCTATGTTGAGAAAAGAAAAATGATAATGCTATACGGTGTAGACATACATCAATGACATGGTGAAAGTATGTCCACGAACCAAACTTGTATAATTGTATATCCTTGTGTTTAGTAGGAGAAATTATTGGGTACAACCAGTAATCCACGTCACCTTATATGCCACTTTTACAAGAGCCATTTTCAAGATAAGCGCGTATAGCCTCACCAGTCTCCCTTACCAAATACAAGTACCAAGCGACATGGGTAGGGGAACCTGAAAATTGGTTCCACTTTCTCCTCCTCCCCTAGGCAAAGCAACTCCGGTAGCTGCCTTGTCTATTCAATTTGCCGCATAAGCGAGAGTTTCGGTTTGGCAGCTCCGCCTAGGTGCCCCCATCTCAAACGTGGCTTGGTCAAGCCTCCCACTCATTGACGGTGCCCACTC
Source organism: Houttuynia cordata (assembly GCA_039654745.1). Classification (NCBI taxonomy): domain Eukaryota; kingdom Viridiplantae; phylum Streptophyta; class Magnoliopsida; order Piperales; family Saururaceae; genus Houttuynia; species Houttuynia cordata. The sequence continues at coordinate 28,928,321 of CM077505.1, forward strand.
TGGTAGCGTCAGCCTAGCAATGAGAGGAGATGAGGGAAGGTAGAAAGGGGGGAGGAGGAGGGAATCAGTGCAATAGGTTTCTAGTTTCCCCTCCACGCGTCGAACCCACCATTCTGGTGAGTAGGGGCGGATGCAGGATTATCAGGAATGGGGTTAGGCCATTTTGAGATGGGGGTCGGGTAAGGTAATTAAGCCTTATATATATACAAAGGGGCCGTTTGGGGCGTGATTAAAAACAAAACATCTAGATGGGATGTTTTGCTACACTGTAGCATTTGGATATTTTATATATCCAGCTGAAACACCTCAGGAGGTGTTTCAGCTGGATGTAAAAATCCACATGGATGCTACAGTATATATCCAATATCCAGTCTGGATATTTTTGCAATAATCACGCCCCAAACGGCCCTTAAGTGATGAAATGTATATATATTCTTAGTGAAATGGATGAAACCCATGGGTTACACGTAGGCCCGCCCCGGTTGGTGAGACATGTTGGTAATATTTTTTTATTGGTGAGAAAAATATTTTTCTTTCACGATCGATGGCACACATACGCTATACATCAGTGCTCTAGTTATTTGTCACAAATTTACTAAAATACATATTTATGACGTATACACCTTTTTTGTTCAGGATTATATTATGATGGTTGTACTTAATAGTTTCTCGTTTATATAATTGAGAAAAAAATAGACTGGTTTTCATTGTTACCAGCTTTGTGATGGAAGATGGCTATATTAATATTTCATGTGCAACTATCATGTCATGAAGCCAATCCACATATTTGGAAAGGTGTATGATGAATATGATGATGTTGAATCTTATTATCATTGTCCCCTCTTCAGAGGGTTGCGTCAGGAAGGGCATTCGGCGTAAAAATTTGCCACCAGTTTTTTTTATAAATTTTGTACCATTTTAATTCTTATAAGAGTCAAATACGGTATATAATCTATGCCGCCGGCCCAGATAGCTAGAATAAGGCGTACGATGACGATGATGATAATTGAGAAAAAAACGAGTAGGAATAAAAAGAGGATTGTATGAAAAATAATAAAAGAGTAAAAAGAGGGAGGGGGTGTGCGTGGCGCGAAAGCATGAGGAAACGAACCCGCGAAGCACCTGCTCCAGCTTTCCAAACTCGCCACGTCCGCAAACCCCCCCGCTTCCCCGGCCGGCCCTGTTCCTCCCCAACTCCTCCTGCAACTCGTTTCTTCGTTACAATCCAGCTCCTCCTTTCCGCCTTCCCCTCTTCTCCTCCCACCCTCCTCTCTCTATCTCCGATCTTCTTCATCTCCGGTGAGCTCCACAGCCACACAACATTCTCCAACCAATGCCCCTCCACCTTCATCCTTTCCTCTTAGTATGGTAACTCTCTTTCTCCTCTCTCTCTTCTTTTCTTTTTGTTGATCTTTGCTATCAGTTGCCATGTTTCCTATTTGTCCTTTGTTGTCCATATTTTACTTTGTCTAGGAATACGACATTTCCTTTCCTGGTTGAAGAATGTCATATGCGCAAATCCAAATACTCCCTCGATTCAATGAAGCCTGCCTGCATTTGAAATTGTGTTGTATTTATTGGACTCTAAGGTACAAACAAAAAGGTGTTTTTGGTCGTGCGGGAGCAAAGTCAGCCAGGTAGCGATGGAAGCGAGTTTTTTCAAATGCAGACAAGCTTCATCGCGCAAAGATAGTATATAATTTGTTTTGCATTATAAATTCATATAATTTGGATTTGTGTAAACTTTTGTTCGAAATGTAGAGAGGGAACTCTATTGAATCTGTGTTAACTTTTAATGGAAATTTAGACGGGGAATTCTGTTTTCGCTATGTTCTTCTCTTTTTATTGAGGTAACTAATTTGTTCAATTCTTGCTGGGTTGCGATAATGAGGTGTTTTTTTTTCTCGAATAGGTTCTTGCGATCGACGGGCGTGTAAGCTTGTAATAGTGGATAAATGATGGCTCCGCCACCGGGGCTGGATCTTATACTCAGGCTGAGGGGGAGGAATTTCAGCTTCAATACGTACAGATATATGGTCCTCCTCCTTACCTTCATTGCCTATGCTTGTTACCATGCTTCAAGAAAACCCACTAGTATTGTTAAGAGTGTCTTGGATCCGGAACCTCCAAAGCGTGGTGGCTTCTCATACCCATGGCCAGTAGGGGAATTATTTGTCAAGGATCAGGGTTTAGGATATCAGAACATGACTGGATTGCGTGCTAAGGGATGGCCCCCATTTAATGGCAAGGATGGAACTGTGAAGCTAGGCGAGATTGATGTCGCCTTTCTTGCTTGTTACTCCTTGGGTATGTATCTTGCCGGTCATCTTGGAGATAGCCTAGATCTTCGGGTGTTTTTGACTGTAGGAATGATGGGCAGTGGCATATTTGTGATGCTTTTTGGAGCCGGGTATTTCTCAAATGTCCATTCTTTTGCATTCTATCTGTTGATGCAAATGATTGCTGGATTGTTTCAAGCAACGGGATGGCCTTCTGTTGTTGCTGTTGTTGGCAATTGGTTTGGAAAAAGGAAAAGAGGTCTCATTATGGGCATTTGGAATGCTCACACTTCTATCGGAAATATCACCGGTTCCCTTCTTGCTGTCAGTGTATTACAACATGGTTGGGGCTGGTCCTTTATTCTTCCTGGTGCTTTAATATTTTGTGGGGGGCTACTGGTTTACCTTTTTTTGCCAGCCTACCCTGAGAATGTTGGGCTTCCTGGTTTTATGAATTCAGATGTTAAGCCACAACCGAGACCCACAGATGAAGAAGCTCAACTGCACGGTTTAGCAGATGAACAAAATGTGAATGAAGGTCAGCAAGATACATCAGTGGTCAGGTCTACTGCTGTTGGCCTCCTTGAGGCTTTTCGCATACCAGGAGTCATACCATTCTCGTGGTGCTTATTTTTCTCCAAGCTTGTGGCTTACACTTTTTTGTATTGGTTGCCATTCTATCTCAGTCAAACTGGTAAGGTTTTTTTTACTGTTGAACTCTATATTTAATTGCTACATACTGTTTCTATAAGTTTATTCATAGAACATAATTCCCTAATGCATATATGGTGAGTTTGAGCAACGACACGACATTCTGAGACTTAAACCATGTTCAAATGTGGATGCTCAGATCATAAGTCCTCGAAAATGATTCTCAAATGACTCTATTTGGTATAGAAGTTGTCTAATATTCTCTCCATCCAATGAAGCCTGACTGCATTTGAAATACATGGATCCATCATTACATGGCTGACTTTGCTCCCTCACAACCGAAAACACGGGAAGTGGTGTGTGGGGGGGGGGGGGGGGGGGACTCTGTTTTTGTACAGGCCTTCGTGTTCAATAAATTTCACTCATTTTCAAATCTAAACATGCTTCGGTGGATGGAGGGAGTATATACTTGCGATTTTCTAAATTATTCCTACTGGAGCTGACATTGATAGATTTTGCTGAATGGTTGGGTCTTCCTAGTATTAGATGGACGAAGTGTGTATTTATTGTGGAAACACTGTTGTGGTCCAAACTGTTGGAATATAAAAATAAATAATAAAGATTTCCGTTTCTTGACGGCTCAAGCTTTTGGGAAACTTGGTTATCTTACATGGTATCAGATCTCCGGGTTGTGAAAGGGCCTGGGTTCTAGTCTTATTGGAGGCATTTATACCCCAATTATGTTTCACATTCCGTGCTTGGTGGACGCTTGCACGTGAGAGGGGGGGGGGGGGGGTGTTAGAATATAAAGTAAAAACTAAAGATTCCAGTTTCCTAACAGCTCGAGCTTTTGGGAAACTTGGTTATCTTACACAAACTGGAAAGATAAATGTTGATATTTATACATGTTTTTCTGTTAAATCTTGTTGCATTGAAGCAATAGTTCATCTACAGACTGCTGCTGTTCTAATTTTATGCTTCAAATTTCATTTTAGTCCCCAGGCAGTGGAAGCTATTTAATGTGTAGAATAAATTAGATTATTGGTGATTGTTACCTGAGAAGCTGCATGTGGTGAAAGGATTTGTGCAACTTCCGTAGGGGTTAGGGTGCTAGACAAAAGCTTACATGCATCCTTGGAAATAAGGTGGACGTGAGTAAAAAAAATCCATGAGTATTCTGAACTTGCCTCCCTTAAGATTTTACACTAGTCAAGGATTTATTGATAAGGGCTCGCTTTTTAATAATGTCGAGACTGTTGAGATGGTGATGTGAAAAGCTGTGGAAACACAGAAAGATCTGGAAGTCAAAGTGATGCATGGAGTTAGAAATGGTCAGTGTTCTCGAGAGCTAGAAATGGGTATAAATCATTATGTTTTTCCTTGTATTTTGAATAGTATCTTGATTTATATCAGCTGTGTTGATAATGTCGGGTGTTTCATTTTCTTGTGTAAAGTAACTTTGCTCGTGTCAATGTGTCATATATCACTGAAATTACCTTTATTTTGCAAGGTAGGATAAGAAATGCATGTGATTAACTTGTTGCTGACTGAAAATTCTAGATTTGTTTGTGGAGACACTGGGTTTTGGGACGTCTCTGTGGTTCCACTGTAAAATCTTCAGCTTTTGAGTGCTGCATTGTGTGGTTTTAACCAGTAAAATGCCTACTCTCTCTCTCTCTCTCTCTCTCTCTCTCTTCGTGTGTCTTAAGAAGTTAAAAGCATTGACTATTTGTCTTAAAGCGGGGTTAGGGAGCTTCCAAAAACCTTCCTTGCATGATTAGCCAGTAGAAGGGTATTCAGTAAGCTTAGGATTGGATTATCCAGCTCAGATTTTATTGATAATTTCAATACTCATTGGGCTTCTCTTCATTTCTTGTCATATTTTTAGTAATACTCTAGAAACTGCTTAATTGAAGAGTACTTTTCAATATCATCAAACTTTTTGGCTGATGTTAGTGTCAACTATTGTGCGTGATTGATCTAGGTGCCTTGCTTCATATATCCGTAATTTTTCTTTCCAAGCTCTACTACTTTTTAGTGATGAGTGATCGTACCATTCATACCAATTTTCCTGTTTTTTTCTCTACTGCTAACTGTACCTGACACAGTATGTGAAAGTATTGTAATTCTACCATGTGTTCGTGGAATTATTTTGAAAAAAATCTCTTTGACATGCTGGTGTAGGATTATTTTCACTAGTTTGATTTTCTAAAATTGTGTTTACTATGTTACTTTGCAGCCATTGGTGGGGAATATGTTTCTGTCAAATCAGCTGGAAATCTCTCGACCCTGTTTGATGTTGGTGGAATAATCGGTGGAATACTTGCGGGCCACATATCTGATAAACTAAATGCTCGTGCAACCACGGCTGCTGCCTTTATGTACATTGCTATTCCTTCTTTGGTTCTCTATCGTTTGTACGGGGGCATTTCCCAGTCCATTAACATTGGGTTGATGATGCTCACTGGGCTCTTTGTAAATGGCCCCTATGCCCTGATAACAACAGCTGTTTCTGCTGATCTTGGTACCCATAGTTCTCTCAAAGGAAACTCTCGAGCATTGGCAACAGTGACTGCCATAATAGATGGAACAGGATCATTAGGTGCTGCTCTTGGGCCTCTTTTGACTGGGATCATGTCAACTTGGGGGTGGAATGCAGTTTTTGCTATGTTGTGCATAGGAGCCCTGGCGGCTGCGATGTTACTGTCACATCTTGTTGCTGCTGAGATTCAACAGATTTGCTGCAAGTCAACATCCTTATCTGATGGCTCGTGCCAAGCGCCTAGAGGTGAGTTGCACTGTGAAGTTATGGTTCTTTGTGATATGTAAATTATGGTAACATGGGTGCTATGTGTTTGTCATGTGACTTGTGCAGATCCAGTTTCTGAACCCCTTCTTGGCAACGTGAGGAGTTAACATTATTTTTTCTATCTATTAATCTTTACGGCTAACAGAGTTATATGAGCATGGGAGATTGGCTCGGAGTGAAGGACAGAGTAAAATTTTACTACAAGTAGGGAAATAAAGGTTAAGAAGGTAGCTCTGCAGGCTGTGATTGTAGACTAACTGCGTAATCTGTGCCTTCTCATGGCCATCGATGTTATACTATATGTATGCAAATGTCACCACATCTTGTTTTAAACGCGGTGTGGGCTTCTGGTTGGAATGTGATGCTGCGCATTAGCATGCGAGATGAAGTTCAAGAGGTTAGGCCCTACTGTTTATGTTCCTCTGCCTGTTGCTGTTGAGCAATTGGTAACATGATTACATCTAGAAGCCTCACTGCTAGTTTGGCCTGATATAATTGTTGTTGTTCAACAACTATGTGAACATTTTTACCAAAAAAAAAAGAAACAAAAAGCTGTGTGAGCAGTCAACTTTAAATACCAGAAAATAAAGTTGCTTTGTGTTTTTTCTTTGCTAATCAGAAGACGATTTTACTGACGTTATATATACGTTATATAAGCTCATCCCATCATGATCAGTGTCATCAACCAGTTATGCTCTGCAAAGCAGAGGATAAAAGGTTAACATGCTTTGTGTGGTAGGTAGAGTCTCCCGCTGCCCACGTTTATGTTCAAATCTATATTTGATATCATTCAAATGATTACCGTTCACAAAGTATCCGAGATAAGATATTACCACCACAACAACAACAAAGGAGACTATTACAGGAGGATGAGCTCTTGGGCGACTTTTGGAGGCTCAGAAGAGGATGGACAAGGACGAGACGTGCTGCCAAATTATGATATATGAAGGCAGCAAGCAGCCACTGTGACTGTTATCCCCTTCCTCAGAGCCAGCTCAGTCTGATGGTTTGCATTGGCCGTATATGAATGAGGGACCACATTTTCAGCTTCTTAATTACACTAAACTCGTTTTGAACAGGTAATTCAACAAACGCCCCATTTGACCAAGCAAAAGGAAGACAGACCCGAAAACGTATGTCAAGTGCACCAAAGCTCAAGACTAGCTTGCGTTACAACTTGCACGTTGTCATTGACTCGCAAAGAACTACATTGATTAGCATTAGAGAACTATACTTTTACACTCTTCCCACAATTTGACTTGTGTAAGTCTCTTTAAATGAAAACGGAAGAAAATGATGTGTTTTTACCATGTTGGTTTTAGCAACCCATTTATCCCACAAACAAGAGACAAAGCGTGTCTAAAAGACAGAGAAGTGGCAACTGGCCAACATAGACCCCTCAGACTTTTCTTCCTTATATAATATCGTGTGAGTCAATCACCACCACAACCTTGGCCCTCTCTCTCTCTCTAAAGCTCTCTATATATTAGCATCACTACATTCACACCTCTTGCTCAGCCATTCTTCACCTTCTACATATCTTAGCACATCAATTGTCCAGGAGGAAGAGGGACGACATGGCCTCTTGTAATTGCATTCTCGCTCTGACCATTCTACTTGCTCTAGCCCTTGCATGTAGTGGGCAGCCGACCATGGCCCCCACTGCCACTCCACCTTCAACCGTGATAACCATGCCGCCTTCCACCACCGCCACGCCGCCCACCACCGTGGCCACACCACCAACCAGTGCGTCGTCTCCTCCTCCAATGTCCATGTCGCCGTCGCCCATGTCATCCCCGCCAACGATGGCTTCTTCACCAACATCACCAATGAGCTCCCCTCCCTCTCCCACCTCCCCGACGATGCCACCCATGGCTTCGCCTCCGTCCCCGCCTTCTCCTGTTGCTTCAACCCCCGCCCCTGCTCCCTCTTCACCGTCCCCGCCTTCTCCGGTTTCTTCAACCCCCACCCTTGCTCCCTCTTCACCAACCAACTCTACGCCACCTTCGAGGGCCGGTGCAACAACTGTTAGCATGGTCGTGCTAGCATTGCTTGGAGGAGTTGCGGTCCTAGCGTGAACTATCATCAATGTCACTTGAGCATATTCGTGATTAGTCAGTCATTGATTTCGGTTTTACTAAATTCTTGCTTAGATCCATATGTTTTTTATGTGCTCATCATTTGTGTATTCGTTTCTTCCCTCATCATTTGGTGATTTTTGGAGCTTTCACTTTTTGTGAAGGGAATTGAGCTGATGTTAGTGCTCTTGTGTATGCATTTGACCTTAAAATAAATAAAAAGGAGGGTGGCATTTTCTTTTCTTCTTGTTTAACTTTAACTTGAATGAACATTTACTTCATTTACATTTGCACGTCCAAACGCGTGATACACCCCCTGCTTACAAGTTACAAGTCAGATGACATAATGGGTCTAAAATGGAAGGCATATTTATGAGAATGTAATCGTACTCCACAAAGATGTTTCTAATTGTTAGAATAGCAAGTAAAGATGTTCTCTTGTTTCCTGATATCATCAAGAGAACTTGTAGTTAGGGAAGAAGATGCATCATGCATGGTTAGGTAAAAGGGGGATGGGGGATGGAGGATGGTGGTGGGGTTGGCATGAAAGTTGGGTGCTAGCTGTAAGTTGGAATCATGTGGGGAGGGGTGGTAGATGCTAAAGGGTGTGTGGAATTCGACTTTTAGTGAATGGTGGTGCTCCTTTTGGGCTTATGCGTAGGGGGGGAGAGGTAGACTGTAAATCCTTCAATGGTGGGACACGGATTGCACAAAAGGCTGGTCGGTGGTGTGTCAATTGGAGACAACTATGCATGAATCTGATTATGATATGCACATGGTGGTAGACCCACAAGTAACTTTCAGTGTGTTTTTTTGTACAACTTTTATGTGGTTTAGTTCAAGAGAGATGGTAATGAAATGAATTTCATTTAGGAGTTCCATTTCATTTGCTACTCATCAGAGTTTGTATCATGTGATCCTTGTGGCCTGATGACACATTTTGCAAACTTGAAGTTTAGATCAACACAACAAAACTGGGGCTAAGAACATGCATGTGCAATTTGCAGATGCTTCATACCACTATCTGGTAAGACAGCTACTTAATTTAAAGCGTATCTAAAGAGCCTGAATGATCAAGACTAGCAGCTAAAAAATGCGGTCTGGTTTATAAGACCTGTATCTATGTTTTTTTTTGGCATACTTATAATTTTCTCATTCAGCAAAAAACACTACTTATGATATTAATCTAAAATCATCCTTCAAGAGAGACGTAGATGATTACGACCTAAATTTCCATCAATCACGCCGGTATAACTAGTGTCTTTGTCACATGTATTTGGGGTAGACTAGACCCCATGCAGCAGGCCCAAGTTGCTGATGGCCATAGTTACGCTTATACCTTGAGTGTTCAAAATATTATCTTCTGCTGGGACCTGCTATTTTCTGTTCTTTGATTAGGGTGGTCTTGGCTCTACATGGCAGCTGCCATCTTACAGTGTGTCCGAATTGAAGTCATTCCAGCTAAAAAACTTGTCCTAGCATTAATTCAAGCCGTGGTCCCATCTCATCTCATGGCATGTTTTGCATCTTCTTCACACACTCCCAAGAGATCATTCAAAAAATCAGTTCATCTCTCCAAGGAAAATGACACATAAATTTTAGTAGCTTCATTGGCTTAATCTCATACACTGGCTTGTAATAACTTGCAATAAGATTTGTCAGTGATAAACAAATGAAAAAGACTTATCATTAGTGAGATTATACCAATGAGGCTTTTCAGCGTAATTCAAACAACAGGTATAGTTCATATTAGTCTTTATAGCAACCACAAAAAGGTTCCCAGGAGACTGAAGCAGGCCAGAGGCAGGGAATCCCAGGCACTATGGAAGGGACCAAGGGAAGGCGTGCCAGGCAACAAAGGGTTGTTGTTGTTGCTCTTGGCATTAGTCCTTGGGAATGAGGATGGAGCTTCTGCAAGAGGCCTTGGGTCAGCCATAGGGCCCAGAGCTGGTGCAGTGGCCTGCCCACCCTTGACATCAACCTGTAGCTTCATTCCACCTAGACAGTGAGAGAGAGTCCCACATATGAAGTACTTGGGGCCCGGAGTGGCTAGTGGGATGGTAGCATTCCCAGTTTTGATACTTTGCAGGGCATTGCTTGCGGTGCATGTATCAAAATCGGCCTTGTTCACCTGGCTCACACTGTGCAAGGAGGAGAATTGGAACACTGCCATGAACATGCGAGAGACTTTGTTAGGTCATTAAATTTGGACCCTTTAAACCAATTGGCTCATGGTAGAAGCCATGTACTCTAGACTAGCTCATGTCAGAATTCTATGTTGTATTCTAGACTAGTCAAGGAATTGCATAATTAAGTAGCTTTGCTCCGACTATTGACTACTCCCTCCCACGATAAATCTATTTGAAAAATTGTGATACTTGACGAAAACCAATATTATGAATTCACTGACCCTTTTTACTTCATATCTAATTGGTATAGGAACGATAATATATACTCCCTCCGGTCTTTTTTAACAGATGCAATTGATTTTCAAAATGAACTAATTTTAATTTATTTTGAAAATCAATTGCCTCTATTAAAAAAGGCCGGAGAGTATATTAAATTGGAAAAGTACTGTGGGAAAGATATATTTTTCAAAAGTGAGACTGATTGAATTGGGATAGGGGAGTGTAAAGCAACTGCCAAACAAACACAAGTGCGGAAGCAAGACTCGAATTCGGAACTGGCCGATGTCTTGCGAGCTTCTAAGCCACGACTCAAGAAATGATATTGTCAGGCCTCAATCAATTGAATAAAATTCAAACTACTACATGATCCAACAACTTGTGCCACAATCAAATAAAAAGGAGTGGAGAAGGGCCAAAAAGCCATTCAGCAGCTTTATCACAAAAGAAAAGAAAACAGGTAATTGAGAAACTAATGGAAACAATGAGTGGATTGGAGATTGACAATTACCAAGAACATCGCCAACAGTGAAGCTTTTGCCGGCAACCCAGGAGTCAAGGTCAGTGCTAATGTCCCACCCAGCATTATCTCCCACAGTGTAAGTGGTTCCCCTTGCTGTCACCCACAGGCCAAGCCCGTACAGCACAAATATGATGGAACAGAAATTGCAGCCCATCAATGCAGTGATCAAACAACATAAAAAAACTGGGGCTGAACTGGGTTGTGAAGATAGACAGATGTATTTATTAGAGCAATATATGCCACAAGTAGATGACCTAACTACCAAAGTTTTACTTTATTATTGAGTTGTGTAGTTATGCTAGTTGTGTCTGCCTTCTATTTCATTTATTGAAGAGGAAGTCAGATTCTGAAATAGTTTGATACACTCAAGGGTTCATGAATTGGAAAAAAATGACTCTTTGCTCTATAAAATTTTGGTTTCGTCTGCAAGGAGGGAAGGTGGTTGATGTATAAGATTCTATAGTTGGCAGGGTTGGTGATGGGATTGAGTTTCTCCGGGACTTTTACTTGCTAGAGCCGTATGAGCAGTTAAGCGTCTCTTAGTTCAGTTGGAGTCTCACAGTTTGTTGTATAATATAAGTAGCCATTCTTAAATCAAAGAGGCAAAGACTAGGGAAAGGCTCTTCATCCAGGCTGCGAGGGAGGAGCCTTGGAGGTAGGCCCAGGATGGGATTGATACTGGGCCAAGTCTTGGGTCCAACATCGCACAGAAGCACTTTTTTCTTCTTTTTTTTTATCATGAAGACAACCTTGAATCCTTGACTAGGTTGTTTATAAATGAACGTGTACTCGAGCATAAGGCACTAGGAAGCACGAATACTTCAAAATGGGAGCCGTACCCGTATTGTATCCATATCATACCCGTGTCCCGATATACCCTATCTTTGTATAGACACTAAATATAAATTACTTCATCAAATCCTTATTAAGTAATGAACTATTAAACAAATACACTATTTTCCATTATAATTAAGTTTTTAATATAAAAATAAAATAAAATTTATGTAAATAATAAATATATATTAAAAAGAGATCGGTTTGTATTAGATCGTTCTCATATGAAGAGCATGAGGCCAACCTTTTGGGTGATTAGATTTCAATCCGACGGTAAGTATAAAATCAGTGGTATATGAGTGTAAACCATCACTCACCTTTGTAGCCATCAGATCAAGATCCAACGGCTACAGTATGAACTAGCCTCGTATAAACTATAAACTGCAATCTCATTTAAATTTTTTTCATTAAAAATAATATTTTAACATAAATATCTATGTTGTATCATATCCTTGTTTTTTTAAAATTGCCATATTATCGCACCGGTCGCATCTACCCGTGTTATCCGTGCTTCGTAGGCAAGACAAAAATGGAGCCCGAATGGGCTCATCTTTGTCCAGCCCCTCTGGAACATCTGACCTTAAGCTAAGTGGAAACTTGGAAAAAATTTCATTGGTTGGGAATCCTATGATGATGCTCAAACCTAAGTCAATTAACTAAATTGATCGACAATGTTCCTTAAATAATTACGTTTTTGGAAGTGGTAGGGAGAAAACAATTTCTTCAACAAATGCTTTTACCTCTTTCTTCATTATGTTACGTTCATGATTATGCATGTGGGTCAAGCTGTCATTAGTTGGATACGAAGTTTAGTATTGGCAAGGGGAGGAGGAAGACTAGAAGGGGAAGTTTCTTAGCAACTAATTAAATCCATAAACAAGCCATAAACCCGGAATAAGAATCACCATGAACACAGACCCACTAGCTCAACATCATAATTAAAACAAAAAACAAAAAAAAAAGCTAATGTAGAAGTCCAAGTACATAAAAAACGTGCATGCACTGCCTCTCGCCTAGCCCATGAGACCAATCAATGGAGCCATCAAGAGAGAGGCCCCAAGAAGCAAGCCACTGGTGTAGGATAAGCTTCCCTGAGCCCCACTTTTGCCTGGAGGTGGTGGGGTGCTGGGGGTGCTGGTGGCCGGTGGGGTGCCGGGGCTGCTGGGGGTTGAGGGCGTTGATGGGGTGGTAGGGGTTGAGGGAGTTCCGGCGGCGGAGACTGTGATGGCCAGCTTCATGCCTTGCCCACAGTGGCCAAAGGTTGGGCAAAGGAAGTAGAAGCTGCCGGCACTGGGCAGGGTGATACTGTTGCTCCCCCCTGAGTATGTCTTGAGGGCATTGCCGGAGGTGCAGCTGTCATAGTCCGATTTGCTCACCTGGTCCAGACTGTGTGTGGCACCATAGGTGAATACTGAATTCACATGTAAAGACTAATCAGTTTTTTTTTACAATTCGTTACTTCTAAGAATAGTAAAAAAAAAACAGGAAAAAGTTATTGTACGCTCTGCGTACATGTTATCGGATTGGGATCCAACAACACACATTAACACATAGTGGTTTGCGGATGATTCAAACCTGCCTGCCCCTGATCGAAATCCGACAGCTCGGGATGCCTCAGCGCACACAGACGCGTGTAAGCCGGGGAGATATACTAACAGGACTCATATACAATGATGGGTCATTTAGTATATATCTTTAATCCTTTAGGACCAAGTGCATGGGTGATGAGTGATATGTCCAGGCTTTGGTAAAGAGAAAAAAAGGGTTTTGGTAACAGGCCTACCATCTGCCATGCGCAAAGTATAAAAACTTACACCATGTTTGTTTATATGTGGTGAATTGGTAGGTTTTACTCTTTACCTCATTTGTTTTGTTGTCGAGGGGATGGTGGTTGAACTGTAGCGTGACGCTTTTATGTATTTTGTAATCAAAGTAGGTTTGTTTGTGGCAAGCTAAGTGAAAGGGACTCTTTTTTTTGACACATAAATCCCCAGTAGGGGCACTACTCAATAGAATTAATCAGACGGGCAAACCAGCCCGAAGAACCTCCAAAAGGAAGGGTGGTGAATGGGACTCTACTCTCCACGCAATTGTGTTGTTAATTAAAAGCACAAGGTGCTGAACATGGCTAAAGTCCTGAACCTAATGATGCACTTCAAATTTGGAAAACCAAATGTTACTACAAATTCCAGATGGAGGGCGTACTATAATGGCACGCGCAACAGAGTGTTTTTGACATCTTATTATAACGTCCGAGGCGGAAATGAGTGCTAAGTCAATCAAGGTTGAAGATTAAATGAACTAATTATGCTGATTCTAATTTGCTTGTCACAGCAGAGTTGGTACGGGCTTGATGGACATGTTAGGATAGATGTTTGGTCTTTCTAATTTTCTTCTAAAAGTGGTGTTACATGGTTCTCTCCTACTGTTCTCAACAATAAGCAAGAAGTCAAGATGGAAATTTGAAGTGATTATTTTGTTGCTCTCTTTTCTTTACGAACCAAACAAGGACTACGTTCATAATTTGGATTTAATCTGATTTATTTTGGGAACATACAAACTTCTTCCATGAGCAAACATCTATCATCTATGGTCGTTTGAAACATACACATCTATCATCGATTATCCTCTTTTCAATGCTATTTTTTGTATGAATTCAAATGATAGGACAGAAGATACAATCTATTCTGATACAGTAAAGGCACTCAGAACCCAAAGAGCAACTTCAAGAAGAAAAATAACTAGTTACCAAAATATGGCACAAAATTAAGTAGTCAAAATTTAAAAAGCATCCAAGCTACAAGATGGATAACATACCGAGTTTGTCACCCACAGTGAATGTCTTGCCGGACGCCCATGTGGTGTAGTCCACATTGGTCGTCCACCCGTTACTGTCACCGACCGTGTAGTCGGTGGCATAGACTGCCGGAACGGCCAACAGGAGAATCAAAAGGGCAGTAGATCGGCTCATGTTTGCCTTTTGATAGCTTATTCACGGAAGATCAGTCTGATAACTTGGCACTACCAAGGAAATGTGATAAGGGACAGGAAGTCACACCTTATTATATAGCCAGTTCTGGTATAGAGGTGGGATTATTATATTTATAAGCAAGAAGTCTTTCGACCAATCACATTTCTCTTGCACCATCATCACCTTTTATTCTATTCAACAAAATGTCCCTACTCCGTTTCTTTCCACATCTACCTAATCTATTGACAGTTGACACTGAGATAATGATAACGAGTGATTTATCTGTTCTTTTTTGCCCAATTTTAATTGTGATCTTCATGGATATTAAGGTTAGGTGACAAGGCTGGACATGCATCATCGTGCACATTGAGGTGGGTAGTAGGACATTTGGATAGCATCTTTCTTTTTGACTTCTAGATGGCTACCCCATTGCCTTCTGAAGTCACCTTACATTGGACATGTTATGATAAATCTCAGTCTTATAGCTCAAGTTGCAAGATATAAGACAGACAAAAGAGATAAAGACGAACTAACGCGCTTGCTTGTAGTGTGCTTTTATTGTGACTAACTGCCAAAGTTCATTTCGCTTCAAACTCAAGTGTAAGTAGGAGAAGTTATTGGGTGCAAGCGCCAGCCCACGTTGAGGGATATCGATCTACAGTGAGAGTGAAAGGTCAAATATATGTTTAATTGCAAATTGTACAACCAAATGAGATGAGAAGAAAAACTGGAAAATAAGTTTGTTGCCAGACATCTTGTCTGATG
The DNA here is from genome assembly GCA_039654745.1 of Houttuynia cordata. Taxonomy (NCBI): domain Eukaryota; kingdom Viridiplantae; phylum Streptophyta; class Magnoliopsida; order Piperales; family Saururaceae; genus Houttuynia; species Houttuynia cordata. The sequence goes on from CM077505.1 coordinate 28,943,636, forward strand.
ACTTTGTAAGTTCTCACAATTATCCTGATTGTCAAAATGTAATCGATGTACGAAGCGTTCTAAGATGAGCAGGGCTAACATTTGCATCAGACACATGGAACATAACGAGCCAGGGTTCCCAATCATGGGGTCAACTAAACTTTTTTCCTTCAATAATCCAAGGTTAACTACTTGTCCCAATTGAAAGATGCCCCATTTTGAAGTCCCTCTCGCCGGCTCTTTTCTATAGTTTTGCATCAAGCACCTATTGAGGAGATATATATTTGCCAGTCTGACGTCAAATCGTGTCATTTCAGTCAAAGTGAAATTGATTTAACGAAACCATTTTCAATACCAAACTCCAATTGCTGATCTAATCCCTCAATAGGCCTACTTACCAGTATGAAATACATCAATACTTAAATCAAGTCACACCCTGTTGGTCAGATTGAAATAAGATCGGTCCAGTTAATGCCGTCGCCCTGATTTCTTCTTCATGGCTCTCAGAGCTATATCCCACCTAACCTTGCAGGCATATTGTTTGCGTGTTATGACTTGATCTCTCATTGCACACTGCCGATAATATAACAAATACAGAAAAAATGACATTTTCAACCCAGCGACAATGATAGGAATCGGTCATTGTATTTCATCATAGATTTAAGGGTTAGTTGGACGCCAGATGACAGTTTCAAGATTCTATCTTCTCTAACTTCCAGTTTTACTTCTTCCCAGTTCCCACTTTCTTTTGAAAATAATCATCTTCCCTTCCTCATCACTACCTAAAATCCTGATAGGTGGAGTATACGAGGGAGGATGTAAAATCCCCTCCCTTGAATTAAGGCCTTTGGGCATCTCACTACCTAAAATCCTGGAGGCTAGTCGGCTGGGCCAATAATCTTTCCAGCCTGGTCATCCCCCTTTCTAGGGTACTTCGTAGCAAAAAGAAAAGAGTCATCACTAAAATTAAGCGCATTCAGTTACCTAAAAAAAATGAAAACCCAAACACGCTTACATTTATAAATCGTAGTTCTCTGCATGCGAGGTACGGGCGAGATTCCAAAGTTTGTGTTTTTTTTTAAAACCAACTTTGTGCATGATCTGGATTCCCCGTGTCAGCTGCCCTATCAGATTCGCATGAATCACATGGAAAAAAAACAGCATATGATTCGTAGCATATGATCATACATACAAGCCTAGAGCCACATACCAAACAGCACATACCCGGATTCCAAAGCCTCCTGCAAAATTCCTTCAGAAATGGCATCCAGCAAACAACATTATATCCATCAAAATTAAGTTTATTTATTCCTTTAATTTTTTTCATTGATATATCTCTATCTTATTTGCACATCTGTTCTGCGTCTTGTAAACAATTTGCCTACAGGACGAATTTTAACGAGGCTACATGACCAAATCATCTTTGGTACTCAAAATAGTTTGCAAAGCAGATGGAAATGGAAGTGCAACAAAACCAAGCGCAAGATCATATAGAACATTGTCTATACATTTAAGGAGTATAAATGCCCATCTTCCCTCGATGTCTAATTTAACTTGCTGAGCAGCGGTACAAATTTAGGTTTGAAAGTGAATATATTGAGCACACTTCTTTTCGACTCCTCCCCCCCCCAACAAAAAAAAGGACACATTTCTCAAACCCTTTCATCCGGAGTTAGTTGAATCCCTCAGAATCTCTGTGTCCCGTATTACATGTCCTATTTTTTTCCCAAATGAACTGAATAGAATTGTTTTCAAGCTTCACTCAGAAAATAGGTTTTACACTTGATCTCAGGTAACTAAACTTGAAAAATTCTGTGTATGGCACAACATTACGATTCTATCTATGAAAACTGTGATGACCTCACAAGGTCCACACATCATGGTGAGCGGTGCTACGGGTGAGAGCATGTAACATTACTCGTCATAACAACATATATAAAACAAAACAGACTTCATGGAAAACACCATTTTGTCCCTTTGACAAGAAAGCAGATGTAATCTTTTGTCCACTGATATTTACTGTAACTCACAATCCTTAAGAAAATTGCTAAGAATAGTATCCTGGTAATTGTATACTTTGCAACCCAAAAAAATAATAAAAAGAAAACGGAATACAAAACTGGAAGATAAAATACTCCAATCCACGAACCGAGTCAATTAAGCAAACTGTTCCCGAGTCTCCTACGTTACAATTCTGCAAAGAAGTCAGATGCAGACGAATTTGTAGCTTTGCTGGATCTTTGCTTCTGTTTCTTGGTTCCTACAATAGAGCATGTAAACAAACAGGAACCATGAAAATTGTCAACAATCTTCTAAGTGATACGAAAATGGCAAACCGAGCACTCTAAGAGTACATCAAGAAAGTGTTAGTTACCAACAGATCAAATCATATGCTTCTTTGTGGTCATATTATCTTAGAGAAAAGCAAACTCCCTAGCCAAACACCCAGGTAAAGAGGCAATTTATATAGCAATGGAACTGAAGATCCACCATCACCATCATCACTCAATTAATAAGCGTCAACATCAAGGATCCTACTCCATCATCCAACTCGATCGTGGCCCATATTTATATATAAAGTAAAAGTCACTATTCATATTTAAACACATCTATTTTCCAGAACAATGTGTTTCAGTCATACAACTTAAAAAGATTCGTACTACTTAAGTAAGATCTAGTCCTGAAATTTTCGTACACTAGATGAAAATCACCATTTTTTTAAAGCCGGGAAGGTGGGGTTAGTAGCTTGGTAGGAGCCCCAACCTCTGTCTGAAACCTTAAAAATGTATTGCAGAAGTAACTGCAAATGCAGACACAAAGCCTCACCATAATACACTGACCAACACAAAATTGGCTCCACATCAAAATTTTAGAGATTAAATCCCTGTGTTTTTTGCCTAGACTGGAAAAATCAAATGTAAAACAAAAAGCATAAGTTTAGATTTCATTTTGGCCAAGTAAAACAATAAAGGAGTACACAGGTGCAGTCGAGCAACTTCAGTTTCAAGAAATTTACTCCACTAAATCATCAAGTTAGCTACTTTAAGTAAATTTTTATCGTAATCCAAGGGCCAAAAGAGCATAGAAAAATTTAGTATATAACCTTTAGAGGATTGAGGATCTTTATTATCAACATCCATCTCATCATCGTCACTGTCAGCTAAAGCCACTTCATCCCTTGGAACATTTCGTGAATCTTCCAACAGCTCTTCCAAGTTCCATAACTATAAATGAAAACCATATAAATCATCCAAAGCAATTGTGAACTAGAATTGAAACTTACAAAAAACTGCAAATACCCCCAAAACAGCAATGACACACTAGCACAATTTGAGTTCTATCACAATTCTGGAAAAGATCCACCAACCTTCAACATCTGATCATGTGAAATACTCCCAAGATACTTTCTATCGTGAGAAAAAGCTATCAAAAAACATATGCAGCTATCAGATAATAGTGAACACGAGTTATAATCAGAAACAATAAAGTTACCAAACAGATGATCGTACATAAACGTTCAATTGGGTAGTCCGAATGTTCAGCGACTGGTTGAATTATCCTATTAGGTAAAATGCCCACCAGCCTGCGCAGGAATGTCATGTCTGATAAATGAAAGCGAGAGACAGAGTCAATCAACAAATTTTGAAGGAAAATTCAAGAGCAACCTGATTACTCCATCCTCTGACCCAGATATCAAGGTGTCCTCATCCAGCTGTCACATGAAAACATTTGTTTCAAAAAATCAAGCAAAACTTTTTCCTCCCTTAATTTTGCATTATTTTTCGGTGGTAATCACTTACCTTCAGTAACGTATCTACAGACCTTTGGTGTCCAAGGAAGCGGTCACTGGAAAAAATCATTTATGTTCAGTATACAGTTCTCCAATTTACATATTTTCACAATAGAATTGATTATAGAAGACATGACTAATTCCTATCATGACTAATTCCTATGAAATATCTTTCAAGACAATTAATTTCAATGCAACATATTCCAAAGAGAATGCACCACAACAAAGTTCTTAGCTGACCTGCAATCCTTAAAGTGGCCCCATGAATACAGTAACAATGCCCCTGTCTGAGTTCCACAAATAACTTTTCGACCATTCTGAAATTTTAAAACCACCGTGACTAAAGATAAATTAACAAATTAAAATTTACAATTAAAATTCCGTGCACATACCTTCATTGTGACTAAGGATAAAAGTTCATCCTCAGAAAACTCTGAATGACTCTGCATCTGTTGTCCACAATTTGAATAAATAAAACAGCATGCCGCAAAAGCTCAATTAGTATCAATCACAAAGGATTTCGAGTACTTTACCTTATTTTTCCGGAGACTACAAACTGACAATGTACCATCACCACTGAATATTAAGAAAACGGGAAACAATTAATATGAGCATTTCAATGTATCATGTACCATAATCATAATCATAATCATAATCAAGTAGCGCCTTTTCCCAACTATTTGGGGTCGGCGACACGGATCTTACTCCTCCATTCCAACCTGTTTTGGCCTACCTCTTTTGTAAGAGATAGTAAAGTCAAATCCTTTCTTATCAACTCCATCCAAGTTCTCTTAGGTCTCCCTCTCCCTCTTTTAGCATCGTTTACATATATCCCTTCTAATCTTCTCACAGGGGCATCTAAAGGTCTTATTTACATATACCCGTACCAACGCAACCTACATTCCCTCAATTTCTCCCCTAAAATAGCTACTCCTAGGCTCTCACGAATATATTCATTTCTAATCCTATCTCTCCTAATTATCTCACTCATCCACCATAACATTCTCATTTCGGCTACATTCAACTTATCTATATGACTCCTCTTTGGTGCCAACACTCCGCTCTGTAGAGTATTGCAGGCCTAATGACCGTCCTATAGAACTTGCCTTTTAAAGTCTTTTTGGAACTCGCCTATCACACAACATTCCCGAGGCTGCCCTCCACTTTATCCACCCCGCATTAATCCTATGCACCACATCACTATCAATCAATATCCCCTTCTTTATGGATAATGGATCCTAAGTAACGTAAGTGATCACACCTTGGCACTTCTTCCCCATCTATTTCAACTAAGGCTCTATCTATAGTTCTACCTTCCTTAAAATTAAATTCCATGCACTCTGTCTCAGTCCTACTTATTTTAAAACCTTTTGATTCTAGAGCATCCCCACAAATCCAGTTTCTCATTTAAACCTACTTTACTCCCATCAATTAAAACTACATCATCTGCAAAAAGCATACACCAAAGTATATTATCTTGCAAATGACTAGTAAGCTCATCCATAACTAAAGCGAAAAGATAAGGACTCAAGGCTGACCCTTGATGAAGACCTAATGTAACCGGAAACTCCTTAATTACCCCCCCCCCCCCCCCACAATAATCCGCACACTAATCACAACCCCCGCATACATATCCTTTATGAAATCTATGTAACCTCTTATGACCCCCTTCTTCTTCAAAACACTCCAAATAAGCTCTCCAATGTATCATGTACCATCATCACATGAAATTGCAACCAAACTTTTTTTATATATAACAAGTTGCAACTAAATTTACAGACCTTGTTCCTTTTTTTTGGGTAATAAAAATTTCATTAACCAAAAGAACAGAGAAACAAAGAATATGCTAATTACAGGAAACAACAGACCTTGTTCCTAACAGCTGCATAGTGTCAGAGACAAAACACATATCCGAAATGTAATCTTCATGAGCATCAAAGGTATTGCAACAAGAACGTTGCCGAGTATCCCACACCTTCAGCAAAAATTATGAAAATCAACCGTGAATAACCTAACAAAACCATTGACAAAGTAGAACAGCCGATGCCATGCAATAAAATCAAACTAAAAGACAAAAAATTGCCTAGTCTAAGAGAACAAAGAAAATGGGATAAGTTAAAAACCTTCATGCATCCATCATCATCACCTGACGCGAAGGTTGCATCTGTTAAGTTGATCAACCGATTTACAGCATCCCTTTACATAAATAATTTCATAAATAATAGATACAAATAAATAGTAAAAAGAAATAGTTTTTGTCATCGAAACTTCATAAAGCAATATAACCTACTCATGAGCATCTTCCAGACGAGCAATGGCAGTTCCAGTTTCGACATCGGTGGCCAGAATGGAGCAATCAGGAGACCCAGTAAGAATCACTGAAACGCAAATTTACACCCAAAAGACCACAATCACCTAAAATGCCCTCAAATTGCTCAATTATTCATTTTTTTTTATCAAATTAACGATTTAACACAGAGCAGAGATCATTACAACGCCCGCCATCCTGGAATCGAACTGCCCGACAGGATTCGCTATGCGCGCGAACATTCAGCAGCCTAAAACAACATTTCAGCAAATTTCATACCCAAAAACTACGAAAACTATAATAAAATGAAGATGCAATTAACATTTAAATTTAATTAACAAAAGTTGGAAGCTCGACAATACCTCTGGGGCAGCGACTCCTCGGCGTAGCGATACCTGGTTTAATCATAATTTGGAAGAATCAAAGTCAAAATTCGAGCTGTAAAAATTGGATAAAATCAGCGAAATGGGAGAGGAGCGTACAAGAGCAGGTCGCCGGAGATGAGGGCGGCGGCGACGAGAGAGGAGGAGGGGTGGAAGTCGACATCAAATGGTATTTTTCCGAGGTGGACTTCCATCTTCCTCCGTCCGGCCGGCCGATCGGCGGAGGCGATGAACGATGACCGACGAGAAATCCGCGGGAAGACCCTCTGGAACTCTCTATCTCTAGGGTTTTGGGAAACCCCTTAACCCGGTGGGTTAAGAGAAGCCGGCCCGGTTGTGAATTCTGAACTCGGTCTGAAGACGAGAGTGGGCTTGGGCCTTGGGAATCTATCATGGGCCGACAGTGTGCATGTAACATTGTTTGCGACTTGGGAGTAAGAATGGTCAGCAGCTTGATTCTCCAAATGGTTATGCTTTTTACTCCCTCCGGCGACTTTAATAAATACAGCTTTCTTTAATAGATACCGTTTTATCCAAATGAATTAATTTTTATACTTATATTCAGAACGATCACAAAAACTGCAAAATAGAAAAAAAAATTAGACAAGACAGTCCTTGTATCCTACTTGGGTTGCAAAGTCTACCTGCCCCGGATTCTAAGAATCCATTTGTTTGCCAATTCAGAGGGCCAATTCAGAGGGCCAATTCAAGGTTGAATTGTGATTTCAGTGGAAAAGGGGATTCAACGCCAGAACAGTGTCAAATCCTACTTCAAAGCAATCATTTTCTCGAGGAGATTTGGCTATGAAACTGAATTTGGCACTCTGTATCTATTAAAAAAACTGTATTTATTAAAAGTACCGGAGGGAGTATGAGCAATCTTCCAATTATGAAGTCATGAATTGGGGTTAGAATTTCAGCCACTTTTTTGTGGTTATATTTTGGTATGGGATATAATTAAAAGATTGCTTGTGCATATGCGGGTTCCATTTCTATGTTTTTTTTATATTTAATTGCTTTTTATGTTTGAATGGTTAGATGTTTTGTGCTAACCAATTATTTTTTTTTATTTTTTTATTTTGGTAATTTAATTTTAGGCGTAAACGGATTTGCCTTGTCTGCCCCTACACGCGAGTAATCAGATCTCGACAAGCTTGCAATGAGCCGCACATTTGCCAATATGCGATATAGCGCAGATTAACTATTTCCTACTATATTCCTAGCTAGGCGTGATAAAAGGATTTTGCTAGGAAGAAAGGATGATGGAAGGAGATAATCATCAATGTCTTTTCAATCGAACTCACAAATATTAATACACCCCCATGCAATACCTCTCTGGTGTTTGTTCCAAGTTCCAACTGTCAATACATAATCGCAGATGAGGAATTAGCTTGCAGATCGTCTTTTCCTTCGACGGCATTCAAAGCAATCATAACATGAATTCATAGTCTTGTCAACAGGCTGAAGCTTGCTTCTTGGTACTTTGAAGTCTTCTTCAAGTACCCGGCGAAGGTTGTCATTCTCCTTCTTCAATTCTTCAACAATCTTTTGATGCTTTATCAGCTGAATCCATTAAAAGAATGAAAAGATAATCAAGTAGCTAGCGCTTGCGATAATTAAATAGGATTATATAACAAGCTGGCTTCACATGAAACGGTGCAAAACAGTATTATTTGAAGTATGCTATTCTCTGAGTGGAATCTTTGAGCCTACACAGTTACATGCATGTGAAATTCATACATCGAACTTGAATATTTCTCATTAACAGTTGTAAGTGATAACATTAAAGGAGACAAAGCATTGCGCTGTAAGCCACGTAAAGCAACTTCTTCATTTCTATGCCGTTTTATTAAGCTCCGTCTTCTTGTTGTTTTCAGAAACAAGATTTTGTAAGATGTTAGTGGAGATGAACTTCTCAGGTAGGCTGCCTAACAACTCCGGTGGAGTAACCTTGACTGCAAATGATTTCAGATCAATCTCTAGATTTCTGCCCTCTCCTGCAACACAATGCGCTTACCTTAAATTTATAAGCGAAATGCATGCATAAGATGATCACGAACTTGGCATATATAGTTGATTTCCTAAAGAAGATGAAGTCTCACCAATCTTACTGATGCCCTTACGTAGCGACCCAGAAGTCATATCAGGTCTACCTGCAAGTAAGCTGGGCAAAGTTGGGGACTATTCCAGCACTTCTCATCATATTTGCCATAGCTTGCTAACAAGTGTGATATGTAAAATTCGCAAAGTGATATGACTTTTTGCCAAATAACAAAAAGACTCAAAGATGAATGGAGCAACATAAAAAATACCACGAGAAGAATTTGCACCCGTTGCACCATTCCAGGCTTTCCTGCAAAACCTGCCAAAAGACATCTTCATGCTTATATATGGTGATTTCTCTGTTCCTTTTTATTCACAAGAGAAAATGCTCAGATGATGCTCACAAAAGCATATAAATGTTTCAGTAGCAACTAACTCATCATTTGTACAAAAAAAAAACTGACTCATCATTAGACCGCATACCAAGCCCAAAAGCACTGCTAGCACCAACGCCACATCCAAGCCCTGCTTCAGTCGCCTTCATCCCCAGTCTTCTGAACTAAATGTACATAGTCATAGATTAGGAGAGAGACAAGTACAGCTGGCTGAGACTAAGTTAAGCTTAATTAAGGACACAAAAATATTCAAAGCCATAGAGGAGCAGGCACGTACAGAAGTAATATGTCTCCCAGCACCAGAGAAGGCATTGGTTGCGTTTCTAGTGGCAGACATAACATGTTGCAGTGCTGGTATTGCACCTTATCAGTACAAACTGACGATCCATTAGAGAAGACACAGGGAACACTAGTGGAAATGAAAATATAATCAATTGAAAGTGTCAGTGGAGATAATTATTTCAGTTCTTCAGAACGTACAACAGCTGCTCACTGTGTGCAAGTGAACAAATACATAGAGTTCGGTGTAGAGGCTTGCTTGCATCTGGTAGATCAGCATTTAAAGTTTACATAAGACAGACAACAACAGGAAAGGTAGACGAAAATAATACCCGAATGAATCTGCTGGTCTGATTTCTGAGACTTGTTTCCCTTGAAAAAACCACCCAAATTCATAACTGTGTGTGAGAGAGAGAGTACCATACATGTCTTGAGTATTTTAAAAAGCATCCAACGTCGGTAGCAATCCCGCAGCAGCCAGTAAATATACCTGAACCACATTTGAAGCAAAGTTCCATCCATGGAATGTACTATCCGATATCCGTAAAATATTGGTCGACCAAAGAGATAAAATATCGGTGGTCTAAAACTAGTTTTTACCCTATATTTTCATAATATAACTTCTAAAACGAGTGACACTCATTTAGACAAGCATAAATTTTAAAATATGCATAAAAATACATATATGATTCAAAATATATGTTCGCGTTTTAAAACCGTATCCTTCCATTTAGCATATATAGGATGGGAAATAAACGGGAAAATTGATTTTTTTATTTAAAAAATAATTTTTTTTAAACACTGATATATCGAACCAAACCGATATGTCGCCGATATTGGCGATATTTAAAGAAAAATCTCAAAATCGATATTAGAGTGTATCGTTTTACCAGTTGAAGGCCGATATCGATATCGCCGATACAACATTCCATGGTTCCATATGCTCTTTTCAATGTTCATAATTGTATGAATGGTCCAACTGCCCTCTACACAGCAAGAGATGACAGCCCATTATATGAGTTCGGATCCGCTGGTGAAGTGACGCCAACCAACCACGACGGCAAATCACGTGCTCACGCAGGAAACGAGTCACGTGATTTGCCGTCGTGGTTGGCTGGCGTCGCTTCACCAGCGGATCTGGATTCCCATTATATAGCAGAAAGCTATAGAAAATTACAAACCCTGACACATGTCGCTTGGCCAAACCACCCACCTCAATCGACCAAGTCACCTTAGTTTGGATTCATTGGCAGAGCCAGGGGACAATTGATACAGTATTGGACTAATGCGATAAGGTAATTTTGAAATTACTTTGCCCCTCCTCACAAGTCTCAATTTACCTCTTAAATGTGTTGTACCTTTCGTTTGAGAAAAATACCATAAACTCGTGGGAGAAACGACTTGGCTTGCACAACTTTTAGAAGTAAAATAGTTAAAAAAGCCCACCTCTTCCGAAAGTCATTTACTTGTTTCCTCAAATTTGTTAGACATTAGTTTTTTTATTTTGAAAGCCTCATTTGCGATCTTGAGTGAGATGTGTCGGCTTTTTCAAAAAACTCAATTTTGATCAAGTGGACCACCAAATAGTGTGGTGGGGACCTCTCCGTTGAGCCTTGCTCAACCTGTGGTACTAGGTGGGGTAGCTTTAGGATGGAGCATTTTCAAAGTACCAAAAAATAAAAAAAAGTGGCAAGTGGGTCTTGAATCACCCACTTTGTCCCTGTTCCAATCTTGACATATGAACGTGATCCCATTTTGGTCTTCAGTCACCCACTTTCTCTGCTTTACTTGTTACATATTTTAATTGTGATTAGTATAGATTACCTATATACAAAATCAATATTTCTGCATCCATGAGTTAAAGTTTTAAAATGAATATATATATATATATATATATATATATATATATATATATATATATATATATATATATATATATATATATATATATATAAAAGAACATACTCTTGTTGCCTACTAGTCTTCTAAAAAGTGCCACTTTGAAAAATTAACGGTATCTATTAAAATTGACTAGAGAGAGTGTTGTATGATATTTTATTATAAAAATTTGTATTGGTTAAAATATTATATTTTGTAACATTTTATTTTTTAAATATGTCTTGGTTAAAACATTATATATTGTAGTACTTTATTTCAATAATTTGTCTTGGAAAATTTTGAAGGTATTCTTTAGCCCCACCTAGTGAAGATTCCTAACTCCGCCCCTGTCTGGAAGTATGTCCACAAGGTTCTCATTATCTCATAGTCATCAGCTGCAGCAATATACTGCGTAGATTGCACTTAAAAGCCCACTGAATTTTACAAATAATAAAAGCACATTGAAGTATTAGTAGAACTTTGTACTAATAAGATCCATGCGGTCATTTTTTATACTCCCTCTATGAAAAAAAATAAATCCATGTATAGATGTCCCATGATACCCAAAAACACGGAAGTGGGTGGAGGGGATTCTGTTTTTTGTACGAGCCTTAAGAGTCCAATAAAATTTGGAAAACGTCAAATAAGGTCAGAAATTTTGGACGGAGGGAGGGAGCATAATTATTATTAACATAGCTTCAAAATGATATTTTTTTAGAAAGCGAGGCCCGTGTCTCCTTTCATTCCTTCCCTTCTTTACAGATTGCCAAGAAGCCGGACGAAGACATGGTGATGAATGCTCTGTATTATGGGAATTAGGAACCCCGAAACAGAGAGAAGGGGAAAAGGTGAAAAGTTGTTTTTAGGAAAGGAAAGGCGCGAAGTAGTTAGATACCTTCTTACAGTTTAAAGTATTACATTCTCCGGACGTGCAAATTTCGGATATGCAAATACTAATATCTAACAGAAGATGTAAAAACTTTTTTTTCTCTATAAATGTAAAAAAACACTTGGATGCATCACTTTCTTTCCAGGATTAAATGATAGCTAAGCCTCTGGTTAGCTGCTTATCATACGTGGACAAGCATCCGTGCTCCTAGATAGTTAGAAAGTTGAGGGACATACAGCCTCTACTCTTTGCTAAGTTATTAACATGAAATGCAATAAATATAAGAATAAAGAATACCCATTAAAGTTCAGAACCTATTGTCTCATGCATACAATTCAAAGTGGCTATCTATAAAGGTCAACCTACACTCTAAGGAAACTGTTCTTTCAACCAAAAAAAGGAAAAAAAAGAAAGAAAGAAAAACAAAAGATCACAGCCACAAGCCCCAAGAACATCAAATCCTTGACGACATTTCATAAAGTCAAATGATTAGTCACCAAATACAAAGTTGAAGGACTAAGCAGAATCAAGCAAGCAAAGCTTTCAATCAGACACAGCTCCTATAATAATGCTCAAAATAGCATCCTGATCATGTCTTAAAGTTCCCAACAGCTCATTTTTTCATTTAAGGTAAAAACGACAAGGATTGTTGAAAGAATCAGAGGCCAAATCACCTAAGATACAAAGACACTGAAATGTGCAAAGACCAATCGCTTCAATGCTTGATGATGTGTAATTTCCTTCTTCACCAGAATTTTAGTTTGATCCTATTTGACATAGCAAACACCGCAATAGCAGACAAAAACGATGCATATCCCACCAAAATAGTAAATGATGTTAGCGGCGAGGCAGAAAGGGTGTCAAAATACAGATTTATTACTCCTGTAAGTATATTAGCCTGCATTAACAGAAAGCAAGTTTAGATTCATCATCTTTACAAACAACCTGAACCAATTAAAATGATGAAGCAGGACTTCTAACTCACCAAGATAAATAAACCAAGCAAATTGTTATTAACTGCTTGTTCAAGTACCGATGTGCTGGGTCCAGGAAGACAACTAGAAAGCATAAGAATCGCTAACACCTGCAAAATTAGAAACTTAATCAAGTATAATCTACCGCAATTTAGATCATGTGACTGCGTGACCACAAGGAAAGGTCATTAAAAATGGTTTTTTGTATATTAGATGTGCATCTTCTCCTATTGTGCTAAAGACCAAACTTCAGTTTGAGGTCATTCAGCAGCGTCTGCTATAAGTACTTAGTTTTCCAGAGAATTCTTTTCCATAAAGGAACAAAAACACTGTACTTCATCTGAGTAATTGATATGAGAAGTATAAACACACTCCACTGACTACATCTAATGCGGTAAGTTCCGAAACAAAAACTGTCAAACAACTCAACAGCTGGAAATTTACATAAAAAAAAGAAGCAATAATAAACATAGAATTAGAAATCTTGTATCTTACCTGAAAGTTTTGTGCAAGTACTAAAGTCACATATGCCAGATTGCACTGCACCATAAAATGTTTGTTAGCAATCAATCATTAGAGAATAAGTAAACAAATTACTTCTTGAGAAAGCTGAATATTATTCTACTCTATATTGCTTTTGTATTTTCATAATGTACTACTGTCACCACAAGTCAAAGTAATAGTAATAGTCATAGTAGTAAGCTATAATGATCAAAGAGCTCAAGAAAAAATTACCATTCGCCTGGATATTCTTTCAATGAACTTGTCAAAAATTATTGTTAATAACCTGCATGAACAATTTTCAAGACGAAAACTCCAATCACAACATATCATAACATCCAAGTTAAATTTTCTAACTAAAAAGCTGTAAGCAATTCATGAAACATCCCCCCAAAAGACAAACATGAAAGGAGGGAGGTAAAGCTCACCAAAGTGTAATAGTCAGAAACCAGACTCTAATTCTTGTCCACTGAAAGCTTCTTATTTGGTTGGCTTGTATGTGGTTAAAAAATAAGTAGTGTCCTAATTGGACACTAATAAGGTACATGCCCCAGTATCCTGATAAGTTCAACACTTGTTAACTTCTATAATGGATAAAAACCAGTACAAGAAAAAAAATCGCACAAACAATAAGGCTCAGTCATACAGCATTATGGATACATAAGAATGAGCATCGGCATAGAACTGTAAAAAATAGCCGATACTAACCGCATATACTGAAAATACCCTCCTTGTTTTGGCTGAAGATGTTGTTGCTTCTTTCATTTGAGAGAAGTTTATCATTCAGTCCACAACTTAAGCATATCTGATAAACTAAAATGAGGGTCGATTGAAAGGACATCATTACTACACTTGCATACAAAAAAAAATGCAGCCGAAAACACGATTAGAAACTTGCCTACCTATAAGAATTGTTGAGCCAAGCACGCCACAATAGTCAGGGTGGATGCTAAACATTGATGTCAAGACAGATACAGCAGCCAGTGTAAAGAAGAAATTCCAATGCACTCCATACTCCCCCACATGAACCTAGACAAACACAAGAATGATCTTTAAACACCAATCAAAGAAGAGTCATATTGACACCACTCTGCCCTTAAAAATTCCTCCTAACAAGTTAACATTTTGATTACATTCACCATTAGCACAACCATTTTGACATAAACAATTTGACTAACAGGTGAGAGGCTGAGAGCTGACTCTAGACTTCCCTAGGTTCAGAGTCTGGAAAGAGATCTACCTAAAGAACACTATATGATACTGGAAAATTGGGATCCGCCCTAGAGGGGTCAGGTCCACCACTGGGGCCAAGTTGGCCTAAATAATTAGCCGATTGCCTTACTATAAACCTTAATCATTGACTAAGGGCATTGTGGTAATTTGCATTAGTAAGAAGTCATCTCTTTGTTATTTAAATGATAGGCCATTTAAGATCTCAAATGCAATGCCCTAATTCATTCAGGATTGATATCAATAGAGATGTAATAACATAGTTTCGATCAGCATTCTCTTTCCCTTGTTTCTCAACCCTATTCTCTACTTTTTCTCCCCCTCCTACCACTATCTGTTGCACTTTAACCCAACAGATTAACTCTTGAGGTCACAACAATTAGCCAAGTAGATTAAATAAAAGAAAAATATCCAAGCAAAGTAACTAGAAACATATGCACACCTGATAGTCAAGTTCAGACGTGAAAAGAAGCCGACCAAATCCAAGCAGTAATAATGGACTTATAGACCGGATTGCAGCTTTCCATGTCCTGACAGAATAAAAAGAAACTAGCAGAGTATGTAAAACTCTTCGATGGAAAGTCAATAGATTAGCATTTTCTTATTCAATATCCAAAAATGAGGTGATTGCATGTAGCAACATTTCTAAAGTTCTAGTACTTTTTTTTTCTTATTCTTACAAGCTCAATTTTAAGACCATACTCAACAATTACTCACACTGAAGTGCCATGTCGTGCCTGTTTCGAAACTAAGGCATTTGCTACAACAAAAGACCCTACACCAAGATCCATCTGTGTGGCAATAAAGCAACTTTCATTAACTATATTTCTATGAATAAATCAGGAAGTTTTTCATCCAAATAGAATGTAACAATAAAACTACTCCCTCCATCCCACATTAATAGCTCCATTTGGATTTTCAAAATAAACAAATGGAGCTATTAATGAGGGATGGAGGGAGTAATAGACAACACTAAAAAAAGTGATCAAGTAAAAAGTCAACTGTCACGAAGAAAAATTAGAGCTGGCTGATTCATAATAGCTTGTTTCCAAACAGCCATTGTCAAACACTTGTGGGTGCGGGTGCAAGTCAACCAAAAAGAAAGGTGTCACAGCTTCCTATCTTTTACAACGATTTCATTCATAATGCTAGAGTCACATTCTTATCTTTTTTGTTGCAATATATTATTTACTAGGAGACATTTAACTTAAAACTCATTACGAATAAGATACATTAAACATATTCCCAGAGCAATGCAGATGAAAAAAGGGAATGGCCCAGTACAAATTTTATTTATTTACCAGTCCTGTGCCGTAGGTCTCCGTTTTCGCATATCGTCTGGGATATATATTGAAATCAACAGCAAGAATGCACAAGCATGTTACAACCATCTACATTACATGAAACAGTCTTCATCATGGAGATGATAATAAAGCAAAATTTCTCGAATAAAACCATATACAGGAGGGCCTACCATTGACACACGATATGACGATATACTCGATCTGACAGAAGCTAAAGGCGAAATTCCTTCTTGTAAATAAGGAGAAGCTGAAGACCAGGACCTAATTTGTCAGATCTAAAAAATGTTAGTCCTTACTTAAAGCTCCAAATTCAAATCATCTGTACAGTACAAATAAACAAGTTGTTTGGTTACTGTACCTTTTCACTAGAACGATAATGATCAGCAGCAATATTAGGCACAAAGCAAGCACATAGGCCCAATCTGAAAGTATCTAACCGAGGAAAACGATTATCAAACAAGAATTATGTCAATGCATGAGATGCATAGTGCTTCAAGGAAGTATCAGATGACAAATACACAATGTTGAGAGCAATTTATGTAGGGAAAGAAATAGTAAGACTTACTGTAAAGACTAAAAGCATTGGTAGGATGACATGAAGGAAATCCATAGCCAGGGGGACCAAAAAACTTCTCCCAACTGTATCAGTAATTAAAACATTATCACTCTTCTTGCATGAGATAACTGCAGAAGATAATTCATATGAAAAAGGAAGTATCGAATGTGGCATTAGCATGACATTGTTTCAGAAAAGTGGGATTTTTATTCAGGAATGTCGTCATAATACAATTAGCCATTCCTATAGGCTTATTCATCTTTGTCCAGTAAAAATTGCAAGGAAACCCTGATCTGGAAGCACTAGCCGCACTCAAAGAAATTTAAATCCGAGATGCTTTGCAAGATGAGTCCACCCAAAATCCTTTTTTTTTTATAGTTTTCTTTTACCTGGAAAAATACTGAACCAAAAACTATTGCATGCTTACAAATTAAATCACTATATAATTAGCATCATAACTGTACCAAATTAAATTTGTGTGGAGCAGAGTGCAGAACAATGACGGTTAGCTGTTCATGAATCATGTTTTGAAGCAGGATGCACTAACAAACTTTTCAGGTGAACTTCATTTCCAAAAATCTACTTCATGTTTAATTCCAATTGAATTTCTCAATAATTTGACGCCTAGCATTTTTTCGAGACAAAAACAAAGAAGAAGCTTTCATTTTTTTTTTTTATGTAACAAAGAAAACCAAAAACAAAAGGAGGACAACACCATTGATTGATATGCACAAGCAAATTACTTCTGAAAAGTTCATTAGTTATAAGAGTGTCAATTCAAAGCTCGTGTACTTGTTCATGTAAGAACAAACTTATGTATATACTCCTTCGTGGAAAGTAAGTGCAAGGATTACCAAAATGCCAACCAGTCTGCATATTATAAATGGAAACAAAGCAAAGTACCATTTAAGTTTCTAGAGCTAGTCCAGTGCCGAAGAACCATCAGAATCTGAACCAAACCAAAGAAGAGAATACATAAAAGTTCTTAAAGCTCCAAAATTTGGTACCCAAATCTTCCAACCAAACATAAGACAACAAATATGTTATGATGAAAAACTCACGGGTACGATTGCGGACAGAGCAGCAATTTCAAGCATCGAAGAACCCGTCAAGTTGCTAACGAATCTGATCAGAAGAACAACCAAAAACGAACCAAATGAGAGACTACTCTCACTAAAGTTCTTTAATCTCTAAGCAGTCTAAGAAAGCTTACGCTTCTTTGCGCTGCTTGTTGGAATTCAAACTCTTCATTCCAGTATCCATGGCTGCCGCAGAATGCTCAAGTTCTCAAAAAATGCTACTCCATCCGTCCAATACTAGTAGTCCTATTTGGAAGTGTAAAATCGCAAGTAAACCTTAAAAAGATTAAACAAACAGAAAGAGCAGCTGATCATTTCCTCCCCAGAAAACCAAACACCTGCAATCCTACGCCCTATGTCCAATGAAGACTGTCTGCATTTGAAAATGAGTTAAATTTATTGGACTCCAATGCCCGTACAAAAAAATTGAGCTTTTGGTCGAGCGGGAGCAAAGCCAATGGACTCATTTTTCCAAATACAGACAAGCTTCATTGGACAGGGAAGGTACAAAATTGATTGAAAAAGGGTTGTACTTCGTAGATGGAGCATAGAGACGAGGAATCTCTTTCCAATCGCTACAAAATGGAAATCCATGAAACCAGAAAATACAAATTGAAAGTCGCAGGACAGACCTGAGAAGAAGTGAGCAGAAACGCCTCCGTCTCAGAGACGCCGGAGGAGGAGCGGGCGAAGCAATTTGGAGATCGACGGCTTGTGTCAAATCTGCGCAAATCCAACGTCCCTATTTTCATCCGTATTTTAGATGCTCCATTTGGAAAGGATGATAGTCCCGTTTTAGATGGATTTTGAACCTCCTCTTCCCCACACCCTCATTAGTGGGGGAGATCGATGGTTCGTGTAACGGGCACAAATCCCATATGGAACACGGGTGCACTGTGTAATTTCTCCAACCGTTGATGTAGCATTAAGGGTTAATGGATGGGGTATGTGGTCTTTAGTAGGTAGGTTAACTAATAGGGGTTTAGGTGCCGTTTGGGGCGTGATTAAAAGTAAAACATCTACTGTAGCATTCATGTTTTTTCCATATCCAGCGTGAAATACTACCTGAGGTGTTTCGGTTGGATATAAATAAAACATGAATGCTACATTGGAAGTCCAAAATCCACTCTAGATATTTACTTATAATCATGCCCTAAACGGCTCGGACTATTTCATAAGGAAAATAATAAACATACATAGAAGAATTTCTCATCCTCCCACTTATATCCTCTAGGATATCCTCCATTTCATAGTAGTCGTTGATCACCAAGATCGATGGGCATGCTTATTCCAGCAAAAAGCTTCCGTGCACCATCCATCTTGATAGACGACTCCTGTCATGAGCCAGAGGATACGAGGGAGGATAACACCGGGAGGACAAATAAGCTCTTCCATCCTGCACTTACTCCCTTCGTCCAAAACAACCTGACTATATTTGAAAAATTATGGATCCAACATTAGGTGATTAGATTTTCGCCAATAGACCCTCATGGACGTTGGATAAGTTGAGGCATGAAATGTTGTGGGCCCGACAAGTCAATAAGTTAAAGGGGGAATTCACATAGTCACAAAAATATTTTTATTTACTTAACATTAGAGCCCAAAAATATTTGTTCATATACTTATTATAATAAGTTCCAAATTCTCAATTACTGTCATCTTACAAATTAGGAGAGACTATATAATTTTTATTGTCACCTAGGGTAAACCATGGCAGCAACCAAGTGATCCTAAGGTATTGCGCTAGGTGGCCAGGCCATCCAGAGGACCATTGCACGGTGGCGCCAATGGCCCCGTCGTTTTTCTTCTCCCTCCCACCTGTCTTCGACGCTCTTCTCTTCGTCAAGCATGTCGCCTACAGAGGTCTTTTATCATGGACGCCCATCACATGCCTCCTCATCTTTGCCTCTGTTCACTGCCTCTGTCAATCATGACAAGGCAGGCAAGGCTCTGCAACTTCCCATAATAATATATTAAATTATTGTGAAAAAACTATAATTATTTTATTTCCTGCTTGTAGAAGAAATAAGCATTTTAGTCTTTTTTATACAATCCTGATGCACTGATGCTGTTATTTGTTTGAAAAATTGGCAAGGTAGTTATGCATAAGTAAAAAAATTTATGTGAAATTCCCCCTACTCATTTTCAAATGCAGGCAATTTTTTTTAATATAGGTAGTATGTAACAAAAGGATCAAGTATATTATTTGTAATAACAAATAAAGGACAACACACTTGTCTACTTGTCCAACCTTTTTGTGAGATGCAGTTCAGATTATGAACCTGGTTAGGTCAATTCACATGATTGGAAGACGATGGTAGGTTTAATGAAGCTAAACAAGTGTAATCAACGCGAAAAAGGCTAAATATATATGCTTGAATAAAAAAAAAGGCTAAATGATTCACATCATTTTAGTCCTTTTATACAAGCCTGATGCATTGATGTTGTTATTTCATTAAAAAAATGGCACTGTAGTTATGCGTAAATAAAAGTTTTATGTGAAATTCCCCCTAATCATTTTCAAATGAAGGCAGTTTTTTTTAATATAGGTAGTATGTAACAAAAGGATAGAATATATTATTTGTAATAGCAAATAAAGGCTAACACACTTGTCTACTTGTCCAACCGTTTCGTGAAATGCAGTTCCAGATTATGAACCTGGTCGGGTCGATTCACATGATTGGAAGACGATGGTAGGTTTAAGGAAGCTAAGCAATTGTAATTTACGCGAAAAATGCTAAATATATATGCTTGACCGCATTGACCTGAACATATACATGTATATCCATCTTGTTGCCCAAAAGAAAAATTGTATATCTATCTATTTTCTGTTATTGAGGTGTCTATGTTCTTAAGTTTTGAGCAGAAGGTCTACTCACCGCCTATCCATTTCAGTTAAATGAAAAATAGATAAAGTTCTCATAAGTAATTCCTCAACAGTTCCTGTTGTAACTTTGTTGCAATAAAGCTATTGCCGCCAGAAAAAAGAAGGTTCCTGTTGCATACTTTGTAATGATAAAAAAAAACCAGTTGTATTGATAAACTATGTAACTCCTTGTGCCCATGTCCAAATAGATGCGAGACAAACATATAGGATTCTAAATGGACCAACTATATGTTAATCATATCAAATTTATCTTCTTGAAATTATTAAGAAAAAAACATCCATATCATCTGTACCTAAAACAAGCAACATAACTACAAAAATCGGGATGCTTTTCTAGTATGGCAACTCTACTCCTACACCATCACAAACTCGGTGTATATAGAAATGAACGAAAACAAAGCTGAAGAGATGAAATTTGCATATCTACACTGTAGTTATGTATGTACTTCTGGCCCATTTTCATGCATGATGCAAGTTCTCCTTTCATCCTCATGGCCCTCCTCCGCCGCTCTCTCCGCTGCCCGATTCTCCGGCGAGGGTGGCCTCCCTGCCACCTCCACCACCAACACCACATGCTCCGTCTGCTGATCCCTGGAGTTGATCTCTCCAAGATTCCGAAGCAACAATGGGGTGCCTCCCAGCGACGATTTTACCACCGAGTTGAGCTCCAGCCGGCAGACCGGGCAGGTGTTGTGATCCACGAACCATATGTCGATGCATTCCCGGTGGAAAACATGACTGCAGCCGTGGAGAAGCTGCCTGAGCAGCTCTCCCTCGGAGAACTCCGCAAGGCAGACGGAACACTCGAGGCTGTTCAAGCCGGGCGGGAGATCCTTCTCCGACGAAAAGCAAAATGTCGGGAAGGAGGCAATGATGTCCGGGTATAGGCCATGGAAAGAAGGCCTGGAGGTTTGGTTATCATGACCGACGGCGATACGTGCATGGTTGCGGCTGCGAGACAAGGCTGCGTGGTGCAAGAGCTGCACGAGGTAGCGGAAGATGTAAATGGTGAAGAAGCCAAGGATGAAGAAGACAAGGAGAACAAAGGCAAGGACGAGAGTCAGGGAGACGCAGTTGTAAGAGGAGGAGGAGGAGGAAGAGCGAGAGGGGTTGTTCGACTCGGGGGAGTGGCGGTGGTTGCCGGAATCAATGGACATGTCCGGTGAACGAAGACCAATGCATGGGAGAAGGGAGAAGGGAGAAGGGAGAAGGGAGAAGGCCGAAGGGAATGAGGCTAGGCTTCAGTTCTCGTCATGAGAAAGTGAAAGAAGCTGCATGGTGTTTCTCCCTTCCACGTGATTGATGTCTGAGTCTTTTGTTTGAGTACAAAGTGGGAAGAGCAGGAATTGCTCTGCTCCGATCTTTGGCTTTTCATTTGTGGTGGGCAGCCCGGCCTTGACCGGGCATTGTGTGCTAGCAATCTCATGCATGTGGCTCGTCAACCCTGGTAATTTGCAACCACCAAGCCCCCTCTGCGCATTAAGAGCCTTAAACAACTTTTTAATTGATACCGTTATATACCCTTTGTTTTGCTTTTGATAATATGACACCATTATACCTTGAAAAGCTTAAGATAGCTAGCTTACATCAAAAGAATCCCGTTTATATGCGCGTTGGCACAACGATCAGGCGTCCGCCAGAGGCATAATGCCGTCGGATTTGGGCACGAAATGAGGGGGCAAGAGGGTTGGAATCACCCGCCTCTGATTCGAGCGCGATGTGTGCCTCACATCTAAACTTTGATCATCTCTCTGTACGTTTTATTATCTCCCTAGTTAGTTCAAATGTCGGATTCGGGCATAATTTTTTTATAGAATAGAAAATAAGTAGTGTACAACAGGGAATTACCTAGAAATTCTACAAGCATGAAAATGAAACACCTAATTTATCAAGGTGTAAAGCATTGACACCTTTAGATGTATATTATACCACACCTTTAGATGTATGAACAAATGCTGATATTAAGCAGCTGCTGTCAAGGGATTGAGATTATGAACTTTAAGCTCATCTATTTCAAGGGTTCGCATTCATAGTTTGTATGTTCAAGCATGGGGCCTAGCTTCACCAGCTTAGGCACAACAATGTTGTCCCTAATAAAACAACCAATTGAATTCTCCCACTGCAGAAGGGAACCCACAAAATAAGCCCGTATTGTCAACGGAAACACCCTCTCCCATCTCTCCCTGCCGTACTCTTGCAGTGCCTCCTCCAGCGCAGAACCATTACCCTTCACCACTCCTGCAAGCTTTTTGGCCAGGGTTACAGCATCTTCTAGTGCACAACAGCCGCCTTGTCCAAGATTGGGCGTCATGGGGTGCCATGCATCTCCAGCCAGCACAACCCCACCAGATGACACGGATGGGCTCAGTAAAGGCCACAGCCACCTATCTTGCAGGGGTGTTTTACTGACTGTTTCATTAGGAGTCCTGTCTATGGCATCTACTAAATCTGACTGCCAGCCTCTCACTAGTTTCTTGGCCTCATCCTTCAGAATAGATGGGTCTGTTACTCTTGAACCTGCGCATTCAATCCAAGCATTTCTCAGTTATGTCATACAGCTGAAATAAGCCCATGTACTATATACCAGAGCAGGCAGACCTGGGGTTGGGCTGTTGTAGCATACAAACCAATAAGCTTTGTCAGGAGTAATTGGGACTAGGCCAGCCCTCAAGCCTCTTCCATAGGTGTAGGTCACATTGGGTTCAAATGGTTGGCCGTTGGGATAGACTGCCAAACCGCGATAAGCGCATTGTCCCACATAACGTGGTTCAGGGAAGCCCATCCACTTTGCAATTGGAGACCGGATCCCATCGCAGCCTACCACAATCTATTTCAAAGTTTTGATTTAAGATTACAAAGATAGTTTGTGGGCTTAATATAATCGAAATCTAAAGTGCTAACGATAAACCAAACTATTGTTAATGACCTTAGAAATCAATTGAGTGCCATCTTCAAGCTCGAGCTGGGTTTCGCCGGTGTCGACTCGCTCGACCGTCTTGAGTCTTGATGAGAAACGAATTGAACCGGTGGGCAACTGGTCGGCAAGAGCCTGCAACAGCAATCTCCTCTCTACACCTCGAACCTCTTGGCTGCCACCATTACCAAGTTGATATCAATGATAGATGGCGAGGTCCAAATTAAAGGATGAATGAAACAAAACAAGATCGGCATTTACTCTGGGGACTCCTCTTTGAAACTAAAAGACCGTAGTTTCCTTCCATCTACGGATTTGATCTCCATCCTGCACAACACTGGTACCATAAAAAAGTCAAGGACACAAAAGGCATTGGGAGGCAGGCACCATCATTTCAATTAACACATAGACATGCTGTTACAAAGGCCTAATTAAGATGATCGCTCTTTTTTCCCTTTTTTTTATGAGGATGATGTCAAAAAATTTGTAGGACGAAATCTTGACTATAACCCACATTCCGGTTTGGTTCCTCAAGTCTAGTTAGCATCATTAGCAAAATTGATCAATCATACAGTATTGAGCATATCAATATATGAGCTAAAAACATATATGTTCTGAATTCTACTTATCCATGCATGGAAGGCAGGTTTATACCCTTGAATTTCAAGAAACTGAGGTCTGAGCTCGTTGCCCACGCCCATTATATCAAGAGCCCGCCAACCGTTTTTGAAGAGGGTCAAAGAGGTGCCACCCGTCCGAAGGGACTCGGCTTGCTCCAGTACTAGACACCCCACTCCAAGCCTGAGCGTATACAAAATATGCATGGATCTCATTTTTCTCAAAACACTGAATTAAAAGGAGAAGAATTGAGAAAAGATGTAAGATACACACCTATGGAGAGAAAGTGCAATGGCAAGGCCGGCGATCCCTGCTCCAACCACGACAATTTCCTGCTTGAGTGAACTAGAGGGAGAGAAGATATTTCTTCTTTTTGGGAACGAAAGAGGAGAAGTTGATCTTTGCCGAAATGAGAGTGGTGATTGGTGGTGATGAAGAAGACATAACGATTTTGTTGTCGCCATGATTAACCAGAACTTGTGACTTGAAGTCTGTTAATAATGTGGAGTTTTGAGTAGTGTAATTGAGCTGGTTTGGAAGAAGAAGATGAGAAGAGCTTAGTTCCAAGTGAATGAGTGGTGCAGAAGCAGCCACTCAAGAGCATATCCCCCCACCCCACCATCAAAGATGTTCCAATTGGGATCCAACGAATTCTCTTCTTTTGCAGATGTGGACAAAGCAAACATCTACTATAGCTTTTACCTGTTGCTGATCACTTGTGCAGTTGTGCTTCTTCTTGTTTGGTCATTTTCGACCCACGGGCCACGAGCTCAGCGTGGGCATCTTGCTTCTCTATTAGCTAGTTGAAGCAGTGCCGTTCAATTCGACAAAGTACGGAAACTTCTGTTGTTTGTCTTAGCCTGGAGAAAAACCCAAAACTCCAACTTTGCATACTTTTATTGGCATTCTGTCATTCTTTGGTTACATAGATGAAGATGGTCATATTTTGTACGTTATCTGATTATATATAGTAGTAGCGAAAGAGTAATGACTAATTCATTCTAGCACACTGCCTAGTATCATGGCCTCCTTGTAGCAAAAGAAAGCAAGTATCATGGCCTTCCAAACTCTAACAAGTCTGCTCTCCGGGGTGGCCATGGAGTACCATACTCAAGCCTTGTGTCTCTCTCTTCTTCCTGTCATGCTCCTTATCCTGTGGAAACAAGTAAGTTCTAAAGCTCTTGTCTCCCTCCCAGTCCTCGTCGTCTGCCCATATGGGGTAACCTGAGTGCATGGCCTCACCGGTCCCTCCATGACCTTGCCAAGGTGCATGTGTAAGATAACTAAGTTTTTCACCTCACTTGCAAGCGTCTCCTAGGTGCGGCACATGAAATATAATTGTGGTATAAATGACTCCAATGAGACTAGAGCCCCGGACCTCAAATAACCTGGAGCTAATAGAGCTTTATAAAAACTCAGAGTTGAAACGAAAATCTTTATTTATTTATTTTATATTCTGACAGCATAGACCCCTCGTGTATCTAAAACTAGGTTCAGATTTAGGTAGAGAGATAATAAGGACCATGACCTCGCCTTCACCGGCCGGCCCGCCGGTGCTGCCTCTCGAAAGTTGCCCTACGGCTGCCTTGACATAGTCTTCTCCCCCTATGCGGATTATTGGAGGCACATCAGAAAGATTTGTGTGCAAGAGCTTCTCTGTCTCCAAGGGTCCAATCCTTCAGGCATGTGAGAGAGAAGGAAGTGAATCAATGATCCAGAGAGTAGCAGATGCAGCTCTATGGGGCCCATCAACATGAGTGATCTGCTACTTACCTTTACAAACAACATCATTTGCAAGGCTGCATTTGGGACTAAATTTGGTGAGCACGGAGGGAAAGAGAACAGGTTTCAGGGCATTATGGGAGAGTCGGAGGCCATTATTGTTGGATTTGGGATTGCAGACTTCTTTCCATGCATACAGTGGATAAGCATTCTATCTGGATTTCAGCACTGGATGAATTCTTTGAGGAGGTCATTGAGGAGCACTTGGATCCAAAGAGGCCTCCACCTAAGCATGAAGATTTCATAGATGTCATGCTTAAGGTGCAAAAAGATGCAAGCCTCGGCCCCCCACTCAGCCGAGACCACATCAAGGCAGTGATCATGGTAACAAAATTTTCTGTGGTTTCTACTTTTCTCATCAGTGTGTTCATCATGTAGTAATTACTATGTTCTATTTAACTTTAAAATTAGAAGAGTAGCACAGCAAAGTACTGCATAAGACATATACATATGGATGTTAACGTTGCAGGACATGTACCTGGCTGGGCCGGACACAACATCTGCAACACTGGTCTGGACCATGACTGAATTCGTCCGGAACCCAGTGGTGTTGAAGAAAGCTCAAGAAGAAGTGAGAAGGGTGTGCAAAAGGCAAGGAAAAGGTTGAAGAAGACGACCTCCTTCAATTCAGCTACTTGAAGCTGGTCATGGGTGAGCTCCAGGGCTGGCCTTGCACAAGAAAGTAGCTCTTCATCTTGTTGCAAGACCTTGCCATATGGTCTGAAATATGTGAGAAACTAAGAACTGTACGTATTAGGCTATTTTATGTACAGTAATCTTAATTTGTGCATACGCAGCTAGTTTAATTAGTTCAATTACTCCCAAAGTTTTTAATTTAGTCATATGCAGCTAGGCTGTGTATAATGTGTGCTTTGGTATTACTTGTACTTATGTTGTTCCTGTGCTAGGTTATAACTTTCAGACGTTTGGCTATGTTGTGTGTTTGTACCTTGCTAGTTTTGAGTGGATAGAGGGCTCCGTTTTTATTTTGTTTCTCTTTAATAGCAAAGGTTATACTTTTACTTTTAGTTTCTTATTTAACAAACATGCATTTCTATCTATGTTTAGCATTTTCTGTGTTCGGCATATCCATGGGAGTTCAAACTCGTTGATACGTCCAATTTCAGTTTCATTTTATAGCTCGATTACAGCTACGCCAAAATCAAATCCACCTTGCAAAGACGATGAATGTCCACCGTCTGAAAACTACTGGACGGTGGACACCTGCCAATCGTGCAATGGGAGCTGGCTAAAACCTAGGGTGGTGAACTACTCATCCATATTGGATAGGCTTCTTTTCTATTTAAAAACATGTGTCCATAATGTATAAATATTTGGTTTTTAATTAAAGGTGCATTTAGTAACTGCTTTCCATAGAGATAATTGGGAAATCACTCACTTTATGGAGAAGTGTGTTGGGTTACATGTTTTTTCCAGAAGTAAGATTAGTAGTTAAGTGAGGTGCAAAGTACAGAACAGTGGAAAATCCTTATTTTCTGAAAATTTCATCCTGAGGAGATTTTAGGTGAAAAGCGGAAGATAAATTACTTAATAACACTTTTTGTAATTATCTAAAATTGGCAAGGGCAAAGCTGCAGAAAGAAAACGCATTTTCTAGGCTCCACGCATTTTCTCCCTGTGTTCTTGCCCTGCCAGCTTCGGATAATTATAAAAACTGTCACTACTACTTCTAGCAGAATCTACTAATTAAACACCTAAATTCTTGGAAAAAAGCATAATCCTCTTGATTTTGATTCTGCTTCTAGCAGAATTGGTTGCCAAACACACCCTAAGCACTCCTACCACCTCTTTTGCCTGCCCTCCAATCACAAGAATTGAGACATTTTGCTTCTTGGTTACTAAAATGTCTTAGATCTAGTTTATAATTTGAACGATCAATGGATTTGGTTGATTCCACATTTAATTCCTGCATCAATAAATTTTTTTGTTTACGGTTGATATATCTAACAACATTTTAGTATACAAACTTTCACCAATCTGTTGTTTGTATACCGTAGTATAAAAAATAGTCAACAAGAAACCACCATAGCACTATTGGAATTCACACAATACTCATACACAAGCAAATTGTAAACTTCATCGCTTCGACAGCATTGCACTCTAATATAAAGGAAAGCATACTTAACAAAAGCATGCTGTAAACCTAGAGTAACAAGAATTTAACAACTGGGGCAAGTCTTGGGAAATGTTCAGCTTGTTCAACGCATTTTGCCAACATGGCCAAGGATTCATAGTCTTCATCTGCAGGAATGAAGAGACGATTGTCTTCATTCGAAGGAATGAAGAGAATCTTCTCCAAGAACAAACAATGCTTAAGCAAATACTTGATAAACTCTAGTTCGTTCTTTAAACCCCTGAAAATCTTCATCACCACTGTTCGAAGTGGTGGCATGTTGTTGGTGTCATCATTTTTCTAAAGACTTGCATTCATAGATGTCCTACGTATAAAAAGAAAACATCAACATATGATAAACTAATAACAAGAAAATCTGAACCAAAATGGTCAACATTATTGTAAGAAAACTTCCTTACATATTTATGGGGTATATTCATGACAAGCGTCTGGATACTGGGGGAAATTTTCAGGAGTTCTGCAACACCTTGAAATTCCATTTTAATACCGCTAATTTCTAGCTCAAGAAATTTGAGATTAGCGAGAACAACATCTTTAATCACTTCAAGCATCAACCCTTGACACTTCATTCACACAGCAAGGACGTACAGTAGTTACAATCTATGTCAAGTGAAAAATACAAATGATGGAACTAGCTGATTCAGATTAACAATATATACAGGATATCCATAAACAAACTCATATCTTTTATAACATTTTTTCCGTTCATTTTGGAAAAGAAAAGGTGGAAGTTACAAGTCCAAAGAGTAACAACATATTTGGAAAGCAATATAATCTCTCCAAAATGAAAGACTCTCAAAAGAGCAGTTGAGGTACTCTAATCTATACATATCAGAGTGTAAATCCATCATCTCTTACATTAGGCCAAGAGCATC
This sequence comes from Houttuynia cordata, assembly GCA_039654745.1. NCBI lineage: Eukaryota > Viridiplantae > Streptophyta > Magnoliopsida > Piperales > Saururaceae > Houttuynia > Houttuynia cordata. Next base: position 28,972,455 of record CM077505.1, read on the forward strand.
TGGTAAAGCTAATGAAATATATGGCTTAAAAAAATCAGCCAACAAAGTGCATCACTAAGTAGGTAGCTAACCTAAAAATATAATAGTAATCAAATAAGGCCTAAATTCTGAGAAATAGATGTTACAAGCAGCCCATTCATGTGCCTTCACACTGTCCACTCACTTGACAAACAATTGTCTGGGGATTCAATTTTTAACAAATATGTTATAGTGTTTCAAGTCCTTCAATCACTGTTTGGAATAAGAATGCTCATCCACAATGTGTACCTCAGTTCAGCCAATTCTTTGAAATTTATAATTACACATAAGACCTAAAGAAAGAAATTTATACTCTTCTGGTAGCTGTAAACAGAGCAATTAATGCCCATAGGGACTTCTCTCTAGCAAAAAACGAAACAGAGCAATTATGCCTTTATGCCAGAGTTTGTAAGATAACCAAGTTCCCACAAAACCTTGTTAGAAATCTTATTCCCCCCCCCCCCCCCCCCCCCCCCAAAAAAAAAAAACCTTGTTAGAAATCTTATTCCTCCCCCCCCCTCCCCCCCCCCCAAATGAGGTATCAACCCCTCCAACAAGACTTGAGCCCAATATCTCCTAGAACGTGAAGCTACGATAACATGTAAGATAACTAAGTTTCTCAAAAGCTCGAGCTATTAGGAAACAAAAATCTTATATACATTTTTTTATATTCCAACAGAGTTTTAATGTTTTCTAGCAGGTTTAAATTTATCGCTAACTTTCCACTTTCAGGTTTTCTTGTGTGAATGTTCTCAACTAAAGATCCAGCTTGAGATAGTGATTCTATTGTGAACTTTCGACATTTAAGATTTTCAGAGTTCTAGTGTTTTGCTAGAATATAACGAGCTTCTAACTCTCGCCCATTATATACCAATTCCTTCAATGTAGGCATCTCTAAATGTTTTACCACATAAATTCAACTTCTAACCGCTTCAAGCCTCTAACGCACTCCACAAAATCTACTATACATTCATAAATGCATCATCAACTATTCTTTTTTAACATGTGCGAACAACTTTTCCAAATGGCCTTCTACACTTCTCACACATTTCAGCTACTCTACGTGGCAATTCCTTGTTCAATTTTTAATAGTGATGCCAATTGTCCACCTGTGCATTCACATTTCCGATACACATCTCAACCAATGTTGATCTTTTATAATTTCCAACATTCATTCTTTTAAGAAAAACTTCATTTGGACTAGTAATTAATATTTTTCTACCGCCCGGCACCTCTTTCTCTTTGTGAAGGAAGCCGGCGACATTTTGGGGGCTGTTGGTGTACTGGGCGGATACAAATACAAAAGTGAGTAGAGGTGCTAAACGCATCTGTCTAAAGTCATCCAACGGTTGAAAAGAGTGCTCTTACCGGACCGGATCATTCCCGCCTCTTAGTTGTTTTAAAAAGTTTTTGTCTTTTGATTTTGTGCATCTTATAGATATTGTTTGTCAAAATTCATAGAGCCAACTGGAGGTAAATATTTTTTTATCCGCTTCCAAGATATTCACCTGGATTTCTACCATCATATGGAAGCCATCCACCATCAAGATCTACGGCACACATGGATCTACTATACACTCCAACATACATAGGGTGCGTTTGGAAGGTGAAAAATGGGGCTTTCAATTGAAATACATGAAAACTGTTTGGATGCTGAAAGTTGAAAATTTGTCACAGATTCCTTTCACTGAGTCTCTGAGAGATTAAGAAGTGCATATATGCAGCTAGTTTTTGAGTTTCTGAACTTAATTGTTTGTTCATATCAATGCATTACTACTCAATCCAAGCAAGCTTGTTGATCCCCACACTAGTACCGGAAAAACAAACACCCTGTTGACTCACGCTAGGCAATAGTGGGCATGAGTCTCCTGCATGACAGGCACTCAGCTGCTAACCTCCAAATTCCAAATTCAGTTGCATCTTATAGCTGGCCTACTGCTGCACCAAAGACAAGTTTCCTGGCTCATAAGGAGGATCCACCATCAGTATGAATCCGCCTGTATCCTACCTATCAGTGTCTTCTTACCTCTAAATCTACCCAAAGTTCTCCCGCAGTGAGGTTCTGCATTTCAGCCCCCCGGTCTGGGCACACTGTTTTCATTGCTAACAAAGGTACGATGGATGCTGGTTCCAGACTCTTGATACGATTTCCATGATGGGTTTCTCGAGGGGAAGCCTGTAAGTCACATGGATCCTCCTCTGCTCCCTCTCTGAAACCTTCAACCATGGTCCAAATGTGGACCCAATCGCCCCTTCTTTCTCTCACCCGTCTTATCACTAGACCAGGTGTCCAGTTTTCAGTGCCTGCCTACAGTCTACACTTTTCTTCATTTTCGCTACATATCAATTTAACACATCTTCTTCCTTGCATGACATTGGTGAGAACAGATCACCATGCACCTGATCGTTCATGCAAAAGGCAACATCGTCTGGGAAATTCAACAAAAAATTGACAGTTTACTGGTGAGGCATGCATGCATATGGCATTCTCCCACATTATCCCTCTTTCAATTGGTGCAATGATTTACTTGATAAACAACTTGTTCCTAATGTCCATCATTTGAGAATCTAACGTTAACAGGATCTATGAGACACTCATGTCTTGGGAAACCAAGCAAAGCCCAAGGGTGGGCCTCTACCTCCCCTCACTTTTTTGAAGCAGGAAAGCAGACAATCTTTCCCCCTGACTTCCTCACGTGCAATATTTCTCCCTCTGATCATGACCTTTCCTCTTGTCCAGCTGCCTCTCTTCATCTCTTTTGTTGCTTTGCGAGCCCCATGCCAAAGCTGGATTTGGTATTAATTCTTGTAAGCTTCTGCTTGGAACTTCTTGCTCCAGGCCTTAGAAGGAGATGGATAGATAAAAAGGTTACATTGCAAAAGCCCTCAGTAGGAAGGGCAGAAATACATGGCACTAGAAGCATTTTCTTGCAACGACCTCTCCAGCTTCATCATCTTTGAAACCATCTCTGCAACTAATCACCACAGCCATGAATACTCACAGCATACCAGTAGCTTCCGACTGGAGAACAACAACAATCACACGCTTAATGAGACCCAAGCTACTGGGTTCAATGGGGAAAGACACAGTGAGCTTCTTGGACTGCACTCGGATCATTCTGTCATCTCGCGATGCTTCGACACGTCTGATGTAGTGGATCATCAGAAGCCAATGCAGGGGAGGAAGAAGAGAAGGAGGCGGCAAAAGGTGTGTGCGAGTAAGGAAGAGGCAGAGGCGCAGAGGATGACACACATTGTTGTTGAACGAAACCGAAGGAAGCAAATGAATGAGCACTTGTCTGCCTTGCGCTCTTTAATGCCCGAATCTTGCGTTCAAAGGGTCAGTCACTTCCTATCTCTGTTTTTATTCACTCGTAGCATTAAATGAAGAAAGAAGAACTGATTCTTTGTTTAAATTCTGCACGTCCATGTATGGTGAACTTGTAACAGCAACCCCAGAGACATGCAGCTAGTTTGACATTAAATCCTTTAGCAGACCACAATTAGACCAAGGCATTGTTAAGTAACTGCCAAATTACTTAAGACCTTGTATAAGTTCTCATGTTAACATGATCGATCTTATAGATAATTAGTGTTTGTTTTGTTCACTTGTTTCACCATTTTATTAATTAGGGGGATCAAGCCTCAATAGTAGCCGGAGCCATAGACTATGTCAAGGAGCTAGAACAGCTTTTGCAGTCTCTGGAAGCCCAAAAGTGCGTCCTGCAACAACAAGAAGTGCGTGATGATAAGGCCAATAAAGCGATTGAACCTCCGTTTAAGCAGTTCTTCATGTATCCTCAGTATGTGCGGTGCCAATTTCCCAGCGAGCTAGAGAACGTATCAGAGACTGGGCCATCTATTGCCGATATTGAGGTCACGCTGATTGAGACCCATGCCAGCCTGAGGGTTCTCACCAGTAGAAGGCCAAGACAGCTGGTCAAGATGGTGTCAGGGTTTCAGAGCATTGGGCTCACCATTCTTCACCTCAATGTCACCACTCTTGACTCACTGGTTTTATACTCCATTAGTGCCAAGGTATGTTTAACAGTCTAGTATGCATGAGCTGTTTTTGTCCTCCTCCATGTCTCCTGAATCTTATATATTGGGGAGTTTAATAAACTCGAATACCAATGCCAGACAAAGATTCCCTACGTTGCATTGTAAAAGATTAGCACTTTCATTTCTACCATGCAACATTGTAATTGCATTTATTTCTTATATTATTTATCAAATTTAATACTAAAAGTTTCTTGTTAGCTTTTGGACTTTGAACAAGGATAACTTGCAAAAAAGCTTCAAGCCTACCAATGAAATTTACGTTTTAAAGAGCTGTCCTTTTGGATAACATTTTTATCTTCAATTAAATAGCGCCATTCTTGTTTGGTTTAATTTGTTTGTGGCTATGGCCTAGCATATGAGATGTTTGTTTCATCAGTATAGGATCTCATCGTGAAAGTTAAATATGTGTCAGGTGGTGGAAGGATGCCACCTGAACTCGGTGGAGGAAATAGCCGGTGTTGTTCATCAAATGCTTACTGTTATTGCAGATGAAGATGCTTTTTGACGATGTAAGCCCCTGTGAAGTCTTGGATGGTCTCTTTGAAACCTTCATTATGTACAAACTTTAGCCTTTAAATAAGCTTAATGTTAATCCTGTCCAAATAGTGATAATACATGAGCTCAGGAGTAGGCTTCATAGTGCAGCTGTTAATGTTCTTAAATTGGCCCACGGAAAGACTACTAGAAAGGAACAGTGATAATAAAATTGTTGTAATGAGTAATCTTTTATTAACCAAACAATATGTGAGAACTGGCAACTTTGGCACTTAGAAGCCAATTCGAGAAGAATGTTGATTCTCAAATCACAGCACTCATTTGCAGTTTTGGCCGTGTAAGTTTTGAGAAGTTTGTTTACTCAATTTATTTCATTAAAATTTTCGTAACATACTAATTTTGATGCATTTTGAACAAGCTGACCTGCAACGACAACCTGAAGACAATTTGCACGTCGGAATATATATCACGACAGCTGTGGAAATAAAAGGCAATCTTCTCATTGTTGATAATCAATCTTACAATTTCAGTCCCATTGATAGCCCTTCCAAGTTTAGAGAAAAAAGCTTGTCGGCGATGGAATTGTTTTTTTGGCAGCTCTGAGCTCTTCCTTTCGATATCTAAGGATGGGAACTGTTCCAAATGGACATCCACCATCATTCAATCCAATATCAGAAGTGTGCGCTGTCACGGCCCGGGTTTTTAAAAACCATTTTTAAATCAGAGTCGTAGCGGAAAACCAGAGGATTGTTCCTCTAAGCGATAAATCATGAGCTGAAAAATTTTCGACTAAGCATCTAGGCCGTGATAACTGGGGTTCACAAATATTGATACAAAACCATATATACATATAGCATTACAAGATGCAAAGTCGATTAAACCAACGCAAGTCCTCTAAGTGCAAGTCTGTCATCCATCTTAAAATAAACCAGAAATAGTCGGCACTCACGCCTTAATACAAGAGCTAGAACAAACCCGAATAGGAGATATACTTAGCAATTTGATCGTCCTCACCACCTAGCTTCCAAGTGCACGTGAAGTCAATTCTCCACAGCAGCACATAAATCACATAAGGATGCTGAGTATAAAAATACTCAGTGGGATACCATAACACAATCATCAACATTACAACAAATTAGGATTTGCATTAACATATTATGCAACCTATTACAGGATTCCACTTGAATCTTTTATTAATCTTTCAAGTAAGTCTTTTATTGCTTCCCAAGTTCAAGTTCAATAATTAAGTCTTTGTCCCATAGACAGACTCACTGAATGTCATACCTACATGACAGACAGCACGAAAATACTGTGACTATCACTCCGGTTAATACCGGTAATCACGGCACGCCCTGAATCTCTCAAGGGTGACTGCCTCGCCCATTCCTTACCATAAAAGGTATGACTGTCGGAAGGGTCTGGCTCCACATCAGCTCCTAGACTCGATGTGGTTCGGGAAACGCAGCATTCTAGGATGCTAACGTCTCCAATGTTGTGCACAGTAAACCACCTGGCAACCAAGGCTCAGGATGTGTGCAGAGCTTCTACTTGGGAAGATGCAAAAGCTCTCTCTAAAATCCATAGAGAATAAGCACGCTCTCTCTAAAATCCATAAAGAAGAGGTAACAGCTTAAGCCTGGCCAATAGAATATGTAATGCTCTCTCTAAAATCCATAGAAAGATGCAAACATGGGCCAAAATAACATATCATTGTTCTCTCTAAAATCCATAGAGAGATATAACAGCTTAAGCCTGACCAATAGACGTTGGTCCTTATTAGGTACCATGACACAGAGCTTCCACTAGTCGGAAGATGTGAATGCTCTCTAAAATCCATAGAGAGATACAGACGGCAGAGCTTCCACCAGTCGGAAGATGCAACACCACCCCAATTATTTCCTTGTGATCCTTAATAGGTATCACAGTATTACTAGTATGAAACCATAACATACCATTCACAACTGTTGGCTTAATAGCTCAACAGATAGCCTGACCTGTGACTTAATAGTCATTCGGTCGCATGATCGGAAGTCACTCACACTCATACACTGACTCCCAAACCCAAGGGCATTTTAGTCTTTATCTTGATTAAGTTCTTCCCAACCCTCAAGCTTAGCCCTCAAGTCATCATTTTATTATCTTTCATAAAATGATTATATCTCTAAACCATCTAGGTTTATTAGTCGGGTTTTTCTTTACCATTTAAGTCCTTAGCTATCAGTCAGCATAACATAAGGGACTAATACCCTTAGATATAAAAACACCAACACGTACCATTAACACGCCAATTAGGGCTTGTAATTATTCAATAAACAGCCCAAAAACCAATAACAGGAGCCTATGTACCAAACTGGCTCTGTATGTACCACACTGCACAGAAATACACAGACGTTCAAGCTTGACCGTCAGTTATAATCTCGGAGTCGCCATCGCTGCCCGAAGCTATCCTCCCCCTGCTGCTCCTCTCCTCTTAAACCCGCTGCCGGTGATCGCCTCAGCTCCAACCCATTCCACTGCTCATCGTCTTCCTTGTTTTAACACCAGACCCAGCTGAAAGCTGAGTCATTTTACAGAACAGGACAGATGTCCTGTTCTATTTTAACAGGTGTTACATTCTTCCCTCCTTAAAGAATTTTGTCCTCAAAATTCAGGTAGTTTCTTCCCCAAACAATTCTGGATAAGCACGCTGCATTTCCTCTTCCGTCTCCCAAGTGAGTTCCTCAAACTTATCATTGCCCCACTGAATCAGGACTAACGGAATCACCCTATTCCTGAGTACCTGATTTCTTCGATCTTTTATCCTGATCGGCTTTACCTCATAGGTCAAGTCAGGTTTTAGTTCCAGCATGGAATAGTCAACTACATGTGCATCATCCTGACAGTACTTCCTCAACTGCGAGACATGAAACACATTATGCACCTGATCCAAATTAGGAGGCAAAGCAAGTCGATAAGCTGAATTACCAATCCGTTCAAGAATTTCAAAAGGACCTATAAATCGAGGACTTAATTTTCCTTTCTTTCCAAATCGCAAGACTCCACGCGTGGGTGAGACCTTCAAGAACACATGGTCACTAATCTCAAACTCAAGATCTCTACGCCTTCTGTTTGCATAGTGTTTCTGCCGCTCCTGGGCCAACCGAAGCTTTTCCCGAATGAATTTCACCTTGTGAGCGCACAGCTGAAGCATCTCTGACTTGATCGTAACTTTCTCACCGACTTCATTCCAACAAGTCGGAGATCTACATGGGCGTCCATAGTGGAGCCATCTCAATACTAGATTGGTAGCTGTTGTTGTAGGCAAATTCAATCAAGGGAAAATGGTTATCCCAATTACCTTTCCAATCCAACACGCATGCTCTAAGCATGTCCTCCAAAGTCTGAATCGTCCTTTCTGATTGTCCATCAGACTGAGGGTGATACACTGTGCTGAAATTGAGTGCAGTGCCCAAAGCATCTTGTATACTCCTCCAATAGCGTGACGTGAATCTAGGATCCCTATCAGACACTATGGAGAGAGGGGCACGATGCAATCTTACAATTTCTCGGATATAGAGTTAAGTCAAACTTTCCGGAGTTTGCTTCCACCGAATTGGTAAGAAGTGTGCAGACTTGGTCAGCCGATCTACTATCACCCAAATAACATTATGCTTCTTCTGGGTAGGAGGTAAGCCTACTACAAAATCCGTGGTGATATGTTCCCACTTCCATTGCGGAATCTCTAGTGGCTGCAAAAGTCCTCCAGGTCTCTGGTGCTCTGCTTTAACTTGCTGACAAGTGAGACATCTGGCTACAAACTGACCAATATCCTTCTTCATTCCATCCCACCAGAAGTTACGCTTCAAATCTTTGAACAATCCTGTTCATCAAATCCATAAAGGTCGCAGGTGCATTGGTTACTCCAAAGGGCATTACTAGGAATTCATAATGACCATACCTGGTCCTAAAGACAGTCTTAGGGATGTCTTCATCTCGAATCCTCAACTGATGATAGCCTGAGCGAAGGTCAATTCGAGAGAAAACTTTGGCTGAATGCAACTGGTCGAATAGATCATCTATCCGAGGCAAGGGGTATTTATTTTTAACAGTCACCTTGTTCAACATCCTATAATCGATGCACAATCAGAGTGAACCATCCTTCTTTTTGACAAACAAAACTGGTGCTCCCCAAGGCGAGACACTTGGACGAATAAATCCTTTGTCGAGCAACTCCTGCAATTGCTTTTTCAATTCATTCAACTCCGCTGGAGCCATCCTGTACGGTGCCTTGGACATTGGTGTTGCTCCAGGGCATAACTCTATTGTGAAGTCAACTTCTCTTCTAGGAGGTAGACCAGGTAGTTCTTCAGGAAACACATCAGAAAACTGAGACACTACCGATATATCTTCCAACTTTAGTTGCGCTGATTCCAAGGTGATCACACTTGCTAGATAAGCAGCACATCCCTTCATAAGAAGCTTATGCGCCTTCAAGGCTGAGATTATACATGCATTATCTTCTAACTTCACTCCTTGAAAAATAAAAGATTCCTCCCCAGGGATGGTAAGGGTTACTCTTTTTTTTCTGCAATCCACTAATGCAGTATATACAGAAAGCCAGTCCATCCCTAGGATTACATCAAAGTCAATCATGTCTAACAAGACAAGATCAGCTGGAAGATACTTATCTCCAAAACAAATAGGTACCCCTAGAAGACACTCACTTACTCTAATAATGTCACCAACAGGGGTCATTACAAGTAAAGGTGAATCTAGCATGCTACAAGGGTGGTTTAAACTTAAAGCACACACACCTGATACAAAAGAGTGAGTTGCACCGGGGTCAATTAAAACTTTTACACCTAAGTCATAAATAGAAACCGTACCTCCCACAATTGCATTCTTTTGAGCATCCTCAGAAGTAATTGAGTAAACACGAGCCTGTGCATGCCTACTGCTTTCACCTTGCTGTGCATTCTTTTGCTTTTCAGGGCAAAACCTGGCAATGTGCCCCTTTTTATGGCAGAAAAAACAGATGCGATCATTTGCCTCACACATCTGCCCTGGGTGAATCTTTCCACAAGAGTAGCACTCTGACTGACCACTTGCTCCCTGAGGTTGAGGTTGTGGTCTCTGGAAAAATGGCCTCTGCTGACCAGCATTAAACTGTCCTGAGCTTTTTTGCCTCAGCTCAAAACCCCTCTTCTGTCTACCCTGAAAGTTATGTCCCTGACCAAATTTGCTACTCCCAGCATCAATTCTCAGTCTCTTAGCCTTTGATCCAAAATCATTCCTAGCCATGCCAGCATTAGCCCTCTGTTCTTCTCTATTTCTGTCCTGGTTCTTCTCAAAAATATACGCCTACTCCACAGCGTCAGCAAAAGATGTAGTTCGGGCTCCCATGACTTTCTCTCGCAGCCCAGTTCTAAGTCCATAAATGAACTTCTCCATTCTTTCACCATCATCCTCCATCTTGGTGGTGAAACGCTCCAACTCTACAAACTTATTGTCATAGTCCTGCACGGTCATGTTTCCTTGCCTAAGACCCAAGAATTCACACATCTTCTCTTTCCGAATGTGGCTCGGAAAATATTTCTCATTAAAAACTTTTAGGAATTCCTCCCAGGAAATCTCTTCAACTTTCCGATCTTTAAAGAAGGTGCCCTTGGCAGAACTCCACCAGTGATCAGCATTTTCTGTCAAAACAAAAGTCGCCATTCGAACTTTACTATCATACTCTGCTGAGATAGATTCAAAAATCTTCTTGATAGCTTTTACCCAACTCCCAGCCTTTTCCGGAGTTTCTTTTCCTTTGAAAGCTGGAGCCATTCCCTGGAACAATTTGAGATGAGCTATCTTTTCTTTCTCTGCTTTCTTCCTGGCATCAGGACAATGTTTCACTTGAGCTTGCACTGTTTGTGCTAAACCCCTAATCATTTCCATTACATCCCCATCACCGTTACCTCCCAAGTTAGATGACGATGCGCCATGGAAGGTTTTCCGTTATCTCCCACTGCTTTCCGTAGACTCCTCACGGGAGATCTGATGAGGAGGTAGAGATTCTTCTACCTGGCATTCTCTATCTTTACTTCTGCCAATATCCGAAATTTTCAGCGTCCGGATGTTTCTCTTACGCGGTGCCATCTCAACCTACAGGATGAGGACACTTATCACTACTTCTACTCATAACCACAACTATAACTAGATATATCCTAAGAGGACTTCCAGACTTGCAGATAAAGGTTATGCTCTGATACCAACTGTCACGGCCCGGGTTTTTAAAAATCATTTTTAAATCAGAGTCGTAGCGGAAAACCAGAGGATTGTTCCTCTAAGCGATAAATCATGAGCTGAAAAATTTTCGACTAAGCATCTAGGCCGTGATAACTGGGGTTCACAAATATTGATACAAAACCATATATACATATAGTATTACAAAATGCAAAGTCGATTAAACCAACGCAAGTCCTCTAAGTGCAAGTCTGTCATCCATCTTAAAACAAACCAGAAATAGTCGGCACTCACGCCTTAATAAAAGAGCTAGAACAAACCCGAATAGGAGATATACTTAGCAATCTGATCGTCCTCACCACCTAGCTTCCAAGTGCACGTGAAGTCAATTCTCCACAGCAGCACCTACATCACATAAGGATGCTGAGTATAAAAATACTCAGTGGGATACCATAACACAGTCATCAACATTACAACAAATTAGGATTTGCATTAACATATTATGCAACCTATTACAGGATTCCACTTGAATCTTTTATTAATCTTTCAAGCAAGTCTTTTATTGCTTCCCAAGTTCAAGTTCAATAATTAAGTCTTTGTCCCATAGACAGACTCACTGAATATCATACCTACATGATAGACAGCACGAAAACACCGTGACTATCACTCCGGTTAATACCGGTAATCACAGCACGCCCTGAATCTCTCAAGGGTGACTGCCTCGCCCATTCCTTACCATAAAAGGTATGACTGTCGGAAGGGTCTGGCTCCACATCAGCTCCTAGACTCGATGTCGTTCGGGAAACGCAGCCTTCTAGGATGCTAACGTCTCCAATGTTGTGCACAGTAAACCACTTGGCAACCAAGGCTCAGGATGTGTGCAGAGCTTCTACTTGGGAAGATGCAAAAGCTCTCTCTAAAATCCATAGAGAATAAGCACGCTCTCTCTAAAATCCATAAAGAAGAGGTAACAGCTTAAGCCTGGCCAATAGAATATGTAATGCTCTCTCTAAAATCCATAGAAAGATGCAAACATGGGCCAAAATAACATATCATTGTTCTCTCTAAAATCCATAGAGAGATATAACAGTTTAAACCTGGCCAATAGACGTTGGTCCTTATTAGGTACCATGACACAGAGCTTCCACTAGTCGGAAGATGTGAATGCTCTCTAAAATCCATAGAGAGATACAGACGGCAGAGCTTCCACCAGTCGGAAGATGCAACACCACCCCAATTATTTCCTTGTGATCCTTAATAGGTATCACAGTATTACTAGTATGAAACCATAACATACCATTCACAACTGTTGGCTTAATAGCTCAACAGATAGCCTGACCTGTGACTTAATAGTCATTCGGTCGCATGATCGGAAGTCACTCACACTCATACACTGACTCCCAAACCCAAGGGCATTTTAGTCTTTATCTTGATTAGGTTCTTCCCAACCCTCAAGCTTAGCCCTCAAGTCATCATTTTATTATCTTTCATAAAATGATTATATCTCTAAACCATCTAGGTTTATTAGTCGGGTTTTTCTTTACCATTTAAGTCCTTAGCTATCAGTCAGCATAACATAAGGGACTAATACCCTTAGATATAAAAACACCAACACGTACCATTAACACGCCAATTAAGGCTTGTAATTATTCAATAAACAGCCCAAAAACCAATAACAGGAGCCTATGTACCAAACTGGCTCTGTATGTACCACACTGCACAGAAATACACAGACGGTCAAGCTTGATCGTCAGTTATAAGCAGTTTTTAACTGTCGGTTGAGGTCCACCGGCAGTTCAAATTCCAAACCGGCTGATGAACCGGGTTTGTTATTGAACCGGGTTCGGTTTAGAGGTGGACCGGGTTCAGTTTAAAGACCAGACCGGGTTTGGTCTAGGCGTGAACTGGGTTCGATTTATATCTGGACTGAACCGGGTTCGGTTTGCCTGAACCGGTCTATTTATTGGACCGATTCGGTCTAATAATAGACCGGTCCGGTCTGGAGTATATATGAACCAGACCAGTCGTCTTCCTCAGGAAGACGACTAGTCTGGTCTTTGGAGTGGCGGCCGCCACGACGGCCGCCGCCGTGCTGCCGATGCCCGGTCGGCGCCGCCCTCCTCCCCATTTCCTCCTCTTCTCCGCGATTTCAAAAATCCACCATGGTCCGGTGGATCCGAACGAAGCATCGACTGGCAGCAGCAGAAAGCTGCTGCCTTTCTCTGCCTGGCGGCGACGACGGCCCTTGCCGTCGTAGCTCGTCACCGAAGCTCCGTCTCCGAGCTTACTACCGCCTTCATCGCTTCCGTCAGCGAAAGGAAAGAGTAAAATTAGATGAGAGGATGTGGGATCCTACCTCGTGCGCCGTCGATGACGATCCGCCGCTCGCTGGAGGTCGTCAAGGTCGCCGGAGATAGCCAAGAGCTGTCGGCTGCTGGAGATTGTCCGAGAGCTGTTGGAATTGCCGGAATCGTTGCAGTCGCCGGAGTCGCCATCGCTGCTCGAAGCTATCCTCCCCCTGCTGCTCCTCTCCTCTTAAACCCGCTGCCGGTGATCGCCTCAGCTCCAACCCATTCCACTACTCATCGTCTTCCCTGTTTTAACACCAGACCCAGCTGAAAGCTGAGTCATTTTACAGAACAGGACAGATGTCCTGTTCTGTTTTAACAGGTGTTACATGCGCATCCGAAGAAGTAATTGCAACTTGGTCATGAAGGAAACTAGGACTTGTCTGGAAAATAAACTCAAGATAGCTAAAGAACGTAACTTACAATAACTTCATTATGACAACCTATAAATGCTCCATGAAGGTAAGAATACGGTAATTGGTTGCAAATCTTTCAAAGTAGGAGTAGGGGCTATATTCCTATTTAGTGAAATTTCTAATTTTAGGCACTTTTTCAAATTTTTATAGAACATCTAAATCTTTTTACTAGTTTCATTCGTTTTTTTTATACAAGTCATTTGGTCTAAATACTAGAACCATGTAGAAAAAATATCATAAACGTCAACTCAAGATCAGCTACATTTTTTGTCTTATTTACAAGTGATGTTAAGATAATTAGTTTTTTCAAGTGAAGATCTCAAGAAGTCAAACGAGTTTTTTCAAGTGAAGCTAGTATGAAAGAGGAAGTTAATGTCAAACCAATGATCTCTAGAATTACATCGGTCATTCTAAAACATAAGAACTCATAGCGGAGAGGCTAGATATATAATGTCAAAACTATTATATCTGTCATATCATTATGCCTAAATTTGTGTAGACTATACTCAAACCAATAGCCGATAGAGCTTGTACATAGTGTCATTAGGCTTGTGCAATTACCTCTTCAGTACATTAAACATGATTCCACGTTATAAAGCCCATGGAAACCACTATAATCTATGACTTTTTTTAAAAAAAACTAACATAAAATGGCCGTTAAACATAAATAATAGCATGACATCAATTGATATGGTATAAAAATGGAAGGACGAATAACCCAAAGAACCTGCAATTTGTGATTTCAATTTGTGATTTTTGAGAAGGTGATGATCGAAAGCAGGTTGCTTGTGGATATCAACACAGTCGAAGATGTCACCATAATCTGTCTGCGAAGGAAATTTTGTGTATCTTTATCAACATCACTTGATGTTAAAAATAGACCAGCGTGAAAAAAATTGGTCAATGGCAACAGAAAAGTATTTAGTCACCTTTATCGTTGTGAGTGCAGGCTTATTTAGCACTTGTAATTGTCTCTCTCTCCTCATCATGCAGTTTTCGTCCTTCTACTCCATGACCCAACAATAGAAGAAACAAAATACTTATCACATTTATTATTGTGGCATGCTCCATGAGAGAGGAAGAGTACGAGACTACTCCACACAAGGTTTTTCAAGTTCAGGATTTATACACAAAATAGAGCTGGACGACTTCCAGACTAGCACAAACCCAAAATAGTCGACATGAGCAGCTGCAATCATTCGCAGTTTAGCTCAATACAGAATATCACATCAGCTGATTATGGTTTATAGTAACTTCCATATTGTACGTATGAAAAGTTATATTTGTCAATATATAACTCAAATTGATATGGCACTTAAGTCATGGGATATGACTCGTTGTATATTAGCTTAAGTCATGGGATATTACTGGTTGTCAATTAGCTTAAGTCATGGGATACAAATTAGCTTAAGTCATGGGATACAAATCTGTAATTAGCTTAAATCATGGGATACAAATCTGTAACGGAATATAGATTATACAATGTAGATCTCTATATATTGAATAGAAAATACCGAGATAAATTGCTCGGTTCAATTCTCACATAGTATCAGAGCACCAGGCTATGAAAGGTCATGGGTTCAAGTCTCGGTGGAGGCATTTATATCCCATTATGTTCCACGTGCTGTACTTTGAGGACGCTTGCACGTGAGGGGGGATGTTAGAATATACAATAAATGAATAAAGATTTACCTTTCCTAACAGCTCGAGCTTTTGATGAGTCTCATTTTCCTTTTGCATATACTCGTCCAAAACAAGGTGTTGGGTCAACTACTAGTCATTTTCGACGACATAGCATCTCTCCCTTCTCCCTTCGCCCTATTCCAATAGATCCACAACCTAACTTGGCTGAAGTACAATTAGAAACAGCCCAATCCTCTCTTCATATTGATGCTCCACCTAGCTTATGCCCAACCCAGCAAGAGAATCCCACCCCAAGTATTGACTCTCTAAGTAGCTCTCCATCCAGCCCCAATCCTGCCCCTTCTTTACCGGCGCATGAAGTGCCTCAACCAACCACTACTCCGACTGTACCAACCCGTCATCATATGACCACTCGCACCATGGATGGGACCCGCAAAGTGAAGACATATTTGGCCACCAAACATCCACTTCCAGCTGCTCTTCTGGCATATATCCAGAGTGTTGTTATTGAGCCTCTTACCTACAAGCAAGCTGCATCTAATCCTCTTTGGGTTCATGCTATGCAAGAGGAAATTGATGCCTTACGTCGAAACAAAACATGGAACCTTGTTCCTCATCATCCATCCATGAATGTTATTGGAAGCAAATGGATATATCATGTTAAGCAACACGTTGATGGTACAGTTGAAAGATACAAGGCCCGTCTAGTTGCAAAAGGCTACAATCAGCAATATGGATTTGATTTTGAAGAAACATTCAGCCCAGTTGTTAAAGCAGGTACCATCCGTCTAATTTTATCTCTTGCCATTACCTATAATTGGCCCCTATAGCGACTCGATGTCAAAAATGCATTCTTGCAAGGAGACCTCCAAGAAACTGTGTATCTTCAACAACCGGTTGGCTTTGTTGATAAGACTCATCCCACTCATATATATCGACTCCACAAAGCCTTGTATGGACTTAAGCAAGCACCCCGTGCATGGTACACACGTTTTACTACTTACTTGCAAAAGCTTGGTTTTCATAGTTGCCCCTATGATACATCACTCTTTGTATGGCGATTGAACAATCAAGTGGTTTTCTTACTTCTTTACGTGGATGATATTATAATAACTGGAAGCCATGCATCTACTATCAAGCACCTAATTCGCAACATCTCTAAGGAATTTGATATGAAGGATATGGGCAAGTTGCATTACTTTCTTGGCCTTCAGGTGAAGCGTTCTCTAGAGCATCTTACTCTCTCTCAGACAAGATATGCTATCCAGCTTCTTGAGAGATTTGGACTTTCTGGTGTAAAACCAATTAGCAGCCCGCTTGCTGCTGGTGTTCACTTATCCTCTTATGATGGCGATCTACTCTCTGATCCATCTCAATATCACCGTATGGTAGGCTCCCTTCAATACTTAATACTTACGAGGCCGGATTTATCCTTTGCAGTTAATCATGTGTGCCAATTCATGCATTCACCACGAACGACACATTTGGAGGCAGTTAAACGAATCTTCAGATATGTGAAAGGTACACTTTCATATGGTCTCAAATTCTCTAGGTGCTCCTCACTCACTTTGCAGGCATTTTCTGATGCGGACTGGGCAGGGTGTCTTGATAGTCGTCGATCAATGACTGGTTTTGCCGTATTTTTGGGCCCCAACTTACTCGCATGGGGGGCTAAGAAGCAGCCAACTGTTAGTAGATCTAGTACTGAAGCAGAATATCGTGCTATTGCCTATACAACAACTGAACTTTTGTGGATTACTCATCTACTTAAGTTTCTAGATATTCAACTTGCAAGTCCACCCGTGATACATTGTGATAATGTTAGTGCCATTTTTCTTTCCAAGAACCCAGTGGCTCACCATCGTTCTAAGAATATCGACATTGATGTTCACTTTGTGCGTGAACATGTGCTACGAGGCTCGCTTTGTCTTCGTCACATTCCTGGCACTGAACAAGTTGCAGATGTGTTTACCAAATCCTTGCCAGGACCTCGATTTATTCTATTGCGGGACAAGCTCATGATTCGGGAAATCCCTCCATGATCTTGAGGGGAGATGTGAAGAGTTATATTTGTCAATATATAACTCAAATTGATATGGCACTTAAGTCATGGGATATTGATCTATACATGAAATATGCATTTTATTATCTCCTAAACTTATATTTATGCTAGTGTTTGATTAGAATTACTACTACTTTAATATAGTTTTTGGTTTTTGTAGGAAACAAGAGTAATATACAAAAATGAGGTGAAAACGGACTTCAATGGTTAAATCTTCATAACTTCGTGTACAGATGCTGGATTTGACTGATTCATGTCTCATGTTAAAGTTCAAGAAGCCAGCTTTCCAACGCCACCGACCGCGCGTAATTCGGAGTTCGGACCGAAAAGTTATGACCATTGGAAAATCGTGCTGCAAAATGAATAGTAAAGCGATCGATCGGCCAGAAAAGCGATCGATCGCCGTATACGCAGAATTGAAATAAGGCCTATTTTGACTTGGATTTGGAAGGGGATTTGAGGGTTTTCCTTCACCCCTATATATATGCCTTAAGGGAGAACGTATGGGGTATGCAAGAATAGAGTTTTGAGTTCTTTTGGAGACCTTGGAGGCTAGAGCAAAGGAAGAAGAAGAAGAAGAAGATGAAGAACTTGTTGATGGATTCTCTTCCCATGCTTGGCTAGACTCTCTTCCAAGGCGTAGATGAAACCCAACTGATTGGTTGTATTGTTTCTTTCTCTCATATTATGTTTTTATTCTAGTTGGTGTATGAATCTTTGTTATGCAATAAAAGTTAATTCATTAGAGTTTATTCTTTGTACTCGAGAGAGACAAGAGTGGATCTTTGTGGATTTCAATCTGAAAGAGCACTTGCGTGTCCGAGAGGAACGTAAGGGCTCTGAAGTGTTACATATTAATAAAGTCTCATTGGTTTATACTCGAGAGAGATAGATCACAGTTCCATGTTTTAATAGATTTATGTGTTACATCCGAGAGGAGGGCACTATAATTTGAATTGACAAGTGTATGTCCGAGAGGAATACACTAGCCAACTGGAAATCTGAATTCAAAAGAGAGAGAGAGACGATACACTAGTCTATTGTGGTGGATTCGAAGCCTTGGTACTTCTCCTATTGATTAATCTCAGCTTAGTTTAATTAAAGTTCATTGCTTTTCTCTAGATTAATTAAAAACTGCTGCTTTTCTCTTGAATTTGGTAGAACATTAATCCGTCCCTGAGGTTCGACAACCCTTTCCATACTCACTGTAGTACAATTGCCTTGTGCACTTGCAAGGGTTTAATTTTAAACGATCAAGTTTTTGGCGCCGTTGCCGGGGACGGCACAATAGTTTACCAGATTCTTAGCATAATTAGTGTTAGAGTAGTTTAGTGAGTCTTAACTTAGATTATTTATCAGTAGCTTAATTTGTGTTTTTTTCTTTCTTTTTTGCAAGGTTAAGAGAAGACGTGGAATTCTCGCCAACGTGGAAGGGCCACCCCTTCCCCTAGTTTACATTCTCTTATTCTTCCCTTTTTAGATTAACTTGTGTGTTTGGTGTTTTTCTTTTCTTTCTGTGACTGCATGTTGTGCTAGTTGTGGCTATTAGGACTGTTAGTTGTCGATATCTAGGACTGATGATTGCTAGTTGTGGATATCTAGGGTTGTTTATTTGATTTGTGGATGTGTGATATTTTGGTTCAGTTGATGAATGCATGGTGAAAAAAAATGTCTTCACCTTTTTATGGATTTAGCCATGAGAACCCATACAGGAGCTTGAATGATTATTGTTCTTCACACACACCTGATCCCCTACCTTATGAAATGCCCTACCACCCACGTCCCTTATATGCTGATACTTACAACCGTGGTTGGGATAATCACTCTAATTTTGGGAGTGGCACATCTTCCCTACAATACACGACTCCTTATATGTCGGAACCATGTGCCCTGTGTTTAAGTCCCATTCACACCCCAGTGGAGTGCCCTTTGGCCCATGAGTACCCTGATTTTATAAAAAAATATGTTAATGAGGCCCAAAGTCTTCATAGGTGGGAGGATCATCCTAATAACCCTTGGGAGCAACCCAACCCTGGGCCCACTCTTCATGAGGCCCTTAGACAAGATTTACTAAGCCAACAACTACCTTACCAACCAGCCTCTAATCCTCAGTTTGACCAAACCAATAAGAAACCATCCCTAGAAGATCAAATGAGCCAAATGCTAACCACCCAATCCACTCTCCTCTCAGCTTTCAGTGCGATGGAAGCCAAGGTGGAGACTATGATAGACACCAAATATAGAGAGTTGACAGGTGAGTTGAGTACCCAGGCCCAGATTATCCATTCCCATACACAAGCTCTTGCCAACATTGAAACACAGTTAAAACAATTGGCAGAAGCCATGAATATTAACGAAGAATGCATTTTACCTGTCGAACCCCAATATCCGAAGGGCCAATTTTCTGATGAAGGGATCTGTTTTTCCCCTGATTATGATGTTACATCCCTTCAGAATGCCCAAAGGTTTGACAATGAGCTTGAGTGGGCTTTACACAATGATCAAGAGGGTGTAGAAATTAAAGAAGAAGTGAGTGTGTTGATAGAACCAAAATGTCAACCTTCTTCTATATCTGAGGAGTGGCAGTCTACAACACTGTCAACAGAACCTTATATTCCTGAAGCACCATTCATATCTTATCTAGATCAATCTAACTCTTTGTTTATTGACAGTAACTTCGACTGTTTCATAGATAGTTTAGTTGATTCACTAGTTGAGGCAGCTTTCCCAATTCTATTACTAGAAGAGGCCCCTAAGGCCAAAATGGTTGATGTGGGGGAGGAGGTTCCCTTTATATTAAAATTCTCTAATGACCTTCTTTTATGGTTAATGCAGGGACCCCTCTTTCCAAAGCTTCCCTACCCACCACTCCATCCTTTTATTCCACGATGTGCTCCATACTTAGGCAACAAGGATAGGAGTGTGTGGTGCAATCATTTAATTGATCCAGGTTGATGACTTGATAATCTGGCCCCTACAGGGTGATTGTGGCTACGTCTGGCTGAAGACGTTAAACTTAGCGCTTGGTGGGAGGCAACCTACGTATTCAGGTGTATTCTCTCCTTTCTTTGATTTTCTTTGTTTATATGCTCATTGTCATGCTCTATTTTGTTCACATTGAGGACAATGTTCATAATAGGTTTGGGGGAGGGAATATTATTTTCATAAAAATAAAAATTAAAAATCAGAAAAAAAAAAATTGAAAAAATCATAAAAATTTGGTTAGTTTTTAGGTTGTTTGTTAGTACTTTTTCTTAGGTTTTGATAGTTTATCCCGTAATAATGCATGTTACAATTCTTAGGAGATTAATTTACATTGGAAGTGTGAGTAAGTATACTGGAGGATAGATACACTTAACTGAGCATATCTTTCTGTTACAGTCCTCTTGGAACAAGTGCTTGAACTAAGAAAATTCACTTACACACACTAGTACATAAAGTAATACCATCTAGAGATTTGTTGAATGCTAATTTACAGTGGGATGTCTTTAGTCATAGTCATTGGATGATGTGTAGTTGTCTGTTGAGCTTAAAAGATCATGATAGACCATTTACTTGGCTATGGCAAGGGGTTGGAACCGGAAATAGGTTGAGAGTATAATACAGCCTGGACAAAATAAAGATGTGCTGAAAAATATGAATAATGAAAATGAAAATGTGAAAAAAAAATGAAAACAAAATGAAAGAAAAAGGGGCTGCTTGACTTTATAGGATTAACTTAGGCTGATGCTCGGGCCCGAAGCGGTCTCTTAATACCTAATGCCCTAAGCCAACTGGCTGGGAGTCATTGGCCTGAGTCATTGCTAAACCTAAGCATCTTGAAGTCAGGCCTTACACAGTCCTAGCGAAAAAAAAGAAAGAAAGAAAAAAAGAGAAAAAAAAAAGTCTGTGGTGTATTATCGTCTCAAATCTAGAATGTTGGACCCGAAGGAGGCGCGCAGATCTGTGCTATCATGAACCTAAAGATTACGATGACTATGTAGATTCTGATGTTCTTTGGTTAATGGGTAACACTGGATCTGTATAAACAGAAATTTAGATTGTATTGCTACAATGTTCTACACTTTCTACTATTTATGTTATCATGCTATATAATATTTGAGCAGAAATTTTCAAGATGAAAGTGTGGAATAAAACCACTTACTTGAGGGCTTCTATATTCCTATTGATTATGAACCAAGTACATGTGGTTGATTTTCTTAAGCATTGTAGTATGTATTTATCGGGATAATAGGTTTGCTTGTTTTGTAATGTTTTAATTTTTGCTTTGTTTCTTCACTTAGGTTAATTAGTTTAATAAATACATGTTTGTGGGTAGCATGGCTGCAAACCCTCACGAGACAACACTCGTCCTACTAGGGACACCTAGAGGTTTAACGGCTTGTTGCATACGCTCAATGCAATCGTGTTCCCTACGAAAGTGGTGTTTACTTTTATGCATTAGTTCTTTAGTTTGTTTGATTTGATTTGATTTTGTTTTGTTTTGCTAAGGACTAGCAAAATCTAGGTTTGGGGGTGTGATCTATACATGAAATATGCATTTTATTATCTCCTAAACTTATATTTATGCTAGTGTTTGATTAGAATTACTACTACTTTAATATAGTTTTTGGTTTTTGTAGGAAACAAGAGTAATATACAAAAATGAGGTGAAAACGGACTTCAATGGTTAAATCTTCATAACTTTGTGTACATATGCTGGATTTGACTGATTCATGTCTCATGTTAAAGTTCAAGAAGCCAGCTTTCCAACGCCACCGACCGCGCGTAATTCGGAGTTCGGACCGAAAAGTTATGACCATTGGAAAATCGTGCTGCAAAATGAATAGTAAAGCGATCGATCGGCCAGAAAAGCGATCGATCGCCGTATACGCAGAATTGAAATAAGGCCTATTTTGACTTGGATTTGGAAGGGGATTTGAGGGTTTTCCTTCACCCCTATATATATGCCTTAAGGGAGAACGTATGGGGTATGCAAGAATAGAGTTTTGAGTTCTTTTGGAGACCTTGGAGGCTAGAGCAAAGGAAGAAGAAGAAGAAGAAGATGAAGAACTTGTTGATGGATTCTCTTCCCATGCTTGGCTAGACTCTCTTCCAAGGCGTAGATGAAACCCAACTGATTGGTTGTATTGTTTCTTTCTCTCATATTATGTTTTTATTCTAGTTGGTGTATGAATCTTTGTTATGCAATAAAAGTTAATTCATTAGAGTTTATTCTTTGTACTCGAGAGAGACAAGAGTGGATCTTTGTGGATTTCAATCTGAAAGAGCACTTGCGTGTCCGAGAGGAACGTAAGGGCTCTGAAGTGTTACATATTAATAAAGTCTCATTGGTTTATACTCGAGAGAGATAGATCACAGTTCCATGTTTTAATAGATTTATGTGTTACATCCGAGAGGAGGGCACTATAATTTGAATTGACAAGTGTATGTCCGAGAGGAATACACTAGCCAACTGGAAATCTGAATTCAAAAGAGAGAGAGAGACGATACACTAGTCTATTGTGGTGGATTCGAAGCCTTGGTACTTCTCCTATTGATTAATCTCAGCTTAGTTTAATTAAAGTTCATTGCTTTTCTCTAGATTAATTAAAAACTGCTGCTTTTCTCTTGAATTTGGTAGAACATTAATCCGTCCCTGAGGTTCGACAACCCTTTCCATACTCACTGTAGTACAATTGCCTTGTGCACTTGCAAGGGTTTAATTTTAAACGATCAGATATGACTAGTTGTATATTAGCTTAGGTCATGGGATATGACTGGTTGTCAATTAGCTTAAGTCATGGGATACAAATTAGCTTAAGTCATGGGATACAAATCTGTAATTAGCTTAAATCATGGGATACAAATCTGTAACGGAATATAGATTGTACAATGTAGATCTCTATATATTGAATAGAAAATACCGAGACAAATTGCTCGGTTCAATTCTCACAGTACGTACGTATGAGGGCCTAATATCAGGTTAAGTATTCCTTCCATATTTTTTACCTTTTTTAAATTTAACTGATGGTTTCCCCCTTGTGTCCCCCCTTCATGTACTCCATATCACCGCATGTCTCCCCCCTCCGGTGACACCAACCCTGGTGGCAATGCCGGCCACACCATTCCCTTGTCCTCCTCTTTCTTCTCCAAGACTACTATTATGAAATAAACAATTTACAGTGTGGATTTGCTAGGCAGTAGAAGCTTGTGGGTAACATAATTGCTGGTAGCTCATCTATTGTAATGTGAGTCCAAAGGCAACGGTTCATGGTGGTTTTTTTGCCGCTACATCTGTAACGACCCTCACCTCAAAGATGTCTTTTGAGGCAACATCGGCTGAGTGTTGAGGTGAGGCATAACACCTGTAGTAAAGGAAATAACATCTGGCAGGGGCTGTGGTGATTCAGCCGCCCCTGCGATGGTTATAAAAAGGGGGAGAGTTGAAGGGGTGCTGAGATAGAGAAACAGAGAGAAAAACAGAGACAGATGAGAGGGAGAGAAGGGGAGCCGGGAGCGGCAGTCGCCGGGAGCCACCATCCAGCGACCCATGAGACTGCGACGCCACTGCCGGCAATGACGGTGACGACGCCGGCAATGGCGACGATGACGCACCCACAAGAAGAAGCCCGGCGAGCGGCGAATCGAACCCCAAACGCATATAAAGGTCGGATCTCGTACCCCTTTCATCCCTTTATTTGTGTTTTTGTGTTTTATTACTTTCCGTCGATGGAGGCAACGAGTGCGCATAATTTTCGTCGATGGAGGCGATGACGGCACCGGCGGAATCACCCACCCATTTTTCTGTCAGTTTTGCCTAGACCTTGGGAAGATGGCGAGATGGCGAGGAAGAGGTCGGGAATGGCCCATGAGACTCCAGGGCGACGGCGGAGCCGCCGCCGGCCTGGAAAGTCGCCAACTTAGCGGCGAGCCGCCGCGACATAAGTCGCCGGCGCTCAAGCCGCCAAGAGACTTGAGGTGGAAAGGAGGAGAGAAGATGGGGAGTCGGGCGGCAGTGTCGCGATGGCGATCGCTGTGACGGCAACCCACCGCCAGAGAAGCCAGCCCGGTGGCGGCAGATGGAGCATGCGACCACCTGGAGCAGTGGACTGGTCAGGCGTTATTTGAGGAAGACGACTGGTTCACCCTTGAACCGGTCTAGCACTGACCCAAAATAAATCTGTGAACCAAACCCGGTTCGAATTGCACTGTTGGTAGACATCCACCGACAGTGAAAAACTGTTACAATTGACTGTAGCGCTTGCCTGTCAGTGTATTATGGTGTAGTATAGTACATACAGGGCCAGCTTAGTACATAGGCTCATATTTTGTTATTTTGAGCTTTCTGGTAAATGATTTAAAGCCTAATTGGTGTATTAGCTTTATGTGCTTTATGTTACCATATTTATGAATGTTTATCCTTGATGTTGTGTTGACTGATAGCTGAGGATTTAATGATAAGAAAAACCCAACTAATAAACCTAGATGGTTTAGACACTTAATCATTTTATGAAGATAATAAAGTGATAAGTTAAGGTTTAAACTTGAGAGTTGAGAATAACCTAATCAAGATAATGACTAAAATGTTATTGGGTTTGTGAGTCAGATTTTAAGTGGCAGTGACTCAGAAACTATAGCCATGAGTTCCATAGTCGGAGCATGTTGGGTCTGAAGGTTAATAAGGGTAAGCTACAATACTTCGGCATGAGGGTGAGAGTGGGTATCCACATGGGCATATTCCCACGGCCATAGAGGGCATGTTTCCACGCGGCTGGAAGGGGTAGTGGTTATCCTTAATGCAGTTGGGACCACTTGGCTCTGGCATTGGAAATCATGTGACATGGCTATGATGATCGTAAGTGGATTAGCTATTCAAGTGCAGTGATATTGGTGAGATTTGGTTGGAACTATCTGTCATTGTTTGGGCTACGTCAGTTTTGCATCTTCCCTATGGTGGAAGCTCTGCCTGTCTGTTTTCATATGTGGATCAGCTATTGCAGTGCAGAGATATTGATGAGGTGTGATTGGTACCGTCTATTTGGGACAAAGACGTAATTATTGAACATGAAATTGGGAAGCAATAAAAGACTCTGCTTGAAAGACTAATAAAAGAATCAAGTGGAATCTTGTAATAGGCTGCATAAGATGTTAATGCAACTATTGACTATTGATTTTGAGATGCTGATGATTGTGTTATGATATCCCACTGAGTATTTTTATATTCAGCATCCGCTCGTGATGCTGGTTCTTTAGTAGAAGACTATCTTCACGTAGCTCCTGGGGGTAGACGATCGAGAGTGAGGATGACTTGACGGCTTCAAAGATGGATGACAGACTTGTACATGAAGGACTTGTAACACCCAGAAAATTAGTAAATATTTTAAAACCGAAATTTAACCCTCTTAATGTTTGATTTGGTTATGTTTTACCTTATGGAATTAAAGTTAGTGAGAAGAGCTTTCCAACGCCACCAACTATGCGCGATTTGGAGTTCGGAGTGAAAAGTTATGAAAAATTAAATTTTTTTAGCCTGGCTGCGATCGATCGCCATAAGAAACGATCGATCGGTAAATTGAACCGATCGATGCCTTAGCAAAATGATCGATCGTAGTTATTGTGATTATTGATTATTTTGTTTCGGGTAAAGCGATCGATCGGCAATAATTGCGATCCATCGGCTGTAACGCGGTAGCGTAGAATAGCGCATGCGACGATCGATCGCCGTATCACCAATCGATCGCCGGTTGCAGTTTTGCGATTTCTAGCTTATTTTTGGTGTGGATATGCATGGGAAAGATACCAAATCCTAATTGGACTTTAATTACACGTCTCTAGAGGGATCTTGAGGCCTTCTCATTGGTGGGAAGTGTCCATAATTTGGAAAATTAGTTTAAGAAGGGATTCTCCCCTAACTCTATATAAACCATAGAGAGTTGGCTTGTGCTATTGCAAAAACCTAGCCCTAGAACGTCCAGAGGCCTTTCCCCCTCTCCATCCCATGTTCACCCACCTCCTATAAGACTTCTTCTTGTGGGAATTTGCAAGAGCTTGGAGCAGGAGCTTTGGAGGAAGTGGAGGAGGCGAGCAATGCGTAAAAAGGCGGAATCTTCGGTGAATTAAGTAGGATGGTTTTTCCCTTTTCCTCTCTTCTGATTATATGATATTGATAAGTGTTTTGATTCAGTACCTTAGAGTATTGTGTGGATTCTTGTGAGATGAATGAATTGTGTCATTACTTCTATGTGTAATGCATCATAATTGTATGTGCATTTATGTTCCGTTTTTAGATGTGAATTCATACCAAAAGTCTAATGCTTTATTAATTTTCTAGAGACTAGAAGTTCTGATATTGCTTGATAGACCATGATCCACGTTGAGTTTTGGTGTCTTAATATATATCTTGCATTAAATGTCTTAATTGAGTGGTATTAATAGTTAAAACTATGTTATATGTAAAGGAACATGAGAAAGGTGTGTACTTTAGTAATTCCATATCATCCTAGGGTCTGTAATTGGTCTAGGAGGAGAGTATATGGTCTGTTAATGATTTATTATCATCTATAATGTGATATGAGATAATCAAGTTTAATTAAGAGTCTTAATCTCGACCAGAACTATTTTTGTGCTAACAGTCGGTAGTAAATAATTCATAACTAATTCAAATAAAATCGGAAAAATATAAAATCAGTGGGGTTAGAAACTAGACTCACGAAGATATTATCAGTAAAAATTTTAGAGGTTAAATACAGAGCAAAGTAGCCATCGGAAGAGGACTTTTGTGCAGGAGGTAGTGAGCTGATTCGGAGAGAAAATACTAAATATACAAATAACATCATGTAATATGATATGATAAGGTTTAATATGTCAACATCCGTAATTGGACTATATATTTATGGAATATCACAGTAAGAATTGGGTTAGAAGTAATCAAATTATGAGGGATAATCATTTGAACAAGTGATTCATAACTATTTATCTTAAAAGCGTTGATGTCGATTTGATATTCCACTTGGAATTCAAATCATCTAAGACTCTTTGGTTTTCTTATCTCTGATATTTGTATTATAAAATTCTAATGCGTATGAGGAATTCTTATCTAGGGCTGAGCATGAAAGGTATAAATTGATTGTATGGTACTCCTTGGGTGAGTTGATGTTATTCGAAGTGCTGGATTTCTTGTTATACTAAGAGTGAATTACATGCCTTTGTGAAACTTGTCATTCTATGCTTCTCCAATGAGTGAGTTATTTGTTGGCCAAAGATCTTGACACTTCTATCCATCCTCCATGAGAGAGTATTCTGGTAAGAGATACCTTATGATCTTATAGTGATGCGACCTCTTTTCCTTTGAGATATTGCTCATATTGATTTCATGATTGTTTCTTCCACTGGAGATCTTGCGAGACTCTCCCCATGGTGGATTCATAGTATGCTCAATTAAGCCATTGCTAGATCTTGCGAGGTCACTTATATTTATGAAGTTGTGATTCCATACTGCCCGAAGGGAGGCACTATACATACGTTAGATTGTGGACATTACGGAAGGTCCTCAGTCTCCGCCCATTGTGTCCGTAAGCACTGGTAGGGCTAGCATCTTAGACGCATGGCAGGGTTCCAAAGAGAGGACCCCTAGGGTAGTTCTAGTATTTTATTTTAGTCACTTGCGAGCAACCAATTTAGGAGCAAAAATTGTAACTCCTTTCACTTTAGATGTTTGGAGTCTTTGATATGATGGTTATTCTCTCCTTACACATATATTTGTTCGGAGTATTATTGATGTTTTCTTATACTTGCGAGTTGGAATTGTTGTTGACTAACCTGGTAGGTATACCGACCTCAGTTCAGTTCAGATGTTGTGGAATGTCTATAACCTTTGTTATTCTTATTCTCTTCATACTGCTTGTTTTAATTCAATGGGTTTTTACATCCTACTGAGTGTTTCTATGAAATACTCATGTATCATCTGATGTAGGCGTAAATGAAAATTGAGATCAGGAAGTGCAGTAGTGGATAGGCGGATTGTAGGCGCCGAGAAGAGTTTAAAGGCTATTTAGTTATTTGCTTTGCTTTTATTGATGCTTGTGACATTATTGGCAATTGTGTGCCATAGACTTATAGGTTTATTTTATTTAACTTTCTTAAATGGATTATTATTAAGTAAATTCATTGCATATTATTTATTGATGTCTGTTATTGTATTACACTGATTGCGGGCTTAATCGGTTACACATCCTTTTGAGATGATTGTAATCGGTTAGGAAATCGACTGTTCGGTCGCGTGTCTGGGATCTCTACCTCGAAATGTATCTCATTGGTTGGCTTCTGCACTCCGATCGAGGTATGGGATTTCGGGGGCGTGACAGGACTTGCATGAGTTTAATCGACTTTGCATCATAATAATTATCTTTCAAGATTTTTGTGAACCCCAGTTATCATGGCCATGATGCTTAGTCGAAAATTTTTCAACTCATGATTTATCATCTAGAGGAACAATCCTCGAGTTTTTCGCTACCACTCTGATTTAAAAATAGTTTTAAAAACCCGGGCCGTGACAACATCTCACCAAATCATGAGGCGGTCGACATTAGAGTGTTCAAATTGTTTTTCTAATTGGACCAAAGTCATTGAGGAGTTGAAATGCAACCTGATTTGATTCATTCTACATCCTACTAGTGTGCCCTATGGGGCATGTATACCTTAGCATCGGGCTAGTCAAGATCATGTGGCCCACCATTCATGATCTTTGATTGTGAAGCATGTTTTATCAGCCTCCATAACATCCGCTCCGATTTCCACCATCGTATCACATGGATCTACTTTGCACTCTTTTTGCAGGAGTGCACAGAACTTCTGTATCCGCCATCGATTTTGATGATTGATGCCTCGTATTTGTTGGATATAAAGGGGAGTTAGTACTTTATCATACTATGTTAACATAGGAAAATTGCAAATCTACAACATGATAAGAAATAATCAATTGATGTAAGAAGTGTGTGGCACAGTAAACACTGCTAACTTCGAAATATATATGGTTGCCCTCGTGCACAAGCTTCTATTGGCAATTTGCTCCCAAAATACAACGGACCGCTGGTTAACAAGTGATGCACTTCAATAAGTCATATCCTGAACTCAGAGAGAAAGTATCATGTTGTCTTAAGAAGAAGGTAATTAGAGAGACAAACTTTCATAACGAACTGTGCTATGTATGTTGCTTCTGGTTGCATGTATCCCTTTATATATTTGAACCTAATGGGCCTCCACTACTGATTTCGAAATAAATATTACTACCCTCATACACAGGCTTCTATTGGCAATCTGCTCCCAAGATACAATGGACCATTGGTCGACAAGTGGTGCATGGTGCACTTCAATAAATCAAACCTTGAACTCATAGAGGAAATTTTTTGTTGCCTTAGGAAGAAGGGGATTAGAAAGCCAAGTTTTAGAACGAATATATTTGAACCCAAGGGGCCTCCACATCCTTTCACAGGTTAGGCGAACGGCCGTAATTGTCCCTTGTCCATCCATTGTGAGTGGACCAAATGTCCGCCCAAACTTTGTTCACCAAGGACTTGTCCGACCGTCCGATCACCATCCATACCAAAATCAAAGGCTCCTACGCTCCTAGCAAGGATGCGTACTGTGCCACTAAAGTGCCTATATGCGTGGATGTACCAAAGGTGCATACACGAATGTGCCTACATAGTTTTAAGAGAGTGCCCACACCTAAAAGACATATGGTAAGTAATTATATCCTCTTATACCATAGTGTATTTCTTACGTGGGACTTTTAAAATCTCCCAACTTAGAGACTCTAATATTTTATTTTTCCCTCCAACATAGAATAAGACAAAAGATAATGAAATGCTTTCCTTCAAATCCAAATTAAATGACAAGTTTTGTAGTTACATATGGGTCCTGGTCTTAAAACCACAAGTAGTAGGTTTGAGAGGCCCATTATCCAAACTCAACATTTAAGCTCACTAGGCCCTACCCAAAACCCAACAGTATTGACGGAGGATAGCGGGCAGATCTAATGGAGGCAGATAGAAAATGCTTCCCTTTGATTGGCACACAGAACGACTTGAGAAAGGGGTTATTGATAATTCAATTATGATTGTTAAATAATGGTACTTATTTGCGAATCACACTATTGGGACTTAAAGCCATTTACAACAAATACGAGTAACCACTCCATGCGTGTCGACATTGGACATGGAATTGCGTTTTTCCAGAACATATAAAAAAGGGGCCTCTTCTATTTTTTCTTGAATTGGTGCATTTTGGACAAACGCAATAGCATATTTCACTTGATTACCAAACGTATAATGGATAGAGAAGTTGACCAAAATGCTGGAATTTTTACTTTTTATTACAATATGTATTATTGAACAATTTTGCTATCTACTTTTGTGTCCTTTAGAACAATCGATCATGCTTGCCTGAAGAACTTGCATTATATCTTGAAGTTCTGTCTAATGTCTATAGTCGTTTTACTAATTCCTCAACTAATTATTGCTTAATTGGGCGTCGAGGCTGAAGATAGGTAAACAAGAAATTCCTCAACTCATATAACACAAATACCATTTTCCATAATGTCCAAAACTCTTAACGAAAAAAAAGATAACTATACACATGTGAAGACGATAAAATTAATGATAAAAAAATGGTAACTTCAAGAGATGAATGTCAAAAAAAATTGGAAAAAAAATAAAAATTGGAAGATGGGAGGGAACACATAACAACAGTGACAGGTTAATCATCATCTTGACCATGGATATGTATGTGTGACATAATACAGAACAATGTCAAATGACCATAGATGAAAGGAAGAGATAACGATCATACAAGCGTGGAATTGAAATGAAAACAAGAGTTGATTTGCATGAATTCAAGGATTGCCCTCTTACCATTTCCCACCATTACTATCAGGAAAAACAAACATGCAACATCACATATATAGTTTGTCAATGTAATGTAGTTGTTCTTGGTTGAATGTCTCAGTATGTTCTGTTCAGTCTCCTTTGTACTCTCTCAATCTCCATATATAAACAACTTTGTTATGCTGTTTTAGGCTGCAAAGCACATTTGTAAATGTAGCTGCTGCACTTGCCATCATTTCATACAGGGAGAATAGAGCTTCTTCCCCTGCTACTCCTTGCTGCAAAGGTAAAACGCCCACTTAAAGAAGTAGAAGAAGAGGAAGACCTTTTCATGGCAACAGGGCTCTTCACGCAATGCAACGTCCTGCTTCTATGATTGATGCTAAATCTGCTGTTCTCCTCTCGGCATGTATGCGACGATCCGGCCTCGCCGGAGAAACCGTTCTCCATGTTCCTCTCCAGCACATCTGCAATCAAGAGCCGGCCTTGGCATAGAGAATCCATGGAAACTGATCTTCTGATGGGTTGAATTGCCACCTCCCTCAACTCAACCAGCCTTATACCATCCTCTAGATTGCTTAGAGCTCGGCCATGCGACTTGGACGCCGCACGCCGGATGCTTATCTCGTCTTCTTCCTCCCCACCCCTCTCCAATAAGTCTGCAATACTAGCAATTGTGCCGCTTGCTGCCGGGCGGTGGTCGGGCGGGTTCTCCTGCCTCAGCGGCACCGGCGCCAGATGCAGAGGAGCTGGGGGGACGATATTAGCCCGGCAGAGGGGGCAGTTAGAGTGGGACTTCAACCAGGTGTCGATGCAGGGGACATGGAAAGCGTGGCTGCACTTGGGCAGCAGGCGGAGGTTCTCATCTTCCCGGAACTCGCTCAGGCAGACGGAGCAGTCGGTGCCGTCGACGAGCCCGTCTCCCTTCTTGTACTTACAGACGGCTATGGACTTGACGACGGCTTCCTCGAGCCCCCTCGTCGCAATTCGCCAAACGTCGTGACCTCCAGGGTCTCTGTTCCCGTCGAATTCCTCCACCTCGCCGCCTCTTCTCCGCAGCGGGTCAGCTCTGCGGCAGTGCCGGGAGGCGATGGTGTAGTAACAGACGAGGATGAAGGCGCTGGCTAGTATGCCGATGATGGCAATGACAAGGGGGGAGAAGTTGGAGCCGGAGGAGTCTTCGGAAGAGTAGCCGGCGGGAGGAGGAGGTGGGAAGACGATGTAGCACCACTGGGGGCAGTAGATGCTGCAGAAGCCCTGGGTGCAGTCTTTGAGATTTCCATATGGTGGCCAGGTCTGCTGTGAAGCCATGAAGTTAGAATTGGCTGGTATTGAAGTAACAAGAGGCTAAACTGTCATATGACATGAGGCTCTGAAGAAGTCAGTATCTGCAAATCCAACAAGAAACATTTGTGGAGAAGAGAATGTCATGGGGTTTTTCAGATTCTACATTTGGAAAATGGATGAATGGTATGGATCCCATGAAGAGGGAGATGGGGTTGGTTTGACAATCTCTTTTTTGTATTTTGGTGAGTGAGAAGGGTTGAGGTTGGGAGGTGAAGTGCTTAGATGGAAAGGGAAGCAAAGAGGGATAGCTTAATGGGGTTGAATTTGGATGGGTATGTGAAACATATTGTGAGTTTGTTTAAATATTGGGCACGCTTATGGACGACGCTATATATTGTTGCATACTTGCATCAGCATCCTCCTATCTATGAGCAGCTTGTCTTGCAATCTTTTGGTTTTGTTTTGCTTTTGTTGTAGTTATAAATCTTAATCATCCTGCAATCATTGTATGGGAGAAAAGATGACCCCTTAGTGATGACTTGAGTTCGATCTTCACTGATAACTCTCGAAACAACAGGCCAAGTGTGGGTTTTAGTCAAAATTTACCTATCTTGAAATTTTGGACTTTGTACTTGTAATTATTATCAGAAAAAAGTTCTCATGCACTTTGGCTCATACACTGATGTCTGTACCGTGCCATCACAAGCTGCTGGAGTGTGTGCTAATAGACGGGGCGGGTCGACGATTCAAACCTGCTTGTGCCAGTATCAATGCGTGCCGCCTGATCGAAATCCGGCGACCTGCTATGCAGACTCAAGCTAGAAATATAACAAGAGATTTATTTCCTTCCCCTTGTTTATTGTGGTGTCTAATGTTGTACATATTAGATATTGTCACAATCAACTAGTGACCTCTCAACTCTTCTCCCTTGTTTTTCAATTGGCTTTTAGTTTATGTGATGCCGGTCTATCATTTCGTCCCTTGAACGTTTCTTTTTCATTTTTCTTTCACCTTTCTTTGCAGGGCACGCCAGGTCACCCCCACACCACCACCTAAACTAGTTGCCAATTTGTCCACCAACCAACCCCTTGACCAGCTCAGAAAGCCCAGCAAGCTAGCAGCCAGATGATCATCGCTCAAAGTTCGGCAATCCACACTCACCAAGCAAAGTTACACCTGAAGGAGAAAGGGGGCAGTCAGTCAACAGGGCAAAGCTATGCTGGGCAGTAATTAGAACCGCATCTGCTTTCTCGGAGACCAATATATTTGTCACAGCTTTTGTTTGGAAATCCCCCCCGGTCACCACCTCCTCCTCGTTGTAATCCTTAACATAATCTAGTAGGTACAAAAGTTGGCAAAGGAAAATGGGTACATGGAAAACGTTTGATCATGGTGGAGGCGATGACATAAGCTGTAGGGTGGGGGTGGTAGGTGTTGGAGTTGGGTTTCAGTGGTTGGTGGGACTTGTGACAGTTCAACTTCTCTCTCTCATTTTTTTTTGGTTCTAACAAACAGATCAACTCCCAAGTCATGCATTTCCAATTCCTTCCTCCCATAATTACGTGTTATGCAAATTTCCTTGGAACTTTTGGTGTTTAGCTGATTATTAAGAACTTAAAAGTGACTTGGACTAAAACAGATGGACATTGAGAAAAGAGATTGAGTGAATAATATAGAGAGAGAGAGAGAGAGAGAGAGAGAGAGAGAGAGATAGGAATAAGTAAAAGACATTCTCATATAGGGTGGCACACCAACTTTGCATTCTTGTGAGTTCCCCTTCTCGTGTACCCATGACTTCAGGGGTATGGACATATGGGACCACATCTTCGTAGGACCACGCGCCTCACAGGACACAGAGCCCCTGTGCTACCACAAGCCAGGTGCAAAAATGAAATGAAATGGTAGCAGTAGCACAGCCTTCAAAGTTCAATTTAGATTCGTGAGAATGTGAACCCCAAGAAAACTTGTGGATTGCATTTTTCAATGAGATGACAAAGTAGAGTCTCTTATACATTGAATTTCTAAAACAGATGTTTCTTGCCTAAATGATTATGTGTCTGATATTTCAAGAATGTTCAAGAAATTTGTCCACGCCTTTGGTTAGTTAGATGTTTATGGAAGAAATACTGATATATGAGCAGTTGAATATAATATAAAATTAATTATTTGATTTGCTATAGTAGTATAGTGATAGTGAATATCTTCTCATGTAGGATTTGTAGAAAGTCATTCTCGATCGAAAAAAATATGAGGATTTGTTGAAAGTCGAGAATGAAATCTGGGCCACAAACAGGTTTCTAGTATTCCTATGCCCAATTTCAGTGAAAACTCAGGATTGAGATTTGAGACCAAGGAACCAAGACTCGGAAATAGCGATGGTACTAAAACGCTATATGGGCCATGGCTCTATGCGTGGAACACATCTCTGGGCCTCGTTAGACTATGAGCTTACAATTACCATAACATTATAGACAACCGTGTCTTGCCCGATTGGCATGGGGTGGACCCTGGATCCTGTAAGCATATGTTACTCAGTCCGGAGTATGAAAGGAACATTATTGCATGCCTAATGAGCCATGTAAGATGGGATACTCTTAGCTCAGTGAAACAGGAAAAGATTTAACAAAAGGCAATTGAATAGAAAACTTTAAACTAAGAGGACTGAATTTGATCAACTTATAGACTTTCAGATGCCACCATTCTCATCATGTCTTAATATGATGGTGCACAATGCTGAAAAGAAGGAAATGGATCCTTGCAACGATATAAACAAAATAAAAAAAGTTGGGGGGAATGGAAATGGTGCATTAAGTCGCCTTTAATCTCACTTTCTAATCTATCGTTGGTCCCACACGCAAAAGAAAAGCCAAAAGCAAAACGAGAGCCAAAGTAGCATCTTTAGCCGATTCCTTTACCCCCATCCCTTGCCAACCTCGTAAATAAACTGTAACAAATCATATGTCTTCCCTTGGCATTAGCACTTTGGCTAGCTTCCTTCCATTCAGGCCATCACCTAGCAAAAAAACCAGCTAGCCCATCCTTACCAGCCAACATGCCTCTAAGTAGCAATGTCATCGCTGCCATCAACTTCCTAGCAATTCTCCTCTCGGTTCCCATCATCGGCGCCGGCATCTGGCTCTCGTCCCAGATTGACAACTCTTGCGTGAAGCTCCTCCAGTGGCCGGTCATCATCCTCGGCATCCTGATCTTGGCCGCTGCCGTAGCTGGCTTCATAGGAGGCTTCTGGAGAATCCCTTGGCTTTTGGTTGTCTACCTAGTAGCCATGCTCGTACTTATTATACTTCTCGCCGTGCTCGTCATTTTTATCTACATGGTCACCAGCAGAGGCGCCGGCCACCTCGTCCCCAGCAGATCATACTTAGAATATCGCATTGACGACTACTCCGGCTGGCTGCGCCGGAGAGTCAATAGTCGATTCAAATGGGAGAGGATCAAACTCTGCTTAGCCTCTGCCAACATATGTGCAAACTTGAATCAGACCTCCCCCTCAGCACAAGACTTCTTTAATTCACGAATCAGCCCCTTACAGGTAATACATCAAACATTTACATTAATTCAACTGTCAAGTGTACTTTGAACTGATGCTTTGAAACAAGAAAAGCAGCAGATTCTATCTTACTAACTAAGCAAATGGTGATTGATTCTGCTCTTTTTCATTGTGACTTCTTCAGTCGGGATGCTGCAAGCCACCAACACTATGTGGGTTCACGTACGTGAATCCGACGTACTGGATCAGCCCAATAAATCAAGCGGCGGACATGGACTGTTTGCAGTGGAGCAACGAGCAGACGCAGCTGTGCTACTCATGTGGTTCATGCAAGGCGGGGCTTCTGGAGAATCTGAAGAGGGAGTGGAGGAAGGCAGACCTGATACTGGTGCTCACCCTGGTGGCACTTGTATGTGTCTACTTGGTGGGCTGTTGTGCATTTAGGAACGCCAAGACTGAGGAGCTGTTCCGAAGATATAAGCAGGGACAACAGGGTTACATCTGAAATGGAATCTGCTAATTAAACTATTTTTTCCTGGTTTTTAATACTAGATTTGATGTTGGTGAAGCTGAGTGGGTGGCTATTGAATCAAACCAAAGGCAATATGTTTTTTTTTCAGTCTTGTGCATTATGGATTGATTGACTAGAGTTCGTTTGTGACACAAAAGTGAAGGACATGGGCGATGACATATAAGGACGTGATTTACGGGGCACCGAAAGTGGTAGCTTCTTTAGAAATTGAGGCTCAAGGATTGAAGGTGGAAAAGTTTGTTAGTTGTGCCCTCGGAGAGAACA
Organism: Houttuynia cordata; assembly: GCA_039654745.1. Lineage (NCBI taxonomy): Eukaryota > Viridiplantae > Streptophyta > Magnoliopsida > Piperales > Saururaceae > Houttuynia > Houttuynia cordata. The sequence goes on from CM077505.1 coordinate 29,009,166, forward strand.
AGTATGGTGCCTGATCCTGGAGAGCAAAACCATTAGGCTTATACTTACCATAAGATTTTCCAAAATAAACTAATTTTATGAACAAAATTTAGTTCATTATGAAAATCCTTATAGTAATAATAATTCCTGACAGAGGGATTATATGGCTCGATCGAGCAGCTTGCAAGGATTTAACAGACTTGAGTAGTACTCCACATCATGAATAGCTAAGGGGATTGTCCTATTAATCTTGACAGAAAAAAATATATGACCCAGTCACCTTTTCAGCCTGAAAAGACGACCACTGTAGAGCATAACTCATCTTGATAAGCTGAAGTATGGTAAATACTTGGAACCTTTCGCTCAATGCTGGTGCATGCTAACTAGTTGGTGCCTGTTCCAATGAAGAACTAAGTGACAAAGTACGGGTACGGCAATAAAACGGCGAGGTAAGCGTACGGAACAAAACGGCAAAAAACAGAATATACAGAAAAATAACGTGAAAAAAACGGAAAAATAAAAAAAATAAAAAATTAATATAATAGGTATAAATGTTAAATAATAATATATTGCAAAGTTGCACATTTAAAAAAGGAGTTGCACTTTAAATAAAAAAACGTGTTTTACGTGTTTAAACGCGTTTATTGGGATAAAACGCGTTTATTTCGGGAAAAACACGTTTTTCCGTTTTAAACGGGGAGTTTTACGGCTGAGTGGCTGAAACGCGTAAAACGCGTTTTATACGCGTTTTAAACACGTTTCTGGTCACAGAGATGAAGAACAAACGTCAAGCGGTTTCTGTGTTTTAGAGCAAAGCCCACGCTTCCCCAAGTGGGCTGGGCTGGACTAGGCGAATAACATAGGGGACCTATTGAAATTTGTTGTTCATAGGCTAAGCACCATCTTAGTTAGTGCCAAAAAAAGCTTAAGCACAATCTAGTGTTGTTGTTTTTTTACGATGATACAACAATGGTTCTTTAGGTAACATCCCAGCTTGAATATTGATCGAGGGAATGGACTGAATAAACTGGATGAAGATGTTAAGCTGGGAATTGTCTTAGATTTGTCTTGTATGCAAATGATTCAAAGCTCTTACTCGAGACTTGTGCGAGAATTCGCTGTTGATAAATGATACTAATTCAAAATACCAAGAATGATAAGCTGTCTCATGCAACGAAAACCAAAAACAGTAAGGTCATGTGTGTGAAGAAATAAAAACTCATGTAATAAAAGAATAAATATAACTGAAGCTAAAGTACCCGTGGCCTAATGGATAAGGCGTCTGACTTCTAATCAGGCGATTGTGGGTTCGAGTCCCACCGGGTATGCAATGGACAATACTTCCTAGTCTTCTTTTTTATGTGGATTTGGTTCTTGCAAAACAGGCCTTTCAAAGGCCCACCAATTTTGGTGAATAAAAGAATCCCCTTTTTCCATCTCTCTAGCCATAGATGATACGATCCCATGAAGTCTGTAATGGAATGCAATGCTAGCCCTTCATTAGGTGGTAAACTACAAAATATTGGAAGGAGGAAGCATGAGCCAACATTAATATGTTGACTGGCATTGAGGAGGGTACTGTCACTACTGTGCTTGACTTGAAGCAGACAGCATGTCCAAAGTCCGATCATCAAGAGCAGCCAATGCTTGAGGACGAATTAGGGGAATGGTGGCTCAGTTTCGAGTCTCTCGACATGTACATAGATACCAGGGGCTGTTTGGCTCACCTATGAGTTCAACATGGAAAGTCCCTTTCCACCTTAACCCACCTCATGAAAAGGGCTGCCCTCTAAAAGAAAAGAAAGGATGGATGTGACGTTGTGACTTAAATAATAAACTTTGAAAAAAAATCTTTAGTGGAGTGTAAAATTGGATTAGTAAATGAAAGTGACACATTTTCTTATTTTCCTAAAGGAGTGACGCAATTGCTTCAACACAAAAAGGAAAAATAAAAGGTGACATCATGGCTTAGGCCAATCATAGAGCCCATACATATTATAAACAACAACACTTGGTCTACTAACATCTACATAACCATGGCTTTCTCACTAGTGCAAGAGGACCAAAGGAAAAGCAACAGGAGCATAGTAGTATTAAATAACGCACAAGTAAACCATCTAGAGACGAGTGGGATTTAGACACCCACAATCTTACAATTTCCATTTCTTTTCAATTTCTAAATAGGCCAACTACTAGCAGAGGGAATCCAAAACAAAAGCAGGGAAGTGTCAACAGGACCTCAAGAAGACTGTTTTGAACAAAAAAGATAAAGAGGATTGGATAAGGTAACCAAGAGGCAAACTGGACAATGATAAGTTGGAATTAAGACGAGGATTTTGCTGTAAATCAAGTTGAGGATTTTGCACCAAAAAAAAAAAGATGAGGATTTTGGCGTTCTTATAAAATACAAAACCATGGGGATTTGGGAGGTATACGGAGATGTGCGCCACAAATTTTCAGCCTATTCTAATGATGTTGTTTTCTTCACGTCTAGAGAGTTTGAGCGCAACCCACTAGCAAGCGCCTGTTCGGCAACAAAAATTATGGACGGAATTGTGGAGCCGGGGTGGGAGGGTGAGAAGGGCTCAGGGTAAAATTTGGAAAAGAAAACCATCATGCAAAACGCAATTTCTATCATAATACTACATCTTTCTCCGAGTCAATTACTGAGTACAGTTGTTCAGCAAAAAAAAATACCGAGTATAGCTGATCCTATTGTCTTCTATGGAAAAGTCAGTTTTTCCCTTCGACTTTGGTAACATTATGGTAATAGCTTCATACTGGCTAGTTCGGTCTTCTTCACTAGTACAGCCACACTCGCAAGTTAATTTCTCACACAACCGGCAAGACAAAGGTTTGAACAAAGATTTTTGGCAACAGCCAAACCACATGCATCCAAGTCATAAAGCTTGGATGACGGAAGCAGGAAGATGCATGACTACTGACAAATCTATGCAAGTAAAGACTTAATAAACATGACCGCATAAAGGAGCACCAAGCATGGTTTCTTCCTATCCTTCCACGGCGATGAAAGATATTCCCCTGTGACAACAATGGAAACCGCATTCAGTTAAATGTCCAAACAAGCAAAATTCAAAGCCAGGCTCAAACAAAAACGAGTCGGTAGTCCAAAATCCTTTAGACAGGATGATATGCAGCATCAGTTATCAGTAGAATAGTCCCTCTTTTAACATGGCCTTAACAATATCACTTACCAGGTCCGATAAATATGAATATATAGCTACAGACATGAACATAAATGATAAAACTTAAGTATGACCATGCCTAGAGAAGTAGTCATTGTCCAGTGACAGCGCAAAAGCTAGAGCTACGGCTCTCTCTGAAAGAGTCAGGTGTCGACTAACTTTCAGTTTCCTCAACCTATAAAAATTACCACATGCAGATCAACTCTACCGAATGGAATTTAGTATTCTGTATAGAAAAAAAAAAGCCTGAGTATTAACCCAACGAGTGTTAAAACTTGCCCCCGTAGCAGGTCTACTCACAGGCTTAGTATTTGCATTACCAAACCGAATCACATACTGCCCAGCATCAGTGAATAGCTGCAACAGAACAAAAAGCAAATTAATAGGTTGGATAGCTATGTTTTCGAACCTGGCCAGTGCATCAACCTGGTACCATCACATAGTGGGGTTACCTAAAACTTCTGTACAATCCAGAAGTACAGAAGAACAGAATAACAAATCACCTGAAACAATTGTCACAGGCTGAAAAGTTTTGGATATTTCAATGAATCGCCAGTATATATTGAAGGGAAAAGAAAACGGTTTAAAACAATAGACGCTATAATTTGTACTAATTTGGCATAGCATAGTCCAGTAAATACTGATTTCCATCACGTAAAATCCAGTAGCTTTTAAGATAGAACACGCCATATATGTTACCAGTATATGGAGGCTCTACAGACAGTAGCAATTACCAGTATTTCTGCATTATTCTATTTCTTGATTTTCATTTATCCTAACAAAACCTCATTTTGAGTTTTGACAGACATGAATTGGTTCTCGTTGTTAAACATAACCGATATAAACCCCATATATGTTTAGCGCACTAGAAAAAGTCATATGAAGGAAACAACTAACTATGAGTAATCCAAAATGTCCAAAGGCTGGAACCATTGGCACATCCCTACATCGTTTTGTATGATCATTAGGAGATGTGGTATCTATCGACGTGAAAAACAGATGCCTCTAATTAAACCAAATTCAATTAAGCATACAATATGAGTAACAATCGTAAAAATGCAACAAAAGTAAACAATTTCATGGGAAAAAAGCACAAATGCTACAATATGCACCTCTTCTGAAGATTTTGGCTTCAAAGAACCTGTGGGTGGTTGACTGATAGGTGATTGCTCATGCGACTTCTCTACATTGTATGATCTTTTCCCCCCAGGAAGTACACCTTCAAACCATCTGCTTAAGGACTTCTGAACAGAACCATGACTTAAGGCTGAGTACTCAGAATGTTGACCTTGAACAGCGTCTCTTTTTTATATCTAACATGTTCAAAACCTTTTCTTTTCTTCTCTTCAAACCAAAGCTTTGCCAACCAATCACGACTCATGGACGGCTCATTTTGCGCACTCTTCACAAATAGATGGACTCCCTTACGATGAACTTGCTCCACACTCCAAGACCTACCTGCTTCAAGGTACATTCAGCACTACATATACAATTATGTGTAAGATATTTTAATATCTCACTTAATGTGGCCCACGTGCCACGTAAACGGGTCAACATGAAAAGATAACGTTTCTGATATATATATATATTGATGGAACGTATAATTAAGAGTATTTATCTTGGACAGTTACAGTCCTAATAATAAACACATATATAACACTATCACATATATAACACTATCAGGAACGGTCCTCTCTCTGCCTATAAAAGAATAACAGAGGTTTAATTTCCATCAACAAAATCATTCTCTGTAAAACAGAAAAAGGCTAAGAGAGAGAAACTGATTTCCTTATTAAGGCTTAGATTTCTTCTATGGCTCAAGGTATGTTTTCTATAACTAAAGTTTATAATATTTTATTATATTATGATATTGAAGTTTTGTCATTATGATGATTTATTATGATTTATTATTGTATATGTCGTGGCGGTGAAAGATCTGTATTTGCTCTTTCGACCGCCACCATGGCTGACCCCGAAGCAGACTAATTACTGTCGGTGTAGCAACTGGTCGGACCACTAGCCGTTAGCACGCTGGCGGTGAAAGCCAGCCGTCGGTATATATAAAAAAAAGGAGATGGCTTTTGGCCATCTTCGGCGTCGCCGTAAAAAGGAGAAGAAAGGGCGGCCCTTTTGGCCGCCATGTTGTTGCTGATCGGCGGCGGCGTCCATGGCCGCCGCCATGACAACAACAAAAAAAGGCTTTTGGCCGTAGCCGGCCTCGCCGTAAAAGAATAAAGGGCAGCCCTTTCGGCCGCCATGATGTCACTCATCGGCGGCGGCGGCGGCGTCCATGGCCGACGCCATGACAGTATAAAAAAAATTACCTTTTGGCCGCCGGCGGCATTGCCGCCATAGTGGAGCCCCGTGGCGACGGCGTCCATGGCCGCCGCCCTTGATGCCGTCGCAATCGCCGCCATGTCGCTTGCAGAAACACAGAAAGGGCGGCCCTTTCGGCCACCATTATGCCGCCCCCTGGTAGCGACGTCCATGGCCGCCACCCATGCTGCTCCCGCACGTCCCGATCGCCATCGCAACCGTCGACGAGGCCGATGACGATCCTGGCACTGCCGAGTTCCTCCTTGTGCAGTCGCCAATGCTCCAGCGAGAATCACGGGGGGGACCAGAAAGGAGGATAAGCGGCCTTTGGCCGCTGAAGGGCTAAGGCGGCGGTGGTGGCGCCCATGGCTGCCGCCGTCTGCTACAGTAAACAGATTTAGGGCATCCTCGTGAAGAGGATGACCCTTTGAACCCTTATAAAGTAAACCGGACCAAACCGGTCCGATCCTTATTAAAAAAAAAGGCCCGACTTAAGATCTAAACCAAGCTAAGAACTGAGCCGGACCGACCCGACTTATTTTATTCCGGTTCGGTCTAATATTAAGAAATCCAGTCCGAGTGTATATTAATGATTTCGGTTCAATATTATTTATTACGGTTTGGGTTATGTTAATGCTTTCGGTTCAGCCCATTATTTTGAGCATGTTATATCTTGTATTTTAAATTAATACCAGTTAAGGACAAGATAAACTTGTACGGTTATTGATATATTATGATGATGATGATGATGATGATGATTATTGACATTATACAATTTAAATTTACCTTATGTTGGTATGTTAATCACCAAAGTGGTCGAACCATAAGGTCACGTAAATTTCAGATTGTATAATTGATAATTTAATTACCCATAAGTATGTGATGCTCAGAATTGAAATGATCTTATAGAATATTATGGGTAATTAAAAAATTCATAATTATAAGACATTTATGGATCGCCCAAAGGTTGATCAGTTGTCCTTATAATTTATGAATATGAAGGTGGTAATTAATATATTTCATTAGATTAGTTTTGTATATCCAAAGATAGTAAACTGATTTAAGTGGGATATATTAAATTACTAAATTACAGTAAATTTATAAGCATCATTATGTTTATCTTGGTATGCCGTTGTATCACCCAAAGGAGAACACCGGTATATACTTATTGTTTTATTTGAATTAAGTGTCTGAATTTATATTATGTGTTTAAGTTACAACTCAAAGCGTTAATATATGAGCATTATATTATTCTTGCAGTACCTGGTCCCGTTTCTCTTCATTCGCATGCTTCGTCTGTTCCAATGTTTAATGGGCTTAATCTCTCTGATTCGAGTGAACAAATCCAATTTCACTTAGGTGTTTTGGATCTTGATTTGTCACTTCAAACTGCGAAACCTGCTACTATTACTGATACTAGCAGTGATGAAGAAAAAACTTTCCATGATGCTTGGGAAAGATCAAACAGATTAAGCTTAATGTTTATGCGAATGAGTGTAGCAAACAACATCAAGTCTACTCTTCCCAAAACTGATAGTGCTAAAGAATTTATGAAACTTGTAGAAGAACGCTCCCAAACTGCTGATAAGTCACTTGCTGGGACATTAATGGCTACCTTAACCACCATGAAGTTCGATGGTTCTCGTAGCATGCATGAGCACGTCATTGAAATGACAAATATTGCAGCAAGACTTAAGTCTCTAGGAATGAATGTGGATGAGAATTTCCTCGTACAATTTATTATAAACTCACTTCCTCCTGAATATGGTCCGTTCCAAATGAATTACAACACCATAAAAGATAAATGGAATGTGAATGAACTTCACAGTATGCTTGTTCAGGAGGAAACGAGGCTTAAGAGTCAAGGAACTCATATTATTCATTTCGTAAGTAATCAAGGAGCTAGAAAGAAAGCCGGAAAGAAGCATGGAAAGGGCAAGCAAGGACCATTGAAAGTGAATCGGTCATCTGCTCAAATCCAGAAAAAGGAACATAAAAATGATAAGTGTCATTTCTGCAAGAAACTTGGACACTTTCAGAAAGATTGCCTGAAACGTAAGGCATGGTTCGAAAAGAAAGGTAAGCCTAGTGCTTTCATTTGTTTCGAATCAAATTTAGCTGAAGTTCCTTATCATACTTGGTGGCTTGATTCTGGCTGTACCACTCATGTTTCAAATACGATGCAGGGATTTCTTACGACCCAAACCACAAATCCAAATGAAAAGTTTGTTTTTATGGGGAATCGTGTCAAAGCTCCAGTTGAAGCTATTGGAACTTATCGTTTGATTTTAGACATAGGACATCACTTAGATTTATGTCAAACTCTTTACGTACCTTATGTTTCTCGTAATTTAGTTTCTTTGTCTAAACTTGATTCAGCTGGATACTCTTTTAAATTTGGGAATGGATGTTTCAGTTTGCTTAAGAAAAATCATTTCATTGGTTCTGGTAATCTTTGTGATGGTTTATACAAATTGAAACTTGATGATCTTTTTGTTGAGACTCTTTTAACTCTGCATCATAATGTTGGAACTAAACGTGGTCTAGTCAATGAAAGTTCAGCTTACTTGTGGCATAAACGTCTGGGTCATGTTTCAAAAGAAAGATTAAAAAGGTTGGTAATGAATGAAATCCTCCCAGACTTGGATTTTACTGATTTTGGTGTATGTGTGGATTGTATTAAAGGAAAATAAACAAAACACACAAAGAAAGGAGCCATAAGGAGCACACAACTCCTTGAAATAATACACACTGATATATGTGGACCTTTTGATGTTTCGTTTTTTAGTGGAGAAAAATATTTTATCACTTTTATTGATGATTTTTCACGTTATGGTTATGTCTATTTATTGCATAAAAAATCTCAATCGATAAATGCTCTCGAGGTATTTATTAATGAAGTTGAGAGACAATTAGACAAAAAGGTAAAAATCGTCAGGTCTGATAGAGGTGGTGGATTTTATAGAAAGTATAATGAAATCGGGCAATGCACAGGTCCATTTGCTAAATTCCTTGAAAAGTGTGGCATTGTACTCAATACACTATGCCCGATACACCACAACAAAATGGTGTAGCAGAAAAGCGTAATCATACCTTATTGGACATGGTTAGGAGTATGATAAGCAATACGTCTTTACCCATATCATTGTGGATGCATGCATTGAAAACTGCCATGTATTTATTAAACAGGGTTCCTAGTAAGGCAATTCCTAAGACTCCATTTGAACTGTGGACCGGAAGGAAGCCCAGTTTAAGGCACCTGCATGTTTGGGGTTGTCCGGCAGAAGTAAGAATCTATAATCCACAAGAAAAGAAATTGGATTCAAGAACAACCAGTGGTTTCTTCATTGGTTATCCAGAAAAGTCTAAAGGGTATAGATTTTATTGTCCTAACCATAGTACAAGAATTGTTGAAACTGGAAATGCTAGGTTCATTGAGAATGGTGAAGTTAGTGGGAGTCAGGAACCACGAAAAGTGAAAATTCAAGAAGTTATGGTACAAGTTCCTTTACCGTTAACTTCTTCTAAAATTGTTGTTCATCCAATTGTTGAACCGTTGAACAATGGACAAGAACAACAAATAAATGATCAGATTACTCACAATAATGATAATGTTAATGAACCTACAATAGAAGAACCACAAGGAATAGCATTAAGAAGGTCTCAAAGACAAAGAAGGTCTGCTATTTCTGATGATTATCTGGTATATCTACAAGAGTCAGAATTTGACTTGGGAATTGATGAAGATCCAGTTTCGTTTTCACAAGCCATAAAAAGTGTTAATTCTACTGAATGGGTAGATGCCATGAAAGATGAGTTAAAATCAATAGAACAGAATGATGTTTGGGACCTTGTTGAATTGCCTGGTAGTAGTAAAGAGTCGGGTGTAAATGGGTCTTTAAGATCAAACGTGACTCAAATGGCAATATAGAATGATACAAGGCCAGACTTGTTGCCAAAGGCTTTACTCAGAAAGATGGTATTGACTGTAAGGAGACTTTCTCACCTGTATCTAAGAAAGACTCTCTTAGAATTATTATGGCTTTGGTAGCTCATTATGACTTGGAGTTACATCAAATGGATGTGAAAACTGCCTTTCTGAATGGGAATTTAGAGGAAGAAGTTTATATGGATCAACCTGAAGATTTTTCCATTGAAGGAAAAGAACATATGGTGTGTAAACTTAAGAAATCAATATACGGACTTAAACAAGCTTCCCGCCAATGGTATCTTAAGTTCAATGATACCATTACTTCTTTTGGTTTTAAGGAAAATACTGTTGATCGGTGTATATACCTGAAGATCAGTGGGAGCAAGTTTATATTTTTTATTTTGTATGTTGATGACATCTTACTTGCTACTAATAATCTTGGCTTATTATATGAGACCAAGAAATTTCTCTCTAAGAAATTTGAAATGAAGGATATGGGAAAGGCAACTTATGTGATTGGAATAGAAATATTCCGGGATAAAACACAAGGATTGTTATAGTTGTCTCAGAAAGCATATATCGATAAAGTTCTAGAGAGATTTAAAATGGAAAAATGCTTATCAAGTATTGTTCCAATTCAGAAAGGAGATAAATTCAACATTATGCAATGCCCACAGAATGAATTAGAACGCAAACAAATGGAAGAAATTCCTTATGCATCAATTGTTGGGAGCTTAATGTATGCCCAGACTTGTACGAGGCCAAACATTAGTTTTGCTGTTGGAATGCTTGGCCGATATCAAAGTAATCCTGGATTGGATCACTGGAAAGCTGCAAAGAAAGTATTGAGATACTTGCAAGGAACGAAAGATTACATGCTCACTTATAGGAGATTTGATCATCTTGAGGTGATTGGATATTCAGATTCAGATTTTGCTGGATGTGTTGATACAAGAAAATCCACATTTGGCTACTTGTTCCTACTTGCTGGAGGAGCAATTTCATGGAAAAGTGCGAAGTAGTCTATCATTGCTGTATCCACTATGGAAGCTGAGTTTGTGGCATGCTTTGAGGCCACAATTCAAGGATTATGGTTGCGAAACTTTATTTCAGGACTTAGAATAGTCGACAGTATTGCAAAGCCGCTGAAAATTTATTGTGATAATTCTGCAGCAGTCTTCTTTTCCAAAAACGACAAGTATTCCAAGGGTGCTAAACATATGGAATTAAAATACCTTGCCATTAAAGAAGAAGTTCAGAAACAAAAAGTGTCTATTGAACATATTAGCACCAATCTTATGATTGCGGATCCGATGACTAAAGGATTGCCTCCAAAGACATTTACTGGACATGTTGAAAGGATGGGCATTATTGTAAAGTTTTAATGAGTTTATGATAATTAATGTGTTTGACACTTTGAGCTCATTTATATATTGTTTCTGATACTTATGATATCCTGTTTTAATACCATTGGTATATACATAAATGTTTGACAGGATTTTAGTCTCTAACAGAGACATTAAAGTGGACCATTATTGATCTTTTTCACTTATAGATCATATTAAGTACAAAACTAATATTGTGGTATATAGAAGGAACTATGTCGATTTAATGATATGGAACCGCTATGATCCGTATTAGTCTATACCTAATTATGATACTATGATATGACCAATGTAGAAGAATTTATCTTTATGATATGCGCATTATGTTTTGGAAGATAAATTCTATCACATGGGCCAAGTGGGAGAATGTAAGATATTTTAATATCTCACTTAATGTGGCCCACGTGCCACGTAAATGGGTCAACATGAAAAGATAACGTTTCTGATATATACGTTGATGGAACGTATAATTAAGAGTATTTATCTTGGACAGTACAGTCCTGATAATAAACACATATATAACACTATCAGGAACGGTCCTCTCTCTGCCTATAAAAGAATAACAGAGGTTTAATTTCCATCAACAAAAGCATTCTCTGTAAAATAGAAAAAGGCTAAGAGAGAGAAACTGATTTCCTTATTAAGGCTTAGATTTCTTCTATGGCTCAAGGTATGTTTTCTATAACTAAAGTTTATAATATTTTATTATATTATGATATTGAAGTTTTGTCATTATGATGATTTATTATGAAGTACAAAATAAATCCTAACATTCTGATTCTTCTCTATAGGCATGTTGTGACTTCCATAAAGAGACCACCTTCTCATCCCCTAATCGTTACACAAAGGCATGGAATGATGTCAGGTAAACACCTAAACCACATAAAAACCAACCTCAATGTATCTTTGCAAACTATAAAAAACTTATCTTTTTAGTTCTACACGACGCTGTCAATGACAAATCGAATGCACTTACATCACAAATTACATGAACAGAAAGATAACACCTTTATAAATAAAAAATCATATCGAAAGGTAGATGAAGGTGGGTGCTTTCGTTAATGGCGACCTGCAGCAGCCGATCGACGAATCATTTACATGCCATGCAGCAGCTAGTTGGAAGAAGGGAACGGAGCAGTGACACTTTTCCGATTCGCCGGGCCGGCCGGTCTGAGTATAATGGTCGGTCCGAGTCCTTTATCTAATCTGAATTTCCAAATCTATATTTTCTTTGGGTGATAATTTTCCCAATGTTAAAATTTTGACGGGAAATGTCGACCTACAAAAATCTCGCTATTTGACAATAGCATTCTGCCGATAGAAATAATAACTGTTTCGTCGAGTTCAATCTGCCGGTCTGAATACAATGATCGGTCTAAGTCTATTGGGAAACGATATTTATACAGCATATGCCTACACATTTTCCATACACAACTGATGTGTATGGAAATGAGTCGGATTTTTGGGATACAGTAGATTCCTACACATTATCCCATCTGAATTTCCAAATGTCTATTTTCTTTGGGTGGCATGTAGGTGCCGAATCAATGTACATGTCCGTGCTTCCTGGGGCAGTGACTTTTGATCAAGTGATTGTGGGTTAGAATCTCATTCAAGGGGTCGTTTGGGGCGTGAAAAAATCAGCTCCATCCAGTTGAAAAAATTCAGCTGGTTAAGGATTTTTGGGATAATTAAAGATAGAACTTGGGTCGGATTTTTACCCGACCCGATCTGTCCTTCTTGGGCCAGTTATGGGATTATTTATGCAGTACCCGATTACGATTCCGGGTTTGAAAGAGGAACCGACCCATCAGGTCGGGGCAGATTTGGGTATTACATGAAAATCTGGACCCGACCCGGGTATATGATATCATAAAAAATTAAAGGAGTTACTAGTTTAATGTATATGACATTAGAGTTATAAAAGTTCTGGTACTGGGTCGGGTCGGGTCTAGGTTTCAAGTTCTGGTACTGGAGCGGTTCCGGATCCTTAAAATTGAACCGTGGTGGGTTTTTGGCGGTTCTGGGTTTGATGAATTAAAATAGTTCCGGGGAACATGGCCCGGTCGCATCCCTATGGATAATCCACTAACCATCGTAAAAAAATCAGCTTCATGAGGTGTTTCAACTGGTTAGTGGATTATCTTAAAAATCCTTAATCAGATGGATTTTTTCAACTAGATGAAGCTGATTTTTCATGCCGCGGCCCCTAAGTCTTTTTTTTTTATGTGGATTTGGTTCTTGCAAAACAGGCCTTTGGAGGCCCACCAATTTTGGTGAATAAGAGCATCTAGTTTTCTCTTTGCTCGGTCTAACATTTTATCAATTATAAAACCATTGCGATTAAAAATAGTATGCTAATAAGCTTACTTTAAAATTCACTGCTGACTGACTGAAATCTCGCACTCATCAATGAAGGGGTTGCAAGTCCTTCCCATGCGCACATACTCGAGCCAATATTTTATGGTTGATAGTTGGAAGAGTTAGCTTTCAATTTCATAATAGCACGCCCCACCTAGTCATGAATTAAGATATGGGTTGACTGATTTTTTTCCTTCAAACCAAATGGCATTAGAATCTTTAGTGATCATTCATTGATTTCTACTTTAATGGCACTTTAGTTGTTCAAAGAGTCATTTCATATATAGGAAGTCCATACCATTAACCAGAAACTACCCTTTCCATAGAGGATACAATCCCATACAGTCTGTAATGGAATGGAATGCTAGCCTTCATTAGGTGGAAGCTACAAAACATCGTAAGGATGAAGCAATGAGCCAAATTTAATATGTTGACTGGCATTGAGGAGGGTACTGTTCCTGACTTGCAGCAGTCAGCATGTCTAAAGTCCCATCATCAAGGGCAGCCAAATAGCAATGCTTGCTGACCAATAGAAACACTAGTCATCCTACTTGAGGACGAAGTGGGGGAATGGCGGATTTCAGTTTCGACAATACTAATCAGGAAGATGATAAGACCGAGGGTTAGTAACTTAAAGTGACACATTTTCTTATTTTTTATTTTTCTAAGGAAGTGACACAATTGCTTGAAAAAAAGGGTGACATAATGGCTTGGGCCGATCATAAAGCTCCGTACATATTATAAATATCGACTTTCTATATACATCTATATAAATGGGAGTAGTGCTATTCATCCCGGCCCATGAGGTTGGCCGTGATAAATAAGTGGGAGAAGAATCATTTTTCTTTAAATGGACATTGCTTCCCCATTAGTGCAAGAGGACTAAGGAAAAGCAACAAAGGAGATAGGGAAATGTTTTGCTGACCGAGTTTGAGGACCAGATTGCAAGACCCCAGCCCACGTTGGCATGGGGCCCTGCAGTTGTGCATGTCACGCTAGACGCCCTCAAGGAGATAACGCTCGGTAACCATCAAAGATGAGTGGGATTTAGGGGCCGTTTGGGGCGTGATTATAAACAAATATCTACAGTAGATTTTCTACATTCACTTTAGCATCCATATTTTTTCTATATCTTGCGTAAAGTTGAATATGGAAAAAATATGAATGCTACAGTGTAACAAAACATTCACTGCTTTTAATCACGCCCCAAACTTCCCTTTAGACACCCACAATCCTACAATTTCCGTTTCCTTTCAGTTTCCAAATAGGCCAGCCATTAGTAGAATCAAAAAGCAAAAAAAAGAGCAAAAAACGGAAGAAGAGAAATAAATGAGAGCTCCTTTGAGGGGGGAGGGGAAAGAGGTCAATTATTGGAGGTGCCACGAGCCATCGACACATCGCATTAAGTATAGTTTTGTGGAGTGTGGGCATGCTGCATTACGTGTCCTGCGTCGCTCTATCCATCCAAAAGCCGCTTTACTGAAAAGCCCGTCAATACTACCACCCACCAACTCGTCCTACTCAAGAGTCAAGGCCAAGAGGGTTGCGGCTTTCTGCTTTGGCCTTTCGCGTTGTGGCGGCTCCTCTTTTTCTCTTTGCAAATTGCATTATTGAGCATCAATACGCCAAAGAACCCATTACAAAACTTGTTTTAAGTCCGTCTGATTTGGACATCATCCCAATCTCCTCATCAACAATAGTTCCTAAACACCTCAATTAGTCAGTCGTTCAAAGTAAAATGTCAGCAAATAGTTGCTGGTCGCCGCAGTTGTTTTGGTCAGCAATCTGCACTCCCAAAACCGTTGGGACCGTTAAAGGTAGTTGTGCCTAACTCAATCTTCCTTCCAACTCCCAAACCCCAACCCACTTCTGTACTTCGCTCATCTTTTAACAGTTTCACCTTTTTCCTCATAATATCCTCTTCTCACGGCATCCTTCTCAGCCGCCCACGCTCCGTTAGACAAGCAGAATAGAAACATGGACTTATGCTGTGGCTCTTCATGACCACAAGTAGTTGGCAGCCCACCAGAGCGGACTTAATTAGCTCCTAATTTGCATTTAGCTCAGCGGACACCGACCAGCCACATCAAAGGCATCTCTCTGTTCATATCAGGGACCAGGGCACGTGTTCCACGGACCATGTCCACCTTTTCTTCTCTTCCAAAAGAATTTACCGAAAAGGGAAAGCTTTATACAATACACACTACGTAGACATATATCTCTATACTCCATATGAGAGATCATATATTTCTTACAATCACTACATAGCATATCCCACTAACATTCCTCTCATAGAAACCATATTTACATTATTTACATTTACAGTAAAGAAAGAACTTGCAAAACTTAGCATTTCTACTAACTTTATAATCTATTCTCTTGTTCATCTATATCTTGCTTTCAAACTACATATACGTTTGTTCTATAGTTATGTTTATATATACACCAAGAGCTGGATGCCCCAGAGCCGGCCTTGGCATTGAAAAGCTCGAGGACTGTGGCAGGGAGAGAGTTAACCATAGGCTTTATGTAGGCTAGCGGATATACACAGTAGAGATGGTGTGTATTAGAATTCTAGGATGAGGCCTCCCAATGGAGACCTGTGGGGGACTCCCTTCCTCCGCTTTCCACTCCTGAAACTGGTTGCAGTTGGTGGCGGGGTTGAAGGGATGAAGCTCGGCACTACAGTCTTGCCCCGTTTCCGGCCATTGCTGGAGTGGGACGACTCAGAGTCAGACGTCGATGAACTTTTTCTTTTCCTGTCATTTTTGGAGGTTCCAACAATCTGATTTATGATTGCCAAAAGAGAACAAGTTAGCTTACTAATTGGAATTCATGGACTATTTAATCACAAAAACCACCACCAGATCGCAGAATCATGACATTTCCTATTTGAGTCCTTTTCTGCCATTTATTTTGGTGTGAAATCAATGGTGGTGAGAGAATAAGAATCTTTGATAATGCAAATTTATAGCAAATGGCAATTCATTGTTTTTATTGAAAGAATCTGATTCTTCATTGTTAGAAGAAAATTTGGATTTGAAAGTAAGAATACAGGTTTTCATTTATTCAATCAATGGAAATTAATGTAATTTGGCAAGGCATGAAACAGGGGAGATAAAGAAAAGCAAATGGACCTTGCAACCGAGAGAGCAGAACCGGAAGGAGTCGAGTAGGCTGCGCTCACAGACCTCGCAGGTATTGGTGACGCCCTTCCCCGGCCTGGGCTGAGGCCGCTCATTGAGGAAGACGACTCTGGCGCTGTTGATGATATAGGTCTGCACACCAGTGATGTCCAGGACCTTCTGAATCTCGTTCACCCTGATCACGTCGTGGTAGGAAGACCTCCTTATCTGAAACAGAAGAACACAGGAAACAATGATGAATCGTATGAAATACAATTCAAAATCAATCGGAAAATTGAGAGCCAGGTACCCATTTGGACAACTGAACATAAGACTAGCATTAGAAACCAACCTGGATTGCACGGTGGTCTCTGTGGTAGGCGAGACAGAGAGAGCAGAGGGCACCATTGTTGCAGTCCAAGCAATACATGTTGCACTCGCTCTTGTGTGAATCAGCATGAATTTCACATTGCACAAAGAAGCTCGTTTTGAGCAGAGGCTGCAGCCATGGCGGCCACATATAATCATCCTCTTCCGGACCTCCAGCACCCTTTGCCAAAATTCACACAAA
Organism: Houttuynia cordata; assembly: GCA_039654745.1. Lineage (NCBI taxonomy): Eukaryota > Viridiplantae > Streptophyta > Magnoliopsida > Piperales > Saururaceae > Houttuynia > Houttuynia cordata. Next base: position 29,026,040 of record CM077505.1, read on the forward strand.
AAAATTGAGAAAGAGATTAACCAAACTCATTACCAAAGTGCAGTAGACCATTGACTAACCATGATTCTCCGGTTCTTGGGCTTCAACTCCTTGACGGTTGGCTCTCGGTCGATCGCCAGCTTGATTGGTCGGAAGAGAGAACAAGTAGAGGCTCTAGTACTGAAGTGAAGACACAAGCTGAAGTGGTGAACAGAGGAGAAGTTGGAAGAAACAAGGATGTTGGAAAGGAGAGACGGGAAGGGTGAACGGTTCTTGTAGGAAGATTGGCGGCTAGTGGGGGAAAGAGCAAATGGCTTCGTTTTTATCCTCACAACGTCGCCAACCGAGCCTGCCACCGAAGCTCAACCCCCTCTCTCTCTCTTTGGAGAACATATGCGTTGATTGCGAGGAATCGGCCGACCTCTTCCTGTTTCTTTCTCATTTTTACTTTCTCGTGTTTAGTTATTTAATGACTATGATTTGTGATATTTTTTTTCGGTAAGCATGCTTTGTGATATCTTAGTGTTGTGGAACTGTGGAAGTTATTAAATAATTCGAAGTTCTTGTAGTAATAGTGTTTGTGATCGTGGATTAGTTCACCAAGAGCGCCGCTGGCTTTATTTTACCAGCTTGGATGTCCCCTGTTTTGTGTCAAATGGCTCTGCATTGCCTGGTAATTGGTCTGCAGTGTGTTGGGATGGTGCCGGCTTCCGTCAGTGCGACGACTTAAGCTTATTCGGTGATGGCAATCGCACGGGCTTTCCACTAGTGGGAATGGTCCCAATATAATAAGGCATTTAAAAAGGCCAATGGGTCGAAAATTCCTGGGTGGCATTCTTTAAAAGAGGGCGTCTAGCGTGACCGAGTTTGAGGACCAGATTTCAGGCCCATGCCTACGTGGGCTGAGGTAATGCAATCTGGTCTTCAAACTCGGTCAGCAAAATATTTTTCCTTATAAAATTGGTACAGTCCTCAAACTTGGCCAGCAAAACATTTTCCATTATAAAATTGGTACCATTATGCTAAGGTATGAGGCTTCATATAAACTAATGGAATGGGCAGCAGGAAAGAAGATACATATGAACCCCACAATAGTTGCGCCGGCTTTGTCTCAGTGTACCATGTGGTATCAGTTTTCACATAGGATTATAAGATACTTAATATCGCATGGATGGAGTATATATCACTAAGGGAAACGATATTTGTACAGCAGATTCAAACACATTTCCATACACATCTGATGTGTATGGAAATGTGTTTGAATCTGCTGTACAAATATCGTTTCCCTTAGTGATATATACTCCATCCATGCGATATTAAGTATCTTATAATCCTATGTGAAAACTGATACCACATGGTACACTGAGACAAAGCCGGCCTGATGTGTATGGAAATGTGTTTGAATCTGCTGTAGGGTTATCACTACCCTATCACTAACGTGGAGTAGTTAATGGAGTATATATCACTAACATGGAGTAGTTAATTGGAATCGAATTAACTATAAACACCTTTAAAAGGTAGAATTGGGCACTTGCCATGCAGTTCACTGAACTACAGTCCTCCTACACAATGACACAAGCGCAATGCAGCGGCTGCCTTGGCCATGGAATGCCAGCTCGCCGATATATCGGTATCGGACACAAACCGATACCAATAAGTATCGGAATTTTAAAAATTTTCAAATATCAGTTTCGGACCGATATATCGGTCTTTTTTGGAAAAAAAAACTTTAATGTTTGTTTTCTATCCTAATATGCATAAAATTTGAAATCTATTCTTTGTTTAAATTAGTATAACTTATTTTAGAAGTTAGATTGTGAAAATATATAGTAAAAACTAGTTTTTGACGACCTATACTTTTTTACACAATATCTCCGATATTTTGTCTCTTAGGCCGACTGATATTTTATCGATATCCGATACGACATTCCAGGCCTTGGCATTATCACAATCGTAAAAATGAGCTTCTTCACCTAGATATCATCATACAATGGAGAAGATGAATTGAAGATGACATGACGGCAGATCAGAGTGTGGCAAAGGCAAAATGTGGCAATCAAAGGGGCGGGCATCAAGTAGGAACCAATTAATGGGAATCTGGGCACCTCTCACATCACCTTCAACACGCATCCGTACCAATTTGTCCAAATGCAGTGTCTTTGAGGCCCTTCCGCTCCATGCAAATAGAAGCCGCAACAAAGTTTCCATCTGCCTGTCCTCTTACTCATACTTTGTTCCTACACGTGTTACTCCTGGTTGTTAAAGCAAAATCAGATGCTCCATGCCGAGTACCCAACCCCCAGCCGACCTCCTGCTTGTGTTCGCAAATGCAGTTATAAATCTCTGTACCAAAAACGCTATGAAGCCAAGCTACACATGCATCAACTGTTAAGGAACTAAAATAATATGCATTAATCTTTTTTGACAACAAAATAATCTGCATTAATACTTGTATATCAACCGTTGCCAATCTATCTGTCCCAAGTGTATATGAAAGTTTTAATTTCTAGAGTGAATATTCCACAGTGCTGTTGTAAATGCTTGCAGGATACAGTGAAACGTGCCCATTTGCATGACAAAGATCAGAAAAATTCACGTGCCACCGCATGAGGCAATTCCTGGATTTTGTTGCAGATTATGATTCATTGTACTCGTCTTTTGATCGATCGATTTTCCCAGGAATTGTCACTTTCTGCCTCCATACTTAATGTGGAAGTTAATAGTAAGATTTTTGTACCCTTCCAAGAGAGAGTTCAGTTTCATGTTATCCCCCCCCCCCAAAAAAAAAAAAAATTGTTGGTACATTTCCTATAGATACATAGCACATTTAAGAACCTTAAGAATATTAACACAAGATGATACATTTTGATTTCTAAGGGTGCATCTCCACTTTTTGGCCCCCTAGGCCCTAGGTGGTCAACATTATTCTTTCTCCAGGAACCAAGGAATAAAGTACAACGCCAGAACAATCCTCCAGCTTGATATGCTTTGCTGTGTGTAAATACTTTGATAAGATATATGTAGACGATACAAGCCATACAACCCTCTCAACAGCAAAACCTTTCACGATCCACCGCCATCTGCCAAAGTCAGTTCTTCATGTTCATCCACCCTCAGATTTTTTTTTTTTTTTTGATACATCATCCAGCCTCGGATTAAACTCACCTTTCGAACGAAGACTTGAGTATGCGCTTATCGAGCTGAGCTTGAGTCGAATATCGGCCTGGCTTGGCTGGAGCACGCATGTTGAGCTCCTATATATATCGGCTTGATCTCGAACAAGACTCGAACCTTTCAGCTCAAACTTGTCTCAGTAAGGAAAACGAAGGCTTGACTCAAAACTAGAACTCGAATGTCCTTTGTAAATAACTCAATTTATGCTCAAACCCAGCCAATTTTTTATTTTTTCCAATAATAAGCCAGCCTAATTAAGATAGACTATATTCCTTCTGTTACTTTTAGTGAAGACAACTAGCGAAATATATATATACCAAAATAGATAATACCTGTAGCGACCATAAATTTTATAATAATAAAGTGGAATTTTATTGATCAAAGGGAGTGATTTTGAGTTCTAGGAAACTCTTTAAAATTGAAAAAATTTAAAGTTTTTCCGTCAGACCGATCGATCGCTTTTGTATGGCATCGATCGGGAGACGATCGATCGCTTTTGTATGGCATCGATGGCAGGACGATCGATCACGTATACGGACCGATCGATCGCCATTAATTTCACGTTTTTCGAGGCAATCCGTTGGGGAACCTCTTGGACTGATTTTAGGGGATCTTTAAAGGACGTGTCTTACCTAATTAGCCCTATTCAACGGTTTACATCTTGGTAAGTGTTTCAAATTGAAAACCCTAATTACTAACTAATTGACAATTTATTTAAATGGAGAATTAGTTATGGTAAAGAATGAGATTTTTTTTGGGAGATTGTGAACGTGATTAGGATGAGATTATGGCCTTTTCCATGTGAGTGAAGGATGCCATATGTCAAGGAAATAAAATAGGAATAATTATTTTCAATTGAGATTTTTACTCTAAATCGGTTTGGTAACTAAGTGATTTGGTCAAAGATACTTACCAACTAAGGTGTGAATCTGTTGGGATGGATTGATCACGTCCCTAACTGAGGGATTCACCTTTATTTCTGGTGGATTGTGGCCCTTGGATGAGGGTTTGATCAATGGTGGAGGTTTGCCCTAGAGATTTAAGTTTTTTCTATTTAAACCCTCCATAAGAGAGATCGGCACCCTTTTTGGTGAGCTTTGGAGAACGTGCCAGCAAGAGGGAAGAGCAACTAGCCTCCTCCTTTGTTCGTCCAAGGTGGAGGTGTATCCGTCGGTGGTTTTCGTGGTGCTTGCGCGAAGAAGAAGAGTCTCAAGATCGAGTAGAAACCGATTTACGATTTTTGGGTATCGGTTTCCACAAGGTAGGATAATCTTTTACCACAATTCATTTCTCTAATTTACCATCGTTGTTAATGCGATGAAAGTTATATGCTTTAGTTTGCATGTTCTAATGTATTTGATCGCATGTGCATGCCAATACTTCTCGTTCCATGCCTAGATGACATCCCCACTTCACTCGACTTGAAAAGATATGTTCTTTATGCTCTGTGAATTGTATATGACGTCTGTCCAGATTTAGTTGTCCAATTTCTTTGATGGTTGTGCATCATGTTGATTGTAAGTATAGCCGATTGCCTAAAATCGGAGTAATCCTTTGTCATACATCTTTAAAATGTGATCAAAGTACCTATTTAAGTCTCTGATGTTGTAAAGTTGTAATCTTTAAGTCAGAGTTCAGCATGATAGAATGATTGTATGTCTAAGTTTAGGTGTCCTAATTATGATTACATAAGACTATCATACTAGAATGCACGTTAGCAAATCGAGTAATGTATCTAAGTACTTATTATGCTAAATAATGAATTAATTAGTACAAAATTTATAAGAGTCTCTCTGTCATACTGAATGGGGTTTGACATCATGTCAGTACGTCCCTGTTCACAGCAGTGTCCGGGAATACATAGCACATTTGGTATGAAGTGAGCAATGGATTAAGGGAAGGGAATCACTAATCGGGTTATGAATGTGTATCAGAAAACGAATTAATTCAATGAGTTTCAGAACCATTTGGGTTCTATAAAAGTTATTAAGAAGGTTAAGATAATGTCAGAAAGGGTCATTAAGGAATTAATTAAGTTTGTAACAACAGTTAATTAGTATAACCTAAGTTAATTGTTCTCGGCTAGGATTGGTCCTGCACCGACGAACCCTAATCGGAAAATGATAACTAATTGTACAAAAATCTAAAAATTATGTCGTCTGTCAGGTTGTAAACTAGACTCCTAGGGCTATCTGAAATAAACATTTTAGAGGTTGATTCAATTTGTACAAAAAGTGGTGGTCATTTGAAGTGGACTGTTCTGTTTGGGACAGCACACTGTTTTGGGTCTAAAAACCCTAAACCGTAATAATGCTATTAATTGTGAATTAAAGTAGTAATTAAACCACTAATTAAAAGTGATAAAACCTCTAAGGCTTTTGTAACAGTTTACTTTTGGGTCTTAAAGCTGAGAGCATCTGTCCTTAATTAAGTGTCCTTTGTGTCTCTTAAGAGGCCTCATTGCTTGATCTGTATTTAATGTCTATGATATGATCCATTATGGACATGTCATTCAATCGTTTCAGTGTTGGGAATTATCAACTCTAGGGTTAGGTATGGTGAAGGTGGCAGAGCGTGATATTTGGTGAATCTTGTAGCATATCTCATTGATGAGTCATTTTGTCGGGTCTCAGTTGAGTTCCCAGACTTAATTGTTTCAAGATATTGAACACTCCTTTATGAGTCAATTTGAGTTTTGTTCAAACATAGTCTTGCACTCCTACGAAGAGTCAAATTTAGAATGTCATGTTTCAAGCCTCTTAATGAGATGGCTTAGATATATTCAGTACCACTCGGTTGAAATATTTGTTTCTCCGCTAAGAGTCATTTATGAGAACTCTTAGTTGGAATCATAGTATACTCATGAGCCATAGCTAGACCCATAGCGGTCTCAGATTTATTGAACCTCTATAGTTCAGCCGATGACGGCAATCGCGTGCGCTTTAGATTGTATGATATTACAGAAGGTCTGCAATCTCTGCCCATTGTGCCTGTAAGCACCGATGGGGCTAGCATCCCTAGACGCATGGCCGGGTTCCTCTGTAGAACCTCTAGGATGTTCTGGTATTGATGTCCATAGGGGAAGTGGACAGAGCTGAGAGCAGAAATTGTTATCTCCAACCTAAGAAGCACGGATACGAAAACGGCGACACGACACGACACGATACGGACACGGCGACACGCCATTTTCCCAAAAAGTAGGATACGACACGGCTAATAAATTTTTTTTATTAATATTTATAAAATAGTTTGAATCATAATTTCTATTGAAATTTTGGCAATCTCTCCTATATTTTTGATATGTACACCATTACAAAATATAAGTTAATAATAAACTATAGATTAGCCACCAAAGATTCACTCATTAATCAATTAAACAAACCCTGTGCAGAAAAATGTAGTATCAGCTAGTAAGAGCCTCCAACCTTAGTCCTAATCAATCATACACTCGTCATTTTATTGAATTTTCATAATCAGTCAGGTCTGAGTCTCACACAAGCAATTAATCAAATAGATAATATCTAGGCATAATTTATCATGTAGTCATTTCATCAAACAGTTAGAGATCAGTAGTAGTAGTATATCAGCATTAATGTTTTTTTCACAAAATTACAGAAAAAGATGACTCCAAACAAATCACATAAGGGAATGAATATGCAGATAGCTCACCTTTTTGGAGTCTGAATCTTTTAAGCTTTCGCAGTCACAAACGTTCTGATTGGATACAGGTGCAGACTATTCTCAGTCCAGATTGCTGAAAAACGAGAACCTTCATAGCAGATAAAAAAAAGAGCACAGCAGATGAGAAAGGTGAAGCTTTTTCCTCCAAAACACCCAGATACCATAACTATAGTGAAGACTATGAAAAGCAAGTCATTTCAATCAAAATACGTTCCCAAAAATGAAAAACCACGAAAGGAAATGGCAATGGCAATGACAATGGCAATTTTCGTCACTATAAAAAACCAAATGAAGAACTTACAGAACAGAGAGAATGGGTAGTTGGGTACACTTGGAAGCATACCAGAGACAGTAACTTGATATCTCTGCGAAAGGAGAAGGCTGAAAGAGAACAAGCCAAGGGTAGTCGCATAGTCACCATGGCCGCCCACTGGAGCTCACCAAACTTCAAATTCCTACGGCAATGACAATTGTAGCACATGACAACGATTACTCAATGCACAAAACTGCAGTTACTTTGATGTTTGAAAAAAGCCGTCATGCCACAACGAGCTGGTTTGCCATATAACGTTTATGGAACCTGGGCAGAGTATACCCCAGGGCAATTTGGCCGACTGGATAGAATTGTAGCATTAGTCAACAGTTGCTTGATGCCTTCAATTTTTCATACCAAGATCTATGCAGAAGCTGTTGTTGCCATGAAGTAGACAAGCGTATCAACGATTTATGCCGACAGTAAACATACAATGAGCCAGAAAAAGAAATTCAGGTAAAGCTATTGATCATCGCATAAAGTATCATGCCCCTAAATATCCAAAGATAGATCACTCACTACGTTGCTTCATTATCACCAGTAGATTCACTCTGGCCAATCAATTTTGTAAAGCTCATAAACACCAGTATAAGATCCACCTAGACTTTCAGCCATGCCATTTGTGCTCTTAACAAATCCATTGTTAGCATATAGATGATACAGAGTCTTCAATGTAGTCAGATGCAATAGAGTGTTATCTTTGCATTGCTAACCAAAAGCTAAAGTGCCTTTGGTTATCCCCCATTACTCAAGCAGTCGTGAATATACTATCGGGTATCAACAGCCATGTATGCACCACCTGATATGAACGGTTGAGAGCATAGTTTACAAATACAATATAAGGCAAGAAGCACATTTAAAGTATCAGGTTTTTTAAGCAGCTAAAACACATAAATATTAGAACAGAGCTGACTCCTATCATTGCATTCTTTAAACTTATAAAGATTAAAATTTTACCTATAAACCAGCTGCCAACCAAAGCTAATTTACTACCCTTCTATTAGACATCCTTTTCCCCAATATAAAGTTCGGAAAGTAACTGAACAGGTCATCCCAATGTTTCACCAGCATTAAATAATCATAGACCAGAACATCTCTGTGTAGTATCCACACTTAGAGTCAGATTATGGGCTAAGAGAACGCAGGCTGCACAGAGACCAGATTAAAACTTTTTCCATGGAGACATTCAGCTTACTGTAACATCTATTCTGGAGATAAAAAAGTTGAAAAACAATAAGTTCCCTTTGCTTTTAACAAGACTAAGCCACCAATAATTTTTTTTCAAAACTTAGATGCAGGCTAATGATAGAATTACTTCTCATTAATAAAGAATAAACAAGTGATCAGAGACCCAGTGAGGAACAACTAATACAACCAAAATTTTCTGACCCCCCATTTCGTTGCATAGCATTTGCTTCAATCCTTATGAGGTTTCCTCATTGATAACCAGATTTCAGCCATGGCCTCAGTAGTTTTCATTTTTTGCATGTTCGTTAGCAGAGTCATCATCTTCTATTGTTTTCCCAAAAGGACAACGAAGGCCCTCAGTTTTCGTGTGTGGTGGTAACACATTAAATTTGACAATGTATAGCTGCGCAAATTTGCCTCCTCCCTTGTACTAAGGTAGAATTATAGCCGTCAGTATCATTTACATGACCAAAATAACCTGAAAAGGAAATATATATATAAACACTTGCACATAAGGATTTCCTACATTTTATGTGATAAAATCAGTAGTATCTGAAAAAGTTGAATCACAATTCATCCCAATTTTAAAACACATGAAGGTAGTGTTTGGTAATGACAATGGCAATTTTCGTCACTATAAAAAACCAAATGAAGAACTCACAGAACAGAGAGAATGGGTAATTGGGTACACTTGGAAGCATACCAGAGACAGTAACTTGATATCTCTGCAAAATGAGAAGGCTGAAAGAGAACAAGCCAAGGGTAGTCGCACAGTCACCATGGCCGCCCACTGGAGCTCACCGACTACCCAATCTGCCAATGGTGAAACTGGTGAACCAGAGGAAAGGTCCCGCCTGGGCCAGAGCTTTCATGGTGGTCGCCTGAATCTAGTGTAAAGATCGAATCTTTCTTGCATTTTTCGACAATTGGAGATCCCAATGTCCGACAACGACAGTGCGACGGCGAGGCGTGTCGATTGTGACTGAGAGGAGCAAAGGTGGCGGAGGTTCTAAGGTGAACGGCGAGAGATAGGGCTCACGGCGGCTCGTGCAAAGGGGATGTGGCTCACGGCGGCTCTGCGACGCTTGATGCTCCCTTCTTCTCCGCTCGTGCAAAGGGGATCGCCGGTAAGGGGATGGCCGATGGGGCTCACTTCGCTCGGGGACTGGGGGACAGCCGGAGAGAGCATTAAGCATTTTCATTTCCCGTGTCTGATGCGTGTCCCGCCGTGTCCCATACGTATCACTTTTTATTTTGTTTTTTTAAAAAAAAAAACGGCACGGACACGCAGGCAGCCGTGTCGCCAGCGTATCCGTGTCGGATACGGACATGGCTGCCATTTTGCCGTGTCCGTGCTTCATAGTCTCCAACCCTTTTGACGTTTGGAGCAGATACTCTTGTGACATTTCCTTACTCTTTGTAAGCTTTGAATCCTATACATTGAATTTAACCTCCCTTGACCTTTGAGAGTCTCGGATGATGATTAGTTCCTGGTAAGCGAAATGCATAATTGCTGATCCTGAGTAAATTTGTACTTGTCTTCAATCTTTGAATCTTGTTGCATTTGAATTATTATTCTATTATGGGTTTTCTTGTATCCTACTGGGTATTTCCTACGGAATACTCATGCATCCTCTGATGCAGAGATTAAGCTGGAACGGAAGTGGTCGACTATTGCTGAAAGTAGTGTTGGGCGTTGAAGTCAGAAGACGAGTTATCTTTAATTTATTATTTATGTTGATGATTGTGGACTTGCGGCTTGTGTGCCATTTTATTTTATTTTATTTTATTTTTAGTTGTGGAGACTTGTCGAATAATGTAATAATTAAATGAGACTTCTTTTTGTTATTCTATATCATGTGTATGGATATGGTTTAAGTCTTATCGATCCAGTATGACTCAAGCATGTAATTGGGTATGTGATGATTCGAGTATTCAGTCCGTCCCAGATTCCTACCCTTATAACCTTAATTAGATTATCGCTTCCGCGCATTTTGGGGTTGTGGAATTTGGGGCGTGACAATACCATTCACTATAGTCACCACCCTATCTCCTGTAAGGCCCCCTCGGCTCACCATCTTCACCCGGAAGCACCACCACCCCTAAATGTTGCTGCCCTCTCCTTCCTTTCCTGTCCGCCGAGTCATCCTCCTATGGTTATTTTACATCTCAATAAAAATGATAAATTATGTAATGGTCTCAATTAAAAGTGACCGGAGGGATTACATGTACAATACTGCTCAACCTTAATGTTTGAGGTGAGTTCGGACTCTGTTAGAGTCGAGCCAAGTTGAAATAAAATAAATTTAAACTCAACAGAGTAATTCCAAGTAACACTATGTACCCAAAAAAGAAAATTTATAGTCTAGCGCAGTCGGGCACAGCCCGCTTTCCAAGCCCAGCCAAGTTGGGCCCGTAGTTCATTTTTTTGAATTCTGTTGCAACATTTATAGGCTAGTGAGCCCAAGCCCAGGTTCTCCATTCCTCCCCCTTCAGGAAGCCCAGAAACTTCCCAGTTTTCCCGTTGGTAACGCAAATCCTACAAAACTGAAACTGCGACGAACATGGAACTGCCGCAGTAGAAGTGGTTAAACAATGGAGTTCGAGGATACCCATCAAGGACTACGAAACCAGTTTGGCGTCTGCCGCATGCACTTCCATGGCCAGAAGCCGCCACAAGGCGTCTGCGCAACCTGCCTCATCGACCGCCTCTCCCGCCTCTGCCCCGATTGCGCTCGACTCCCGCCCTGCCACTGCCTTGGCCTTCCCTCCTCATCCTCTCCCCGCTTCGAGCCAGTCCGCCCTTTCTCTCAACTCAGCGACGACGACGACGACGAAGACGATCCCACAGAGACCACCTTCAGGCGCTCGCTGTCCTCCGCCCTGAGCTTTCTGCGCCGTAGCTCTAGCAGGAATCCTGCTTCGGTCGACCGTCCTTCCGAGAATGAGAAGGTGAGCCGTAAGTGGAGATCCTTCTGGTCCTTTTGGACTAAGAGGGGCAAGAGGAAGAAGGACGAGGAGATGTTGTTGAGGTCGGGAACTGTGGCAATAGGGTGCAACTTGGATGGAAATGGTGCAGATGGTTTAGGAGGTGGGAAGAAGGGGCGTGCATGGCGACTGACTGGATCGATTAGGGCCTTCCGGAAGACGAAGAGATCAGCCAGGGTTGCACTTGAGGAGTCGTTATTTGTAGCGGACTTTGATTGGTGAAGCAAACTTGCATACTCATGGATGGCTGACCAGGTGTTGGTTTTAATTTTGGACTTTACTAACAGCATTATCATTTGTATATGGTATATATTATATGCTTGAATTGGCTTTAGGGCATTGTCATTAGGTCATCTGATTGTACGTTTGCTTATGAATTAGGGATTTTTGTCTGCTTAATGATATATGTTGTCTACAAACTAAATTGTGTTATTTTTTGACGTCTTTGTAGAGTCTTTATATCCGTGGTTAACAATTTAATCTTCCATCGGCCGTGATAAGGTCTTTTTGCATGATCAGAAAGGGAATCTGAGAAACAGACATATACCTGAACAATTTTAGGCGAATATATTCTAAATGTCTCCATGACCTATTGGAAAGTGCACAGCCTCTGTGATGTTGCGAAACCTGCACATAATCCCATCTCGTCATTATTCTGTTAATTTTATGAGGAAGAAATTGTTTTTGCCTCTTTTGTCAAAGATAGGCAGGGGTTTATTGTTTCTGTTAAATTAGTTAGTAAAAAGTTTTTTTTACCCGTTTTTTTTTCCATTAAAGATAGGCATGTGAGAAAGAACTAATAACGCAGGAAAAAATAGACTACCGCGGGGAGCTTAACAAAAAACATAATACAAGCGCATAACAAAGAACATCAGGACACAAAAGCCTGATGCTTTTATTCTTATCTCTCATGCATATTGATTATAGATTTTGTATCTATTTTGTCATAATTATTATCAAAGCAAGTCATTATTACTTAAAAATCTCATTGGGATGAGAACTATATTTGTGGAAGGGGCAGGTAAATTTTGCTTCTTAGAGGTAAATTTTGTGTCAGAAATATATAGTTTAATGAACTGATAGTTAACTCTTTTTTTATTATATTTTTCCTACTGGGAAGCTTATAGTTCTTGTAACGAGGCCATGGATTACCAGAGCTAAATGTTATCTCATCTTTTGTTTAGTTGTAGCCGTATATATAACACAACAAAAGGATATATTCATCTGATATAATGAGGTATTTTACTGAAATGCATATGGGGAATAGTTTGCATTCCCTTCCTTTCTAAAGTAACCTAGAAAGTCTATATCTGAACATTATAACATCTAGTTCGAAACTTTATGCATCTATTTTGACTATTGCTTATCTGTGTAGGGACAATTCTCAGTCTCATATTTTGTAGTAAAAAAGCATCACTGTTGAAGCTTCATGCTTGATTGTGGCATCCTTGAAAAGTGATTTCAGAAGTCAAGGTTTTCATGTCTTGCTTCTCAATATCTGTTCTGTTAGAATGTAAAATATATAATAAAGATTTCCGTTTCCTAAAAGCTCAAGCTGTTAGGAAACGGAAATTTTTATTATATATTTTAGATTCTAACAATCTCTAACTCAGTTAACCCAAAATTTTCTTAGACTAAATTTCTTACATCAGTGAAACCAGCATTGCAGATAGTGTAAAATACTTATGGCATTGCAGATATCGACTATGCATTTTGTATCCATTTCAACAAAATTTAATTACTAAAACAAGTCATAATTGCTTGAAAGATGGGAACCTTATTTGTTGAAGGGGGCATGTAAAATTTTTTGCTTCTTTACTGTGTGAACTCCTCTGTTTATTTTTAGTTTAGAGGTAATTTTATAAATCAGATGGTTAAATGAACCGATAGTTAACGTATTGCAGCCTTGAGATTATAGTTGGTTATCTACAATTTTGCCCGTCTGTGAATCTTAAAAGTGCATTTGATATAATTTTATCTATGCCCTGTTTTGTTATATCTTTATAGCTAGGGAGCTTATAATTCTTGTAACGAGGCCATGGATTAACAGAGCTAAATGCTACCTTATCTTTTGTTTAGTTGTAACCGAATATAAAACACTTAAAAGGATGTATCCATTTAATTTTAATGTGGTTTATACTTTACTTAATACATATTGGAATTGTTTACATTCCCCTCCTTTCTAAAGCAGCCTTGATATTATACATGTGAACATTATACCATTTAGTTTGAAACTTTATGCATCTATTTTTCTCTATGACTTATCTGTGTCGGGACAATTCTCAAGTCTCATGTTTTGTAGTAAAAATTCATTACTGTTGAAGCTTCACGCTTGATCGCGCATCCTTGAAAGTGATTTCAGAATTCAAGATTCTCTTGTCTTGCTTCTAAAATCTTTAACTCAGGCAACCTAAAATTTTCTTGGACTAAAAATCTAATTACATCAGTCAAACCAGCATTGTAGTTAGTGCATAATACTTATGGCATCCACATTGAACAATCCTTCTCAATCTTTTTTATCCTTGCATGTCCAACACCTCCACTGTACACATGATGTTCTTACCATCCAAAGATTTGGTTGTTTGGCACCATGAATAGACGTCCACTTGTGCCTTTCCATCTTTCTTATTGTATGTTTGCTGGAAGTACAGGCTTAAATTCGGCCAGTATTTTATGCGTCTTAGCAGAACAAAAATTGTATAGGACAAGCCTGAAATGCTGTCCACTTTTAGGAATGTGATATTTCTTGTCTTGTTCATGCACTAGAGTCTAGAAGCAACATCTTTAAACGTTTGATACAACTTAATGGGGCTGAGTCAGATTGCTTTGAAACAATTCACGTTGGAATGGTATCGTATGCTTCTGTGATGTTTCCGTGCAGAAGCGGCCAATCTGTTTTCTTTTTTTAGCAACAGAAGTGGGCCAATCCCTAGTCCCTACAGCTTGGTTTACAAATTTACATTGTTGCTGTGTGGCCATGCTTGCTTAGATGTTCTGTGGATGTGAACGTCTGGTCCAAGAAGTTGCTTTCTCACTTGTCAGTTACAATGAGGGTCGTTGTTTTCCTCTGAAAATAGAACTATGCGAGGGAAAACTTCATGCTTAACATGCTCATTTGTATGTTCGCTATCATTGTTATGTTTTAAAAGCTTGATTTATGTACACCACTCGTTGAGAAAACACCATTTCAGAATCATCCACAACTTCAGAATTCTGCTTTCCTATGGACTACATTTTTTATCATCTGAATCATGTTTAATACAAAGTGTGAATGGTCACAAAAATTTCAGCAGAAGCTCCAGGAATTGACCAGATATAGAACTAAGGTGCAAAACTTTAGTTGAATGCTCGCAGCTTAATAATACGTAAAATACATCTCAGTAAGGCAATAATTAGTCATATTCTTTAGTGATGAACACTTTACAAAATTCTGTTAACTTTGTAGTTTCCTTTTTTTATTGCATGTATCGTTTCTTTTTAAATGAAGATAAAAATATACCTGGGTCCTCTCCTGTGACGACACCACCGGCACTCCCCCAATTGACTACCTATCTCTCCCCGCCGTGACTCTCTTGGCCACCTTCTTCCTTACCGTCAGTTTGCCATTCTTCATCTCCCTCTCAGATTGCCACTCCAAACTACAACTTCCGTCCTCCTCTCTTGACCTCTACCTCTCTTCTGTATAAACATTATCCTTAACCAGAATCCAAGCCTTAATCACCTTCTACTCATGGAAGAAGCAAAAAATTCAAGCTCAAATGATCATGTATATTGGAGTATTTTCAGATGGAGTCAAAATTAAATTAAAATTTTATGCTATCAAAATGTGTAACCGTAACAATTTTGAGTGAGAACAATCACGGCAGGAGGGAGATTAGGCTGACGGATATACTGGAGTGCACAGTATATCCGTGCATGCTATCAATCTTGATGATCAAGGGCTGATATAGATACGGAAGATGTGCAGGCGCACTGCAGACTCTGAAAAAAAGTCTAAAAACCAATGCGAGCCCTCGCATTGCAACAGGCCTGTGCTTAATTACCCCTTCTTATTATGGCGTTTTATACTAACCACCAATCAGCGCCCGTGCTTATTAGTCTAATCAGAATCTCCAAATCCATAAATACGTGTTCATCCTCAACCAACAGCATCCTCCGTCTCCCCCGTCCAGATTCCCATCCCTCTCCCCTAAGAATCCCAAAGAAGATGGGAGCTGAGAGGCTCGTGGCGGAGGAGCCGGCCAACCAGACGGCGGCGGAGGAGGGAGAGGAAGAGGAGAGGGCGCTGGTCTTCACCTACGGCACGCTCAAGCGGGGCTTCTCCAACCACGGCCTGCTCCAGAACCTCATTTGCTCCGGCGACGCAGCCTTCCTCGGCCCCTGTACCACTCTCCACCCCTACCCGCTCGTATGCGGTCCCTACCGCGTGCCTTTCCTCCTCAACCTCCCCGGCTCCGGCCACCCCGTCTCCGGGGAGCTCTACTCCGTCTCCCCCCGCGCTCTCGCCCGCCTCGACGAGCTCGAGGGCACCTCCAGAGGTCACTACGAACGCCTCCCCCTCCAGGTGCTCCTCCACGGCGCCCCGCTCGCCGTCCAGGCCTACTACGCCCACCGGAGCTATGGGGGGAAGATGTGGCGGAGGAACGGCGAGGTGGGCTTCCGGAGCTATACGGAAAAGGAGGCCAAGGGGTATGTCAGGAGGAAGGACCGGCCCCAGGACCTGACTTTCCTTCAACAGATTCAGATGTTTGTCTCTGCAAGTTAGATTGCCGACCATATTGATTTCCAAGCAGAAATCTTTTCAGAGTAAAACAAATCATTTCCATGACACTGTCCTGTCCCAGTGTTTGATGATCAATGAATAGTTGATTGACGTCTTTGCTTTGGTTGGATATGATATTGTTGGTAATCTATCATTTAGTCATTAATACCTCTTATTGGATTAGCGTTTAGTGCTTAGCCTTGCATTTGTTTAGCATGGTTTAGAAGAAAGAAGAGATTGGCTGGACTAATGCCCTGTTTTGGACTATTTCCCAAAAGAAGTCAATTCTTCTTTCAATGGCAAAAGCCGTAAATCCAACAAAAAGCAAAAACAAAAAAGCGATTTTGTTTTTTTACAAAAGTCTTTGGCTTTTTATTAGATTTACAACTTTTGCCATTGAAAGAAGAATTCACTTCTTTTCCCAAAAGAAGCTGGATTCAATGGCAACCAAACGGAGTCTAAGACATGCCAATTCATGCTTGTTGACTTATGACCAATTCCAATGGATAACTAGAGGAACCGGAGCCGTCGATCCTACAGAATTGATGGCGCATACGAAAAACGTGTGTGTTCATATTTTTGACCGAGCGCACATTATATCCGTGTGCGCTGTGACGGCCAGTAAAATTTCACCAGCAAATCCGGACAACTAGACGCATTTGGGCAACCGAAGAAGAAGAAGAAGGCGACGGCTTTGTTTGAAGCCGCTTTATATTCATTAAACGTTTCATCGCGCTTCTCTCGCAGCAAAGCCATTTTTTGCTTTCTGCCGTACTCTGCTAAGGAAATTCTGGCAGAAAGAGGCTGCAAGATACGTGACTCTTGGCCAAATGTGCATTTGTATTTTCCGCATCCCGCATCCAAACGCTTTTGTACATTTTGCCCACAATTCTACGAAAATTTTCATTCACATTATGCCCATTTGGTATCCAAAGAGCCCCAACAGGGAAATCCAGTCATATGAGATTTTAGATTAATTTTTCGGGGCTCGAGATGTTTGTTTATATGTCATAATATGCACCTTGCTTTGCAATTTGGAACAATGTAAGTTTTATTGACTGGAGAATCTTATATCATGATTGGGAATAATTTAGTCCGCGCAATTATCAAACAAAAGAATTAGTCCGTGCAACTTGAGTAGATTTTTAATGCCCACCACCATAGGCAGAAGAATCCTATGAATTAATATAATGCAATCAGAAATAATTTTATTGTGAAGAGGCAAAAACAATATGTAGACATCACATAAGGATATCCCAACAGCAAAGTTGCTGTCATGCCCACAGAATTTGACTCTTTAGTCATTTGAGAGGTTTGCAATGGCCTTGGACTGCAGAAGAATCCGATTCTACAAAAGCAACCGAGTTATACAGGAAAGTTAAGGTAGTACTCTCTGATGTTACCAGTTTGTAACCTTGATTTTCTCATTTGAGCTAAAAAAATTCATTCCACACCACATTGTTGGCCTACTTGAGCCAGCAAAGTCAATGATTGTTTCTGAGAATTTATTGGCGTTTCATACGTCCAACAAATAGCTCCTACTGGGGATTGCAGTATGCTATCATGGCCGAGAAGAGGACGGTAGCATCAGATATATGAAGTTATGGCAGAGCAGAAAATGGTGAAATTGAAAGGTATTGCAGCAGACAGCAAGCCCCACACTCTGGTTCAGGTGCAAGACAGGGAGGTTGCAACTTAAGGTTTAGAAACAAGGATAGATACCAAAACCGAGCACTTCTCGAGGAATTTCCACATCATATTCTGATTCAAAACATCAACTCTAATGTTGCAACCATTTTTAGACAAAGAATTTCAACAATTATTAATTCATCAGTCCAACCTCTAGGCTATTACGCCTGCTACTATCAAGCCAATTAGCATCCAGAACCATTCAATTTGGTTCATTGCAAATGTTTTCTTAAAAAAAAATTGCAATAGTTGCTAGAGTGGGTCGTCCAAAAGTTCAGATGAATAGCGAATGGAGTTACTCTTTCAATTTCTTATGCTGAAGAGGTAAACCCAGAATTTAAAAGCTTTGATGCAGACCGAACGACAATAATTTTACAATGTACACGAGTTATACAAAGGCATCCTGCAAACTTCCATTCTCAATTAAGCTGAAAAATACAACAAAAAATCAGCAGGACACAATTTCCAATCACACTGGTTAATTGCTAATACCAGTAAAAATTTTGAGTCCAATAATTGGACATACTTGGGGATTTCAACCTCTACGCCTTGCCATTCTATCAATATGTTTCACAAATAACCCCCTCCCGTCAAAAAGCAAAGAAGACACATTAGTATCATGGTAAAAATTAGCTGGAAAATAGAATTACTGCTCGAAAAGCAAATCACTAAGAGCAGGTCATAGATCGCTTGAAAAATTTTGAAGGACAAAAAGAGCCAAGTCCACAAAACCTACCAAATGCTATTGACCCCTAGCATCATCAGCTCCCATGAGCTGTTGGTTCCTGCATAAAGTGCCATAAACAGCCATCAATTTCCTCATTTTAGCCTAATCATACAGATACTTTATATGGAACATATTGATTTGGCCCCAGATACAGGTCTACTCTTTCATTCTACATGTACTACAAGAAATTACACCACACTACCAGCATTCGATAAGCAATATGCTCTAAAGGGCTTGCCAGAAAACTGTTAAGCCAACAACAAGATATTAACTCAGATAGTACCATAAAGATTACTGGCAAGAGCAAGAGTCTTCTAGCATGGTCTTCATGGCTCTATTCACTCAAAAAGGACGGGAAAGTATGCATCAAGAAGATAAGGATAAAAAGATAACATGAAAAAGGAAGTGAACGATTACCATATTGAAGCATGACTAATTCCAAGGCCATTACAAGTTAGTATCATCCCCTTGAATCTATTAAGGTATTCCTGCATTAACAGCAACAGTTAACAAAAGTCAACATCCAATAGATACATATACTCCCTCTGTCTAATGAAGCCGGTCTGCATTTGAGATATTTATTGGACTCTAAGGCCCATACAGAAAACCAGAATTCTTCACCCCACTCCCGTATTTTTAGCCGCGAGGGAGAGCAGAGTCAGCCATCGAATGACAGAATCATGTTTTTTCAAATGCAGACAGACTTTATTGGACGGAGGGAGTACAAAGTTATAGCTAAAAAAAGAAAAGTTACCTATTTATGTACATTCAGTATCCCGTATTAAAAAAAAAATCAACTTTGTCACGATCAATGCTTACCCGTAAAGTATATTTATCAATCTCGTAGTTTCCCAATATATCATAGTCAAGCCGCTTAGCTGGATCACTAAGAACTGAAAGACATCAACCAAGTACATAAACAGTAAGCTTTTCATCAATATCATTTCACAAACTAGTGCAAGGAAAACTCGTATCCTTAGAATTTTGAGACAAAAATTCAGCCTTTTTAGACATGGTGCATGGGCAAGAAACTCAAGAACTTATAAGTACAACGTACACTGTAAGTTAATCTTTTATTTGAAAAATTAAAACCTACAGGATATATGTTTTCATTCAACAAAAATGATTTCTATCACAGTGGCAGAATGTTGAGCCACGTAGCAAATTGGGTTCTGATGTTGATTGGATCATGAACTATCTAAATGTATATTTCAAAAAGCTAAAAACATTTTGGAGCAGAAGTTAACATGGAAGAAGCCTAAATGACACTGCATCACTCAATAATTAACAGAGCATAACTCAATAAACTTAACAGACACAAGTTAATACTCTAACGATGAATGAAACGCATACTCTTTAAATAGATGATGAAAGTACCTTCATATGCTTCATTTATTTCTTGGAACTTCGCTGTGACATTATGGTCACCCTTGTGTTTGTCAGGATGCCACTTCTACAAATCAAAATGTATACACAAGTAAGAGATGCATGCATCTACAGGGCCAAATTAGCAGAAACTCTTAATGATCTATTGAGACAAATCAACTCAAAATAAGACATTTACACAAACCAGAGCAAGTCTTCTGTAATTTAACCTAATGCCCTCCTCTGTAGCATCAAAATCGACCTCCAAAACTTTGTAATAATCCTTCAAAATATAATAGGCGTGTCAGTTGAAAACTCCAAACAGATTCAGCCTAACAAGTAACTACAATCGTATACAGATTTTCCTTTAGTAGACAAGTATTCCATCAAACTGGTTCAGTCTATATTACCCTGACCACATCATAATGACAACCAATTACTACAAGCATAAACATATCTTCCTTTACAGTATACTTCACTGGAATGGCATCACCTACTACATACAATTGCCGACCCTCAATCAAATATGCTATAATAGACGCCTTAGTGAGCTAACAATTATTGTTAGTTCCCTTTTCTTAACAGATCACAGAAAGAGGTTGCCAATCCTTCATTCGTCATGCGTAAATCAGAGTTCAGCCTAAGAAAATTCTTTTTTGATGAAAATTTATATGTTACCGAATTATCTTATCCCAATTATTTAGGTTCTGCAACGAGAATTACCAATCAATAATTCCGCATGTCATAAACACTTATAATCTCATAAAATACAATTCCACGTCGTTTTGTTGCTTTACGAGTTTTCACTTAGACAATAACTTCCACTGTGAACACTTATTACAATTATGTTTAGTTCTTCAGATCCAAATAACCCAGAGTAACACCAACTTCCACCAAGGCAATCATACACATTTTGGACCAACAAGTCATAAGGCCTTAAACTTGCTTGGTACTTGAGTTTCTATCATTTATCTGAACAACAATTTTGGATGAAGTGATCATATAGTATCCGAAGCTTCAATTTTGGACTGACATACCAAGAAGCTTCAATATATTCCATATCAACAACTCAATACTTGCATAAAAAGATGAATGAAGCCTATCGAGCTATGGTGAATTTTTACTCCCCAGGCTTTAATAAACGGGGACGATCGATCGGCTGCGAAGTAGCACCAGTAGGCAAGTTGATCATCTTCTGATATTATTTTCTCAGCAAATGGCACATAATTTACAATGATGAGGGCACACGTTTGACTCCTTTATCATTATCTCATGAAGTTCAAGCTTAGTACACCGAACTCAAAAAACCGTTGACATTTGTCGACATATCCACTCCTTGAAATGCCAGCACCAAGACACAAACTAAAATCAATAAACGGATATCTACAACGAACCAATATTCATAGTTCATTCCATTAACCGACAACAGCTCCTCCGCGCCGTGAATACCACATCCTCTTATGCCATTCGATTGAATTCACCTTTTCTTATGTTTCTGCCCCATCATTTGTTGGATTATCATACATTTATGAGATTATCATGCATTATACAAGAGAGAGATTGGGAAATTGGAACCTTGAGATGCACAGAAAATGAAAATGGCAATAAAAAAGGATAAAAAGCTACAATGGATAAGGATGGTACCTTCTTGTTGTGATCACCTCCGAAGTCCATCTGCTGCTGGGATGCGCCGCCGTCTCATCGAGAGCCCCCAGATTGAGGACAACAACAAGACGCTTGCGGCTCGGCAGTTGCCAAGGAGGTCCAGGAAGGGAGAGCGAGGAGAAGTGGATGAGACCGAAATGATGACAACTTTTGCTGGTCGGATCTACTCTCTGTCTGCTAATGGATGTGACTTGTCACCATGGAATGTCGTATCGGATATCGGTAAAATATCGGTCGGCCTAAGAGACGAAATATCGGAGATATATCGGAGATATTGCGTAAAAAAATATCGGTCGTCAAAAACTAGTTTTTATCATATATTTTCAAAATCTAACTTCTAAAATGAGTTATACTAATTTAAACAAAGAATAGATTTCAAAATATGCATAAAAGGATAGAAAACAAACATGAAAGTTTTTTTTTCCCAAAAAAAAAAAAAAAAATTTTTTTTTCAAAAAAGGCCGATATATCGGTCCGAAACCGATATATCGGCGATATTTGGAAAAAATGTAAAAAACGATACTTAATGGTATCGGAGTATCGGTTTGTGTCCGATACCGATATATCGCCGATATATCGGCGAGCTGGCATTCCATGCTTGTCACTTGTGGGGAGGATTGTCTTGCCGGCCCAATTGGACGAAGCCAAGGCCCATTTTGTCGACGTAAGAATTGCATTGCCGACTCCAAGTCCCAGATTTGAGCTTCTATGTCGATGTGTAGACTTTTTTTGTGGACTGTGGATGCTTAATTTAACCAGGTTCAGTGGAGACTCGGGATTTTTCAATGGTTGATGATTGCTTTTGGCACTGATTACATATTTTTTTTATAACGAGGGTGTCCGAGTCCTTAAAACCCCACTAGAAGGGAGGGTTGCGATGCTTAATTTAACGAGGTTAAGTGGAGACAAAGGGGTTTTTTAAATGGTTGATAATTGCTGTCGGTACTGATTACATTTTTTTTTATATAACGAGGGATGTACTTACTACTTAGGACCGGACTAGAAGGGGCAGGGCAACTAACCTCTTAAAGCACTATTTAGGCAGTCTTTTTTGTGCGAAATAATTCCTTAAAGTCAGCTACATTGCTTTAGAACGAAGTATTGTGCTACTTACAAATTACAAGAAGGGTTTCAGCCATGAACTCTAGTCGTGTGCGCACTTTGCTTGTGATACCATGGGTTTGTTAAACGGAAATTCACAAAGCAGAATGAAGATAATGGTCGATATGTACAAATTTCACTTGAAGTGAAAAACTCATAACAAGGAGTTTGAACAACGAACTCGTTTTTTCCGAATCGATGGGTAGGTTGATCAATGAAACTGTTAACACTCGAAGATCAGTGATCAATGGAAGAACACTGGTGTGAAAGCGGATTACATGACTGGACATCCATCACTTGGGATGATAAGGAAAAAGCTATGAAAAGAAGCCTACAATTCTACAAAGATACATAACAAGCAATGTGCAGGACAGCAGATAGCGCAACACCAACGATTCTCTCCTGATGGTTTACTGTGGGCTATACTCTCCTGGGCCCATATGACATCTAGCTCCATGTGCTTCACCCGCCCACTAAGGACTTTAGGGCCCACTTCTGCCTTATAAATACCATATCCGCTTGCCCTTCGTTGGCCACAAGCTCAAGTGTTCAACAGAGTCTTGAGCATTCCACGATGGCTACTCATACATTTGGTAGTTTCACCTTCCTCCTATTGCTCTGCATTGGAGTTTCTTGTGCTGCTAGATCCCTCTTGACCCTCGATGGATCGGGGGTTGGTCATGTTGTTGCCGGAGGATATGGCGGTGGCCGTGGTTCCGGTGGTGGTTATGGAGTTGGAGGTGAACAGCTGGGTGCTACTAGCTATGGGGGTGTAGGAGAACATGGTGGTGGGTATGGTAGTGGTAGTGGCATGGGAGGGGGTGCTGGTTATGGTGCTGGAGGAGAACATGGAGGCGGTGGCGGGGGTGGAACCGGTGGCGGAGGTGGGGCTGGCTATGCAGGTGGTGCACATGGAGGTGGGTATGGCAGTGGTGCAGGTAAAGGAGGCGGGGAAGGCTATGGTGCTGGTGGAGAACATGGAGGGGGCTATGGAGGTGGTGGGGGCAGCGGCGGAGGTGGTGGTGCTGGCTATGGTGCGGGTGGAGAGCATGGCGGTGGGTACGGTTCTGGTGCAGGTGCTGGTGCTGGTAGTGGGGGTGGTTACGGTGGTGGGGCAGAACATGCTGGTGGAGGCGGTGGTGGTGGAGGCAGCGGTGGTGGAGGAGGTTATGGGGCTGGGGGTGAGCATGGAGGTGGCTACGGCAGTGGTGCTGGTGCTGGTGCCGGTGAGGGTGCTGGCTACGGTGGTGGGGGTGCACACGGTGGTGGTGGCGGTGGTGGCAGTGGAAGTGGTGGCGGCGGCGGCTACGGTGCTGGGGGTGAGCATGGAGGTGGCTATGGGAGTGGTGAAGGAGCTGGTGGCGGAGCAGGTGGTGGAGGCTATGCTCCCTAAGATCAAGAGCCTACGAAAACACTAGTGGCTCTTATAATATTGCTATACGTACAACATAAAACCTGTGTGTTCCACAAAAAAGTGTGTTAAAAATGCAGCTAGTAATTATGTCATGGAGCTGGGATAATTTTTCTTATGATCATGCACTCTAAGCATGATCATTGGAGTTACATTCATGAACGGATTATATATATTGTGATATTGTTCCTAATTTATCAATGTTGTACTAAGGTTTATTCTAATAATTAAGAAAGGATTGCAATAACAATAGATTATAATCCATCGTTGTTTTTTCGAGTACCATGCGCTAAGTAAAGACTACAAGAGCCACCGAAGGCATGTTAAAAAGTTGCATGCTAGTGGCTTTGTAACACAAAACAACATCAAAAGGCAAAAACTGCACGTATAGATTTGATCCTGTTTCCTTGCCCTACATGAAAGAATTGGGAACCATGAAGTTCTGATCTAGTGAGGCCAAGACTCCATAGCAGCATGAGGCGTAAGAGTGGGGCTAGCTCCATGTAAAAGAGAGTAGAGCCAACCATGTACACCAAAATTACAGAACAATGGAAAAGCACCTCCAAAACGTACTGGTTTAGATTCCATGGGGCCTCCTTGTCATGAAAAGCGTGGTCTGCCATAGGCATAAGCCGAGAAGTTATTAGGTACGCATTCCGTACCTGGATTTCATGCTCATCACCAATTCAGGTTAACCATCGAGGTCGTGTCAATCACCCTTTGGTGGTGAAATTGAGTTTCCCGTACACGATAAACCAGTGTTTGGCTTCGTCAATTGCGGCTGGAGGTCTGCACACAGACGGGTCTCCAAGGACTAGAGAGAGCTTTATATCGTTGTGATCATGGATATGTTTTCTATAATGTTTAATCTCTTTGGTGGATGATCTCATGATAGTAACCTAAAAAGACTTAAAGATGAGTGGATACGCGGTTTCGTTATAAAATCCGAAATACGCATGCCTCTTCAACGAAGCTACAATAGCCATGGCCCAAATTTTGTAGATGAGAGTGTAGCTAGGCCAACGAAGTTACGAAAGGACTTCTCTAATGGGCTATACAATGTGCTGCACTACATATTTCTCCGTCCCACTTTAATAGTCCGCCTCAGTTTACCATGATAAAACTAAATAAGACTATTAATGTGGGACGGAGGAGTATGTACTATCTTCTCTATCTAGCATTTTTAGAGAATTTATTACAGCCGACTCCGTTGAGTTCTTTGGTTCTAGGCTTCTAGCTGAGACCTGAGTTAAGTCTTATGATGGCAAACAGGCAAAGTACACTTGAAATGATGAGAAATGGAATGGCGACTAGCTAGCCAATAAGCCATTATGAAATGTAGTCATTGTAACATCTCTTGAACTTTTACTTTTTGCAATAACAAGCTCTAAACTATATAATGGTGTCCATTCCAAAACACGTACGCTAGGGTTATAAGTTATGTTGCAATTTGGGTGTTGCATGTAACAAGTTCAAAGCAGTTACGAATTGCATTATATCGTCCTTAAGCTTCATGGGGATGGAAGGACAATGGGTTTCGCATTTTCTATGTAATTTCCGTAGTTGTTGTTTCCCCCCTCTTTCTTACCAGCCATCAAACATTACGTAGCCATCAGAAATACCGTATCTGTAATTGAGTGCAGGCCTGTGTATGCTGATCTATCTAGATTTTGAAGTTTCAACAACTAAAGCGCGTAGGCGCCATCCAATTCGCAGTACTCGAGTATACCACCACTTGGGAGCAATGTCGCCATTGCAATGTCGGAGCTGATCCCAGCATTTCTAATTTCTTGGCAATGCCAGTGAGCTCATGGTGAACTCCGTGTAAAAGGAGTTTTCCTTGCAGATCAATGGTACTGGAGCAGTTGAGATCTTTGCTTGACAAAGATGGACTTGGTAAGCATCACAATGTCACGTATTACACACCGTAATGCTTGGGCACAACTGAAGTCTCAAAAACTTTGATTAATCCTGCGTTAAACCAAATGATCATGACTGAAGTTTTTGATTTTTCACGCTTAAGCTTAGATGGATAACAACCACTAGTTTAAGATGAAGAGATACGTAGATCATCAATTGCACCTCAACAACTGGATTTGGAGAGAAAAGAGGGAGCAAAGGTAGTCAATTACAAGGCATGTCTGCTTCAAAGTGCGGTAGTTTGATGAGTGATGAATAACTGTAAGCGACTACATACCTTGTCTAGCAATTCAGCCTAGCATCACTAGCTTGCAAAAAGTGTTAGGGTAAGGGTTAGCAATTGGTGCTCAATCACGTGGTGGACCTGGCTGGACGTAGCGTCATCGAACAACAGATATTGAAGATGTGCACCCATTATGCTGCGCTCGCTAGTCCACTCTTATACACATATGCCATGAAGAAATATGTAGCATTTTCAGCATCAATGTGTTTTAACAACTGAATGGCAATTAGCAACCAAAACAATTCTTACAATCAATGAATGGCAATTTGTTAACAATTGAATGGCGATCAAAACAGAAAACAATGCGAAGATTTTTATTCACTTGTGTGAAATTAAAGCAGATGATCAGCTAACTCAAAGTGTGGAGACGCCATATATGGGAGGGACAAGGAATGAGATAAAGTCTGATAATGGAATTGCAAATAGCTAAATATGCAGAAACTAAGTGCAATTGACTGTTGCAGGACAGCAATAACGCAACAATAGCAAGTAGGTGGTGTAGCAGCAATAGCAAGTAGGGCAAGCGTTTGTCTCGAGCCACATCGTAAGGCCTACGACATCTCATGCCATGTGCAATTCACCCACTCCCCTTATACAACGCGCTTTCTACCTTTTATCCTTCCTTATAAATACCAATTAATATCAGACTCATTAGTGTAATTGTCTCACCATGGCTAGTCATGCAGCTCATGTTACCATTTTTTTCTTTCTATTGCTAGTGTTGGGGGTAAGTTGTACTGCTAGGTCCCTGATGACCTTTGAGGCAGCACCGTATTATGGGACAGGCCATGGCATCGGCGGCGGTAGTGGATCAGGTGGTGGTTATGGAGGCGGTGCTGGTGGTGAGCATGGTGTAGGGTTTGGTGGGGGTGGGGGTGGCGGTAGTGGTGGAGGTAGTGGTTATGGTACTGGAGGAGACCATGGTATTGGTTATGGAGGTGGTGGTGGTACCGGTTCTGGGGCTGGCTATGGAGGTGGTGCCGGTGGGTACGGTGGCGGCGGAGGCAGTGGGGGTGGCAGTGGTTATGGCGCAGGCTATGAGCATGGTGGTGGCTATGGCACTGGTGGCGGAGGTGGTAGCGGTGCTGGTGGTGGTTATGCCGCAGGAGGAGGAGCTGGTGGGTCCGGTGGCTATGGTGGAGGAGGTGGTGCGTATGGCGGTGGTGGTGGCGGCGGAAGTGGAGGTGGTGCAGGTTACGGTGGTGCCGGTGGCGAACATGGCGGAGGCTATGGTGGGGGAGAGGCTGGCGGTTATGGTGCGGGAGGAGAACATGGTGGTGGCTATGGAGGAGGTTCCGGCGGGGGGAGTGGCGGAGGAGCTGGTTATGGTGGGGCCGGAGGTGAACAAGGTGGTGGCGGTGGGACTGGCGGTTATGGTGAGGGAGGAGAACATGGTGGTGCCTATGGTGGAGGGGGCGGCGGTGGAAGCGGAGGTGGCGCTGGCTACGGTGGGGGCGGAGGGGAACATGGAGGTGGCTATGGGAGTGGAGGGGGCAGTGGCAGTGGGGGTGGTTACGGGGCCGGAGGAGAGCACGGTGGCGGATATGGAGGAGGAGAGGGCAGCGGAGGCGGTGCTGGTGGTGGCTATGGTGTTGGCCACAATGGCAACTTGCCCTAGTATGAAGAATGAAGTGCAGTCTTCTTCCTTTTCAGCAGTGTACGTAGGGAATGGAATAAGCATGCATGGGTTTGGACTCGAGTCTAATGATTTACTAGTACTATTATGAGGTTTCCATTTGATCTAATATTGCTGGTTTCTAAAATGTAAGCAATAAATCAACGACAAGGTGAGATCTTGCGTATGTCAAATTGCCTAATTGTTGTTATCGGCTATGGAAATATATATATACAGAGACTTACATGCGCATGAACCTTTAATTCACAAATGACTTTCATGCAGCTAAAACAATGTTCCTTGCGGCGTAATGACTAAGCAACCACTAAACAAAAATGCAATAAGCACTATCTGTACTCACGCGAATTTTTATCTAATTGCATGAATAATCAATTATAAAGGGTAGTTATCAAAGGGGAAAGATTGGTAAAGGGTGTCTGCTGCAATGTTGGTCTCCCTAATGGGGAGGGCAGTGATGAGATCGTTGGTTTGTATGCTTCAACTTGTAAATTTTTATTATGTTATTGGTCAATGGAGTAACAATTTGATAGGTAAGAATATGTTTTTTTTGTTTGATAAAAAGAACTCCCAAACCATAATTCAGCTTAAATGTATGACTATCAAACTATAATTAATATCAAATAAAAGAACTTATCAATATGATTGGGTATAGCCCTCAAACACACAATTCTCAAATTCCCATTATCTACATTTATCATCATCTTTTCTTGTTGAAGATTAGCCCCTCCTAGGACGGGTTCGGAGGTCCCAAGCTCAAAAAACTAAATCCTTCGTTTTCCCCTAACACTTGCTATGAGAAAAAGATAACCCACCTAGTGAGACCCCTCTCTATCATAGGCTCCTCATGCAAAATCAGAAAATCCTCACTACCATCCCAATATTCCGCAGCACTCTCTCCATGGTAATGTAAAGCCCACTCTAACTGGGCCTGAAATCAAATAGGCCCAGTTCTAGTCTCATTAATTCACCGAAATTCAGCCCAGTCCACACTCCCACAGGCCAGAAGTCAATTTCTTTAATACTCCTGGAGTAGAAAATTCGAAAAACGGAAATCCCTTTGCCGCCTCCTGGCGCGAGAAAATTCGAAAAAAGCCCCCAAAACCCAAATCCCTCCGCCGCCGCGCCACCAAATTCCCCATCAAATTTTCAAATTCCCACCCCTGATTTATCCCCTCAATCCCTTCCGATCCCCAAATTCCATGGCGGCCCAAGGGGGCAGCCCTTTCCTCCCCGGCGAGCCCAAGGTTCTTGCCAATTCCGCCGACGAGCCGCCCCCCGCTCAATCGGCTCCTTCAGTTCTTGGTTCTTTGGGTGATGACCACCACCCTCCCCCGCATTCTCCGCCTTCTGTTCCGGAATCTGTTTCGGCTCCCGTCTCCGCCTCCGATGCTGAAGATGCAAGAATTGTGCGTGATTTGTTCTTCGTTAATTCTGGTTTTTGTCAAGTTATTGTTGATTATATGTTTGTGATATCTTTGATTGATGTATGTGGCAGGGAGCTGGTCTTGAAAATTTGGGGAATACTTGCTTCTTGAATGCCGTTCTGCAGAGCTTCACCCATAACGTCCCGCTTCTGGAGAGTCTCAGATCTTGCGGCCACCCGTCACCCTGTCCTCGTAACTTCTCCCTCACTTTCTTTTCTTTTGATTTTTTTTTGGATTTTAGATTGGCGTTGGGTGAGGAATTGAAAAAAGGCGGCAAATTTGTGAACTTGGGCATTTGAATTGCAGGGGATGAAGAGTGTTTCTGTATTATATGCGCTCTGCGTGAACACATTGAGAACTCGCTTGCTGCGTCTGGTGCAACAGTTAGGCCTGAGAAACTGGTGGACAATTTGAAGTGTATCCTTAGCTAGAATCTACAAATATTGGCTTTTGTTGTGACTAATTACAGCTCTGTTAACTTTCTCGACAAAGAAGTCTGCATCTTGCATCTTTTGCGTCATTTTTCTTGCTGTTTTGATGATTAGTAACTTGTTTGATTGTTTGTTAGTAACTCATTACACCCGTCCACTGATTTGTTTGCCTTGTTCATTTTTTTTGTATGATTATTTACTACGTTATGCTTCAATAGCTTTCTCTGGGGCGGGTGATAATGTAAGTGCTCCATTGTATGTAGGTCTTTCTACTGCGAATTAATGTTCCTCTTAATTTTTTGAAGTGAATAAAGCAGTGAGAAAGTTGTTTGCAGCATACCCATTGTTTCGTCTCACTTCTGTTAACAAAAATCTCACGACAAATAAAGTATGGCAATTAGAACATGATTAGATACATTTGTTATTTTACATTGAAGTGTTATTTTTCGGGGATGGAATTTTTTGTTTGGTGATTGTTTATTTTAGTTGTCTGTGGGATTTTTACACCATTTTCTTTATAGCAAGGAAGATTTTTTCTGCATGTCTGTCTTATTTTAAAATTTTGGTTTCTTGACCTTGTAACTACTAGACATATCCTCATCTTTTCAAAAGGATCAACAAGAAGATGCTCATGAGTTTCTACAGTGCATGCTGGACCGGCTTCATATATGCTCTGTGGACTCAAAAAGAAATGAGAAGGCCTCATCTTCGGAAGACAGTAGTTTTGTAAAGGAAATATTTGGGGGTCGACTTAGAAGTCAGGTTTGACTCTTAAGAAATCCTATCTTTTTTTTAACCTTCATCTGGCATAGGTACATTTTACCTTACATTCTCTTTGTTGACTGCATCTTTTAGCTTAAATGTTGCAACTGTGGTCACTCTTCTGATACATATGAGCCTCTTACTGACCTGAGCTTGGAGGTTGAGAATGCCGATACGTTGCTGGATGCTCTCAAAATGTTTACCCAGGTAGAAACGATTGGAGTCCCCGATGCAAAATTCACCTGTGAGAACTGTAAAATGGAAGTAAAGGCAGAGAAGCAACTGACTGTGGACAAGGCCCCCACAATTGCCACTTTTCATTTGAAGAGATTTAAAAATGATGGTTCATATGTTGAGAAGATCAATAAGGCTGTTGACTATCCTTTAGAACTTGACTTAAGCCCATTTCTCACCAATCCCAGCAATCATGGAGTGAGCTTTCTTAACTTAATTTTTTTTTTTAACTAAGGCTCTAATATAGTAGTTTTTAGTCTGTATTTAAATTGCAAGTTTATTAATTGCAGGAATTGAAATACGACTTGCATGCTGTAATTGTGCACATGGGCTATTATTCTTGTTATGGTCACTACATCTGTTATATTCGTTCCTCCCCATATTCTTGGCATCGGCTGGATGACTCGGAGGTATTATAACTTTCTGAATTGTCTATATGGTGTACAAGGATATGGAATTGCTAGTCTTTTGGAAATCAGGATAAATTGGTCTTAATTAATGGGTGTTTGGTTGCAGGTTACAAGGGTTTCTGAAGAGAGTGTTTTGTCTGAGAATGCTTATATACTATTCTATGCTAAGAAGGAATCACCTTGGTTTTCAAGCTTCGTGGAAATGCAATTAAGACCATGCCTTGGTGTTAAGAGTAGCACTTCACCTAGATCTGTCTTGGATGATGCCGAAAGTGATCCTGCACCAACTTCTACATATGGAATTGACCATAAAAGGCTGTTTGAGAAGAACAGCTCAGATGAGCACAAGTTGAGTTTGCATCCAGAAAATTGTGATATCAGAAGTGCTAACCTTGACAGCAGTGCAAAGACAAGTATTGCTAGATGTGAGCCGTCTGTCAAACCCCCAAGCCCTTCTGATCCAAAGGGGATTCATTGCTTTTCTCCAACTACACCCCCACGATCTCCCAGCCCTGAGGCAGTTTTTGATCAGTTGACAGGTGAGTATTTTGTAGTCATATAGGCAAGAAAGTTGTTTTGTTTTTTGCTATCTTCATATCAACTTAGTACCAGTTATGTTATAGCCTTTTTTTTTCTTTTGTGAGTGCCTAGTCAGATCTCTCATTATTCAAGCACGTATCCCCTTGGTTCTTCCTCATCTCTAAGGAGTATCGACTAACTGTTCAAACTATGATTTATGAGCTTTTTCACGGAGTTTTCAAGCGGTAATATTGGGTTTGTTTCTTGGTTAAGAACTGTTCAGTTTGCAAACAAGACATATTTGTATATTATCCCTATCTGTTTGAAACACGTTGTGCATAATGTATCTCTTACATTTTATTGGTTTTCCTTCCTCTTTTATGTTTTAGAATTGCTTTGATAATTTCTTCCTGTTATAAGTCTTCGTTGCATGCATGTTTTACATATACTGGTTTTGATATAAGTTTGGTCTGCAAATCTTTCTTGGTGAAATACCCATTGCTACGGTATGAGATGCATTTTCACTTCCATCCATCAGTGTTCCAGCGTGTGTTGGTATGCCAAGCCGCTTCATGTGTGTGAAGTTGTAATTTGAGGACCAGGAGTTCACTTAGAGGCGCTTATACTATTTTATATCATTGCTTTCATGTCACAATTCAGTATAAATTTTGTGGGTTAATGATGCAATGAAATTGGCAGGTCTACGACATCTGATGCTAAAATGTGGCCCTAAAACTAAGGTCCGTGAACAGGATGAAAAGCCTGCAAACAAATGTGCTGAGAATGTCCAGCCAAAGTCATTGAATAGAGTTTTGAGAACCATGCCTGCTAACAGGAGGTCTGCGCTAATGTCTTACCTTCCCTCTCCAAGGAAATGCCAGACAGAGGAGACCCTTCGCTCAAACAAGAGACGGCGACTACTGGATCGGGAAAATGGCCATGCCATCCATAGTTCAATCTTCAGCCCTATACGGAGATATGCTGCTTAGGGCCTTTAAGGATTGTCTCAGCTGATTAGTTATGTTCCCTCCTTTCCAGTGTGCATGTTGTCTTTGGTTACTCGCAGACTTGTATGGATGAGTCCTGCATCACAATCCGGGCTTTGGCATATCTCTCAGGATGAAGATCTGGCAGATCCAGCCTCATATGGATGATAAAGCCTAAGTGGAAATATCCATTTCTAAATGCTGATACAATCATGTATATTACTTTGTATCGTACTGTAGAAACAATCTGTCTTATTGTGGAAATAAAACAAAGAGCTCTCCAGGGAAAATTCATGGCAGTCAATTTTGCAGGCTGAATTAGCTTTTTCTAAAAAATACTTGAAAATAATTTCAACAATGTCTTTCAATAGAACATGCGTACTTAAATCCAGTGTATATTCTGATTTATTGTATTGTAGCATTGGATTGCTCTTTCAGAAGAGAATGGGAGGATCATTGATGAAGTTAAAGCTTCCTTCCGTTGCTTTCAGACCATAAGCTTTAATTTTACTCTTCGAAATGGAAATTGCAAATGAAAGGTAAAGTGGTCACGTCTCAATATCCTTAATTACATTCATTTAAAAAAATTTAATATCCAAACATATTTTACACTCATCATGAAAACTAATGAATTTTTTCATCAGAATTTGCTTCTACTCTTTCACTATCCCGAGTCCTGACAACTCCTGGGAGTTAAAGGGCCTGAGTGAGTAGGTTGTGAATTATAAATCTGGTTGGGAGAAAGGTTGGTATTGCAGCCGTTTGCCTGAGAAATTATTAGGTACGGGTCTTTACGGGAAACTCATGCTCATTACCAAAGGTGATTCCTCTCGGGCTAAACTGAGGGCCCACAAATTGATTTCGTGTCAATCACCAATTGGTGATGAGCATGAAATTTAGGTGTACCTAATAACTTCTCCGTTTGCCTGGGGCGGTAACTAGCATCTGAAAAACTCACGTGCGAGAGCCCAATGGAGCGACATATCGTAGATGCAATGATCATATATACAGCCATGGATGCACATGACAACCATGTCTGTCTAGGCTGCTGGGCAATCACTGTTCTCGCCTTGGCCGGGTCCGTCCCTTCCGTCCGGCCTCCACGCCTTGTCCTTTTCTTGCCCACTTGGCAATTGGCATGTCGAAACAAATCACTATTAAGCACATGCTTCTCCTGCTGCCATGTCAAAATCTGCGAAATTGTGATCATGATCACATAGTAGCATGCAACTTGCATTGTTTAATTTATATGTTTTTTGGCCAATTCATTCTTTCTTATAGGTCCAATACTGGAATTTGGTCTAGTGATATTTTGCTTTCATTTAGTATTGTCTATACAAAATTTAGTTTTCTGAATATTAAAATTCGATGTGACTTACAAAGAGAAATTTAAAGTGGAGAGATTAAATCACCTTTAGCTAGAGAACACTGCCCCCGCGCTTTCTCTACATAGAGGGCACCGTGTATCTACCGTTAAACTTAGTTCATTTTGCAAACGCCAAATGGGACTATTAGAGCGTGACTGGGGGAGTATATGTAATTGCGCAGGCCTCTCTTACACAAGAAAAGAAGAAAGAAAACAAGCTTGAGAGTGTTTTATCATGCGTGTGTTTGGTGAATAATTCGATCAGTTAGGTCCATGTGATTCGCTTAATGCGGAAAAAAATGAAAATCATTTAGCACTGATGTGAAGCTTGCTTCTTCTACCCGTTCATTCATCTGGATGAAGGATCTTCCAGAGTGTGGATCTGGTTAACCGACCAGTAGAGTCCCTTTAATTCCCATATCTTTTTCACGTCGCTACCAAATCAAAACATGCATTGATCGTCAACCTGCTGGAAAATGTGCAATTTACGCCGACAGTTTCATGGTCATTGGGTTCAGACGACCGATATCGTCGATATGCATGGGTGACATTTGTGGCCTTCAAATGATGATAATTTTAACTTTGAATGTGAGCTCATACAACGTGGCCAATTGCAACCTTCGTCGTTTGTTGCTCCATTTGCTCAATGGTGATTGGTGTGAGCTTACCATGAGACTGGAAGAGTCTGAGCTTTGTTTTTTATCAACTGTGCTTTATACGCTACATTTTCCCCCACCACTGAATATGAAATGGTTTTCAGGAAAATGGTCCGAGCCTTTAGCTGCACTCTGATTTTGAAAAATATTCAACTTATGTTCCTTTCTATAGAAGAAGTTAACAAGTGTCATATCTCGAATATGTGCTTGGCGCATGGCGGGTTGCGTTATTACAACCTGCCTTAGCCTATATGGTGACCAACGTTTGAAACCCATGAAAGTGGTTGTTGTTTATAGCGAGTAATTAAACAACAATTATTTTTTGGATATTTTTATACTAGCATTTTTAAATAATATTTTGAACACCAAAAGCCTATCAACTTTCGAAAATGATAGTATAAAGTAGTTTAATTATTGCCAAAAAATGGATCTGCTTAATGATCCTTTCTGAGGTCTGATGCAGGATATATACGAGAATGTTACAACTTAGATGCTGTTCATCACATCGTAGAGTTCGTTAGTGTGATGTATCACGCATGTCTGGTTTAGAGGAAATTAGATGAAGATCAACCCTCTGATATAAGTTAGCTTTGATCATTCTGCAACCATTTTTTTTAAAAAAACTAAAGGCTAGAACCAGGCTTTGAGCCTGCTATTGTTTTCCATTATACAAAAAGATGTATCCAGACTCAAAAGCTCTGCTCAAGTTGGATCAAATTTACAAGATCAAGCTAATTGGTTTGTTTCCCTAAAGCAGTTGATGTATCATTCTTTTCATTCCATACGATAAATTTGATACACAAAGTAATTAACTAGCCAACGTGTTAATCTTACTGCATGCTCCTATTAGTTTATTCATATAATTTTAATTAACAGCCGCCTAAAACTAAACACTTATTAGCTCTATATAAGAAGACATGCGTGAGTATTGACCAAAAAGAAAATAGAAAAGCGGTTCGCGATAACTGATAACTAACAGTTCTATTATTTCATTAGCTGGTCATCTCTTTAACTAATTCAGAGATTAAATGGTTGTTAGGTAACGTCGTTATGACCTGTGATCTGTCTTAGAATAAAGCTGTCGATCCCTTTGGAATATCTGGCGGCTGCTAGAGAGCCAATAAGAAAATGTTCTCAGAAGCTCGAAAAAACCTGGTTAGGTTCCATGAACATCTCAGGTACAAAACAACGATAAATACATTCTAAATCAAGCCGACAGACGACAGTGACATTGAATCATTAATAACGTGTTCATTTGCAATCACCCCTTTTTTTCTTCTAGTATAAACATGGAATCATTTTTTCCAAAAAAACATACAAGCATTTAATACTACCCCTTCTACAGACATGGTTATCCCAATTCCCAAAGTAACTTCACGCTGCCCATGTACGACTCAATGGTATTCACTAAAACCTAAATTTACATCTAATGTTCAAAATAGTACTCCCTCCGTGGTTTAGATGATCTATCTGACAGGAGCTTTTTACGTCTGACCTGGCGCCAAACACGGGTTTCTCATATTACCCGGAATCACTTTCTTCCTTCCATATGACCCAAAAAATACCCAAAATGCCCTTAAGTTTAGGTATAAGCCACCCACTCTTTGGTTTTCCATATTACCCGGAAAGGGAGCGACTACCCGGAAAAGTTGTCGTTAGTCAGAGAAGAAGGCGTTCCGTCCGGCCTCTCTGCCCATATCATCGCCGGCGCCGGCGCCGTCGAACTCCGGAAAGGTCATCTTCGCGGCAACAAGCAAGAAAACGAGCGGGAAAGATCGGGTATTGGAAAACAACTTCAACGGAGGCAAGGTACATCGAAAAAACTGTGATGGTGAAGTTAAAATACGACGATTTCTATCATGAAAGTTGGTTCCAGAGAAGAAAGTTGAGAACTTAGCAAGTTTCCAACTATTGTTACAGTCGTGTCGTCGACAACATGACTGTAACAATAGTCGTGTTTGATGAAACACGACTCATAGACGTTGCTTTTCACTCATATACGGTTTTCAATATATCGTGTCTCACGGATATTTAACTTATTTTGGTATTTTAATGGCAGATACGGATGGAGAAGATAGTTCTTTGTTTACACTACGATGGAGTTTTGACAAATTCTGATAAGTACGTGGGCGGGAAACGGAAGCTCCTGCCTATAGATACACGAGAAAAGTACCTGGAACTGTTGCAGCTAGTGGAAGAAAGATTACCGCTTAAGTCTACATCTGGTACATTAACTTTGTCATATCGTGTTGACTCTGAAGAATACACATTTCTCCTTGAAGACGATAAAGACGTGGAGTCAATATTTATACTTCACAAGAGCAAGCAAGGCACAAATGGACTACTCCGCCTGTACGTGGAGTGGACTTCTACGGGCAATAACATGGAGACTTCGACTTTCAATAAGGAAATAAATGCCAATGCAAATAAGGAGGAGGAGAGGCTACCAGAGGCAGAAGTGAGGCCGGCCAGTAAGACACCGCCGGAGAGGCCGTCCAGCCCAGGCAATAAGACACCCGCATTAGCAGTCGAAGGAGGAAGAGATGGAGACTATGCGAGGTAAGACTTCTAAGGCGCGGATACAGGGAAGTCGTGTGCTATTATAGTTGACTATAATAGTACACGACTAAAAATTTTATCGTGCCGTATTGAACACGACTATATACCTAGTCGTGTTGCATAGTACACGACTATAAATCAATTCGTGTTGCATAAGACAATACCTCATAGTACGTGCTATCGTTTTCTCAAGTCCATTGATACATCTTTTTTCCCGCAGTTTCGGAGATGGAGAAGAAGGTGAAGATGAAGAAGAAGATGAAGATGAAGATTCCAGTCCAGATGAAGAAGAATTGTTGGATGAAGATGAATTACCGTGGTCTGCAGATGAGTGGGATGAGCCTCTTACAGTACCACATTTCAGCCAGCCAGATCACATGGGAACATCGACTTCTAGAGGTCCCACGGCAGGAGACACATGTAAAGGGAAATCTGTCGCGTCGGAGGACGATGACTATCTCAATATTGAGGGTGATGGTGGTTGGGATTGGGGTACCTATTCTGCACAGGCCGGTCCTTCAAAACATTGTGAAGAGGAGACGATGTTGACCGGAAGTTTGCAAGCAGAAGACTACGAGGCACAACTTACCTTAGGGGCTAGATTCGAAAGCGTCAAGCAGTTCAAGATGGTTCTAACTGATCTGGCAATCAAGAGGAAGTTCATGTTCAAAGTAGCGGATGAGAGCAAGGACACATTCGCTGCAACATGCAAGGTTTCGGGGTGCAAGTGGTACATACGAGCGTCGAACAGACTTGATGGAGTCAGTGTAACAAGGAGGGAAGAGCGGCATACATGTGACACTTCTCTAAGTTTGAAAGATCATCCATTGGCTTCTCACCTCTGGATTGCGAGGAAGTGTCATGGCCTCCATAAGGATTCAAACTCCATAAAAATCTCAAATATCCAACAATACATTGAGAAGCATTGGGGCGTCACAGTCAACTATAAAAGGGCATGGAGGGCGAAAGAGGAATTGATCCGATTGATCGATGGCAACCCTGAAGACGCATATCGTATTTTGCCACATTACGGAAGGGAATTAGAGCGGTTTAACGCAAGTACACATGTGGTCATAGAAAGATCAGCTGATATACCTGATATCCCAATTGAGTTAGACGGCTACGACTTCAGACGTGTGTTTTGGATGTTCGGCCCGGTCGCAAGAGCATTCCGAAGAACACTGAGACCGTTGCTCACGCTTGATGGAACATTCCTAAAAGGAAAGTACCCTGGAGTATTATTGGTTGCTACAGCAATCGACGGCAATCAACAATTAATGTGTCTTGCATATGCAATTGTCGATAAAGATAATATCAAAACGTGGTAAGTATAGAAGCAGGAAAGACGACTATTCTAACAGTCATGTTTTGGACGACACGACTGGGCACACATTCGTGTCTTCGAAAACATGACTACTCATACAGTCATGTTTTGTTTTTACATGACCTTATAACAACCTGAAGCATTCTGTGTTTAATATGCTTGTCTCTCACTTGTACAGGACGTGGTTCCTCACTTTACTAAAATATTTTCTCTTTACGGACCCCCCGGCCTCCCTGGACACTATTGTCTCTGATAGACAGAAGGGCCTTCTAAGAGTGGTCGCCGATGTCTTTCCCGAGGCTCACCATGGGTTTTGCCTAAGGCATATGGCCGCAAATATGCTTAATACTTGGAAGGATAAGTACCTGAAGGAACTTCTATTCCGAGCTGCAAAATGCTTCAGGAGACCAGAATTCGATGCAACGATGGAGAAGATGAAGGAACACAATGAGGCGGCCTGGAAATATGTTGACAATATTCCGAAAACACATTGGGCGAACGTAGAATATCCGGGTAAAAGGTACGGCACTCTCACATCGAACGCATCAGAAAGTGTAAATAATATGCTTCTAAAGGCAAGGTTTTGGCCAATAACTCGGTTGATCGAGCAAACGCGGGCGACCACAAGCGTCCATTTTCAGAGACGCCGAATAGAAGCAGAAGGGCTACCGACTCCGTTAACAAAATATGCACAGAATCATATCAATCAGATGAGGAATCAGAGTGCTGGAACAGTTCGAGTTCAACCGCTATCATTACGGCAGTTTGAAGTGACATCTTTATACCATGTGGTAAGCATACATTCGTTTTCTATAAGATACGACTATAACAAAGTCATGTCGACGAATACACGACTACTCATACAGTCGTGTCGTCTCATGCACGACTAGTCATACAGTCGTGTCTTCGACGACACGAGTATTCTTGGAAGACACTGATGTTGTTCATGTTGTCGCATCAGGATGTTGTTGACCTTACGAATAGAACCTGCACATGTGGCTTCTTCCAGAGCATGGGACTTCCATGCAAGCACGCCATGGCATGTATTGATGAGAGGAGTCTAGAAGCGGTAGAATATTGTGAGAAGTGGTACTGCACAAGTACGTACCGCAGCACGTACGAAGAAGTAGTCTTCCCTACTTTAGACAGAAGTCAGTGGGGAAATTACGAGGTTTTATTTAAATGCGAACCGCCCAGGCTTGAAGCTCCAAAGAAGGGCAGGAGAAAGACAAAGAGAATTGAGTCACAGCCCGAGCCACCTGCAAGGCCACGTTCGAAATGTGGGAATTGTCGTGAAGTTGGTCACAACCGTACAAAGTGCACCAACAGCCCGGTTCCGAAAGAAAATCGGACGCGCAGGAAACGAACACTTCTGCAACAAGGCAAACTAACTACGAACGAGACATCGCATGTACGCCGCTCCGGCTTACCTCAGGCCCCACCATTCTTCACTTAGGATGTAGTCAAATTCTTGTATAACGCATATTAACTTCTACCGAAATGTACGCCTGTAAAGATAAAGAAAGGAAGAAATGAAAAACAATCTTTCGACACGACTATCTTTCGACACGACTATCTATACTGTCGTGTATTGTGAAACACGACTATATATAAAGTCGTGTTCCATCAGAGATGATTATATACGTAGTCGTGTTGTATCAGAGACGATTATATACGTAGTCGTTTTGCATCAGAGACGATTATATACGTAGTCCTGTTGTATGATGGCCGTATTCAAAGTCATGCTTGCGATATTTTGTCTACATCTGGTGTGAGTCAAAAAAAGAATTGGAATTATTTGAAAGAGAACTGTACAACAAGGTGTCAAAAATGAATTCGAATTATTTGAAAGAGTACGGTATTTACAGCAAATGCACTTTGTACATTAAAATAATGTGAATAAAATGAAATCCAGTTTATTCTTTATCCGGAAGCCGCATAAAACCCGCAACTGTGACGGCATCTTTTGTGCCTTGTCCGGAATCGTCGTCAAACTCGCTGTTAATAACCCCCCCAATCAAGGTTGAAGCGATGACTGGTCGCCACAGTCGTATAATTGTGGACTGATCAAACTCCGGTGGGTTGACATTGGACGCCAAATGCGCGACGTACATCATGATGAAGATGCCACAGTCTTTCGAATTCTGTTGCCACGGCGCTTTGGCTATCTGAGTCATCTTCCAGTCTAGCAAACCAAACCACCCCAGCTTGCCTGCCATCACAACGTTCATGAACTGCGTGAATTTGTCAGCAGCTTTTCTGTGATGCAGATATAATTGGGATCTGCCAGACAGCGGGTTGTAGACATGGAATTCCGTATCGGATATCGGTATCGTATCGGTCAGCTTAAGAGACAAAATATCGGAGATATATCGGAGATATTTGTAAAAAAATATCGGTAGTCAAAAACTAGTTTTTACCATATAATTTCATAATTTAGCTTCTAAAATGAGTTATATCAATTTAGACAAAGCAATGATTTTAAAATATGCATATTAGGATGGGAAACAAGTGGGAAAGTTAATTTTTTCCCCTTTTTTTTAAAAAAAAAATTTTTTTTTCGAAAATATTATTTTATTATTAAATAGCGATATATCGGTCCGAAACCGATATATCGGCGATATTTGAAAAAAAAACAAAAAACGATATTTGCCCGTCTCGTTTTATCGGGTGGGGCCCGATATCAATATATCGCCGATATAGAATTCCATGGTTGTAGAAGCGCCATACACAGTGCGGGAAATGGACATACACGAGGCAGAAGTGGGAGCCGATGCGGATTGGGAAAAATGCGTAGAACATGTTCTTGTTCAAGCCGTCGAGCATCCTCCTGAGCTTTTTAACCAATTTGGCATTATTTCCTCCTTCCTGGTGCTCCTGTGAAACCGCAAGAGAGTTAGACAACGATGCTCGTAATATCATACTTAATTACTTATCACTCCTTATGCAGGGAACACTTACGTTGTCGAATATCTCTTTGAATGCGTGGCAACCAAAAAATGCCCACGGATATTTCATCCGGTTTCTGTCATTGCGCTGGCTCAACAGACTTAAAAACGCATCTATAACCTATGGAAAAATATCCACAGGAGTCATTACACTCGAAGTAAGGCAATATACAACTTCCAATTAAAAGTCGATTATTCTATATATACGATTTTCATGATAGTCGTGTCGTCGATAGATACGACTATGCGTATAGTCGTGTGTTGCGAAGACATGACTAGGCGCAAAGTTGTGTCTTCGAATACCGACTTTACGTCAACAAAAACATATGAGGAGCATAGGTTTACTTACATTGGTGTTTATTTCTGTTGTTTGTAGGAGGGATACATAGTCGTCATCACATAGCGTGGGGATTGGATAAGCCTTCCTTGGATTGGCGATCCATCCATCTATTGCCACTCTATCCCGCTCTAACAATACCCCCATGTCGAAGCATAACTCCAAATCGGCATAGTTGTCGGGGAGTGCAATTACAGACTTAGACTTTTGAGGGGTTAGGAGGACATCGACATCAACCGGCTGGGATGCGGTTAAGCCAGTGCCCTCCGCCACCTCCTCCTCCTCCTCAGCCTCCTCTTCCTTCACCTCCTCCGTCTTCTCCTCCTCCATCGCCTCTTCGTCGGCCTGCACCTCCTCCTCCTCCTCCTTCCCCTCCTCCTCCTCCCCCTCCTTCTCCAGAACATCCGCCTTCTTCTCCTCTTCCTCGCCATCCCCGTCCTTCACATCCTCCTTGACGGTTTCGATATCCGACTGCTGTAAGGAAGAGATGACCTCATCGATGATAGAGGTCGCTTGTCGATCGGATATGGTTTGTTCGGAGTCGGCTTTCGGCTGAGGGGACCTATTCCTTCTTTCCTGCTCCTCCGCCATTCTCCGTATATGGTCATCTTCCCTAATCCTCTGCAATTCCCTCTCGGAGACAGTCCTCATTCGCTTTCTTACCACTACACCAGGGGGGAATAGGTCCCGTCTGTACGTCGGACGGGACTCGACTTCTGCACGCTCCATATCTTCGTTGAATTCTGGTTGGAGCTTCTTCAAAAACAACTTGGCAGAGGATCTCTTTGTAGCCCGTTCAATCTTGTCTTCCTCATCCGCGCGTTTGATGGGAGCTAAAATGACATTTTACTTATTCGTGTCAGTAGTAGCAGCATGATAAAAAACATAGTCGTGTTGTATGAAACACGATAAACCACATAGTCGTGTATCATTAAACACGACAAATATAATAGTCGTGTACCATGGGGCACGAAAAAATAAATAATCGTCTACAACTTACCTTTACCCCATTTCATCGAATCCAGATGTGACTTCCTTGCCAGCTCCTTTGTCCGCATACCAATCGGAGTGTTCTTCATATGCTCCTTGTCACGGGGCCGCTTCTTTGGCTCCATCTGATGCACCGATGACTTCTTTGGCTCCATTTGGGGCCGCTTCTTTGGCTCCTTCATCGGCTCTTCAGTCATCTCCTCTTTAGGATGCTTAAAGATCTGACCTTCTAACAGCATTGACGCTGAGGCGGCAAAGGCCTTCATAGAGTGGAGAACCTCTCGCAGAGGTCCAACTCTCCTTCCCATCTCCTCATACGAAGACAGAGCTATCTCAATTAGTGACTGTATGCCCTGAAGCGCACCCTCCAATCGCCCCATTGCAGTTGCAGTGGACTGGGCAGCCGTCCTCGAGGAAGTGGAGGCAGGTTGGTTGGGAGTCCTCTTGATTTCCGGCCTCTCCGGCCTCTGTCGTCGTGGAGGAGGGGCCCCTGA
Organism: Houttuynia cordata; assembly: GCA_039654745.1. Classification (NCBI taxonomy): domain Eukaryota; kingdom Viridiplantae; phylum Streptophyta; class Magnoliopsida; order Piperales; family Saururaceae; genus Houttuynia; species Houttuynia cordata. Next base: position 29,069,362 of record CM077505.1, read on the forward strand.
GGTTGACGAAGCAAGGAGAGATGCCTCTCCGGCCATGGGGCTGATTACGTCGACGAGTTCCTCCCCTACTTGAAGATTGTGGAACACTCCCGTCCAATAGTCGGCCATACGGTGCTTCTTCTGTGCACCTTTCTTCACCTCTGTAATGAGGGCCCCACTTCCTGGCCATCTTTTCGCCCGTGGACTGGTAGGGCCCATGACAGGATGGAAGATTGTTGTGTGCTCGAAAAACCAAATCTGCATAGTAAACATATGAAAACATTATAACAATGCGCGGTTGCCTTAGTCGACTATAAGTTGAACACGAATTGAACTATGGTCGTGTCGTAAACAACACGACTATATACATAGTCGTGTTCAATTATACACGACTATAAATATAGTCGTGTTCCATAAGACACGACTATATATATAGTGGTATTGTATAAGTCTTTTTTCTGATCGAAGACTGTGAATGCTGTACCTGAAGGACATATGCGGCGCCATTTAGGCATCCACCGCCCAGGCACTCTCCTTGCGATCTCGCACCCACTAGTCTGCTGGTATGGGTTATATCAGAAACCAACATCTTATGTATAGCCCTAGCCCAATTGTATGACCTCAATCTTGGGAGGTCGTCAATGTAACGGTACAAAGAGGGATGTACCGCTCTAGTGCTGTGTGGAAACAACACCGTGCAGAAGAGGAGGCAGATGATCATCCTCGCAATGTCCTCCTCTTCCATCTTCAGTTCGCCGGCGCTAAGCTTGTCTATGATTTCCTCAATGTGTGGAATTTCCGCTCTCCTCGCGGCGAAGTAGTTTCTGAAGAATTGACCTTCCGGTCGGCGTGTCAAGGAGGAGAGGACCTCAACTCTTTCGCCCTTTGCGGGCAATCCGGTGATAAGGGCAACATCTTCCTCTGTGAAATGTAGCGTCCTACCCTTGATATTGAAGACCTTCGCCGACTCATCCCAGTACCTGACCAAATGGTCGAGGAGGTTCCGAGATACAACTACGTCCTCACCTTCAAAAATGACAGCGAAACCAGCATCTTTGATCACTTGGGCACATCTTTGGTGACGCTGTAGGAGGGCCGCACACTTTTTCATCGCTCCCGGTTGACAACACGTCTTTAGCGCCGGTCGCGCATTATATGTTCTCTTCACTGGTCGGTCCATCGGAGCCTTCCTTTTCCTGCCCCTCTGATTTCGCTGTCGAGGTGCCAAGACAAAATCATGATCCTCCTCCTCTTTCGATGGTATTTCCTCCATAGACTCATCTCTTTTTTTATCCATCTGCAAGGAGTCAGGTATAGTGGTCAGTAGAAAAGTCTCCTTGGTGCAACACGAAAATATAAAAGTCGTGTCGTCGCATACACGACTAAATACAAAGTCGTGTCTATTACAGACACGACTTTATAGTTCATAGTAAAAATTTAAAATTCAAATTTCGGACCTTATGAAACTAAAATCAGTAAAGATAGTTATAACTTACCGCAGTTTAGTCGTCTGTATGTGTGTATTTCCTCGCAGGTGCCTTTCACAGTCTTCCTTCCCGTCAACTGAAGCTCAATCCGGTCAATCAGTCGGTTGCATGCAGGCGGAGGGAGCCGCGGGGGAGCTCAGAAGGTTGAAGATCAGAAATACCGTCGTATGCGCTTCAAATCGCCGCCTTTGTCCACTCTCCCTCAGTCGTGTCGTCGAAATCCAGCAGGGGGTCAGCTCGATATCGAGATGGGGGACGTGAATAGGCTCGAACTCGTCCGTGTATTCCGCCGGTTGAATCGCCGCTCCAACTCGCCGGTCGCCGGTGACGTCGCCGATGTATATCGCCGGAGAACTTCACCCTTTTTTCGTGTTGTACACAACACGCCTCTTCGCACAGTATTAGCACGAAAAAATAGAAGAAAGGGCATTTTGGGTACTTCAAGTCCAGATTCCGGGTCATATGAGATTTCACGGGAAAAACCTGGTAATATGGGAATATCAGAGTTGGCGCCAGGTAATATGGAAAAAACTCATATGACAGAGTGTTGACTTTTATTGGATAGTGGAAACTCCAACGAATGGAAGGGAGAAAAGGTAATTGAGCAAAGCATCTAAAACAAGAGTATCCTCTTTTCAAAGGGGTACATATTTTTAGTCATGGAAGGTAGAAAACAGTACTTAGGCCCTCTAAATGATTGTTTTAATATGTAAATTTATGCACCCAGCCATAAATAAAAAGCCGTTAAAACTGGCAACATACTGGTTTTCTTGCACATTTGGAACTTGAAGCAAAGGCAAGTCGGCGCTAAACCTAATAACTACTGTTATCACTTTTTATTACCACACAATCCAAGCCTCCACAGGTCATCGGAACTGAAGAATCTCTTGCACGTGGGACCTGCGCGCAGCACCTAGAATTCAATCTAAATGAAGTCCAAATTCACCCCAAATCCGCACCCCTCTGCTTCCTCTTGGTCCTCCCCGGCCTCCAGCCTCCAGCCTGCAGCCTCCTTTGAAGCTCAAGTCTTGGTCCTTGTCTCGTCTCGATCTCTCTCCATGTGATTTGGCGCCATGACGGACTACCGGTTCCCGGGCATGAATATGTGGATGGAGGACAACGCCTCCATGATGGAGGCCTTCATGGCCTCCTCCTCCGACCTCCCCTCTCCCTCCCCTTTCCTCCCCTCCTGGCCCCCTCACGCTTCCTCCTCCGCCCCCGCCCCCTCCATCTCACTCTCCCATCATCCCCCGCCGCCGCTCAACCAGGAGACGCTCCAGCACCGCCTCCAGAGCCTCATCGACACCGCCCGCGAGAGCTGGACCTACGCCATCTTCTGGCAGGCCACCGAAGATGGAGCTGGAGGTGCTTTGCTTGGATGGGGTGATGGGTACTACAAGGGCGAGCCCGACGGCGGCAAGCGTGTCCGGGCGGGAGGTGCTGCCTCTCCGAGGCAGCAGGAGCATAGGAAGAAGGTGCTCCGCGAGCTCAACGCGCTTATCTCCGGTGGTCAGCCCGGCGATGAAGCTGTCGACGAGGAGGTCACTGACTCCGAGTGGTTCTTCCTCGTCTCCATGACCCAGTCCTTCTCCAACGGTGCCGGGATGCCTGGTCGGAGTTTCTTCGGCGCAGGGCCGACCTGGCTTGCCGGCGGCGATCGCTTAGCCGCATGTGACTGCGAGCGGGCTCACCAGGCTCAGACCTTTGGCCTCCAGACTATGGTCTGCATCCCCATGGCCACCGGCGTGGTGGAGCTGGGCTCCACCGACCTCATCTTCCAGAGCACGGATCTCATGACCAAGGTGAAGACTTTGTTCAATTTCGGCAGCTTTGAGGCCGGGATCGGAGGAGATTCCGATTGGCCGGCCAACGACCCGGCGAGCCTCTGGATATCAGAACCACCGTCTGCTGTCGATGCCAAGGACCCGGTCGCTGCCACCGCCCCTTTTGTTCCCTCAGCGCAGGAGAACTCCAGAGTACCGATACAGTTTGAAAACCCTAGCTCAAGTAGTGTAGCTGCAAAACCTAATAGTTCGATTCAATCCAGCCATCAGAACCAGAATCAGAGACAGGGTTATATGTCGAGGGAATTGAACTTCTCAGAATACGCATTGGAGAACTCTGTTCGGAATGGCTGCAAGACAGAGTCTTGCGAGATTTTGAGCTTTGGGGAATCCAAAAGAAATTCCACTTGCGACAATTCTGTTTTGTTTTCGAGTAGTAACAATAATGTTAATGGCAATAGTCATCATCATAGTTCGAGTTTCGAGGATAAGAAGAAGCAGAAGCAAGGATCTCCGCATCCGAGAGGTAGCCATGAGGAGGGGATACTGTCATTTAGCTCAGCTGTGGTTCTGCCTTCTGGTTTGGTCAAGTCCGGTGGGCTGGATTCGGATCACTCTGATCTCGAAGCATCGATTAGGGAAGCTGATAGTAGTCGGGTGGTGGTGGCAGAGGTGGAGAAGAAGCCGCGGAAGCGTGGCCGCAAGCCTGCTAATGGTCGCGAAGAGCCGCTGAATCATGTTGAAGCAGAGCGGCAGCGGCGGGAGAAGCTCAATCAGAAGTTCTACGCCCTGAGGGCAGTGGTGCCCAATGTGTCCAAGATGGACAAGGCCTCCCTCCTTGGGGATGCCATATTATATATCAATGAGATTAAATCGAAGCTGCAGAATGCGGAATTTGATAGAGAGGGCTTGCGGGCGCAGATTGAAGCACTCAAGAAGGAATTAAGTGGGAGAGGCCCGCCACCATTGGAGCAGAATTTCAAGTTACCAAGTTCGAAAATGGATAATGGCAAGCTAAAGGGGGTTGAGATAGAGGTGAAAGTGCTAGGGTTGGAGACTGTGATAAGAATGCAATCAAGCATGAAAAACCATCCGGCCGCAAGGCTGATGGGGGCGCTAATGGAGCTGGACTTGGACTTGGTATGTGCAAGTGTTTCAGTTGTGAATGAGCTCATGATCCAACAGGCCACCGTGAAGATGACAACTCAAATATATTCCCAGGAGCAGCTGAAATTGGAGCTCATGGCAAAACTAGTGGAGCCTGCAAATGGCAGATGATGAAGTGTCCAATTCAACACTTAGCATGTATTCTCGGTCCAATTACACGGGTGATCCTCGTCATGTACAATGTATGTCTGTATAACATTAGTCTTCTTTGTAGAAAATCACAATAAGGTTTACTGACTTCTGATGTGCTGCTCCATTTTTGGGAGAGGTTTCAGAAAGGAGCAGATCAGGACTATGAGGTATGCGGTGTTTGCCCACAGCCCTTTTTTGATAGTTTCATCTGTTGTGCTACTAGATTTTTTTTCCCTTCTGTGTTGTTGTATATAAGCCATTAAATGTTTTTCTTGTTTGGAACACTAAATGCTTATTTTGTAGCATAATGGGATCAATCATGTATGCTGTAGTTGTTAATTTTAATAACTAAACGCCCAAGACGAGTGTATGATGCAGTTGGTCCTTGAATATGGGCATGTTCTACGACATGAGTTCAGGCTGATGAGTAATTGTGTTCTTGTCTCTTCCTGTCCTCAATATTGTTGTTCTTCATGCCGAGGGCTTCCGGACACACATTGTTGTCCGCATGTACGCTACTTCATTAATTGGACGGAGCATGGAACTTATGACTTGTGAGCTGTATATGACTTGAGAATGAAACGTATCAAGTTTGTCGACTTAAATGGTAAAGTCTTTCATGGTTGGCGGCTGTCCAGTTGAATTAATTTCTATTTTTAGAAATTGGATAAGATATGTTGCTTTTGCAATTCATAGATCCGATATGATGTTGCTATGGTGGGCGATGTTGTTGCACAAGCTGTTTTTCTCCAGGACACTCTTCTGCCGTATATTGTCTGTGATTCTCCCTTGTGATTTGTGAATGTAAGCTGTATAGGCTCTCTGCCTGGAGATGAGAGAACCATTATGCAATCACTGTTACTTGTTTTTTGTCTGATATTATCTCTTACAAAAGAGGTAGCCCAAAATAGGTCTGAATGGAGGAGTCGCTGACCCCAAATAGCTGAAAAAATGCGCTATTTAATTATGATTATGAATAGCTTATGAATAACTTATACATGTTCGCTACATTTATTTTTTTATTGGAGGTGGGTGGACTGCTTCTTTTGGTTGGTGGTTTTTAGTTTGCGAGTGAAACCGTGGATAATGTTCAATTGGTTGACTGCCATTTCCTGCATGGGCGTGAAAATCGTTTTAGTTTTTTATTGGATCATGAAGGTAAGTTTTGATAGCGTTGCGTAGAGCGGTTATGTAAGGAGTCTTAAATCATTATTACGTGAAGATCCAGGACGGAATCGGATGTCCTCTTTGAAGGTTCAACGGTATTGCATGATAAACCAGCGCGTTATATGATAAGTTTCACGTGCTATTTGCTTCTCCATTTGGATTTTGGACTCTCTAGATTTAGCAACTTATTTCCTTGTCCCACGGAATCTCATTTGATCAATTTACAGGTGTTGTCTTGCCATTTATATTTTATACTTGTATCATGTGGGTACAGAATCTAAGGTCTCTATCCATTCGATGCTCATGTTTCAGAAGCCTGGGTTTATAGATCCTATACGAGGCAAGTATATCGTGAAATAGATATTGCTGCTTGCATAGATTTTATTCCGTAAAACTGACATTTGCACCTGCCAAAAAGAGACGCCATATTTTCGTCTCTCGGTCATGGAATGCCATCATTCCAGCTCGCCGATATATCGGTATCGGACACAAACCGATATATCGGCGATATTTGGAAAAATGCCGATATATCGGTTTCGGACCGATATATCGGCCTTTTTTGAAAAAAAAATATTTTCTTTTAAAAAAAAAATTTTGAAATTTTTTTTTTTTTTGGGAAAAAAAAACTTTCATGTTTGTTTTCTATCCTTTTATGCATATTTTGAAATCTATTCTTTGTTTAAATTAGTATAACTCATTTTAGAAGTTAGATTTTGAAAATATATGATAAAAACTAGTTTTTGACGACCGATATTTTTTTACGCAATATCTCCGATATTTCGTCTCTTAGGCCGACCGATATTTTACCGATATCCGATACGACATTCCATGCTCTCGGTAAGCCATGGTTGGGGGCAGCTACAAGTTCCTTTTTCAGTACTTTGGTTTCAATGACGTCAACTATTGGAAAGCATGCGCAGGGATGTGCTTGCTGAATCAGCTGGTGAAGCTTCATAGGCCATTGTTGACCCTGCTGAATCAGCTGGTGAAACTTCACATGCCTTTGATCTTCAATGATCAACTGGACTATGGAGCCTTACCAGCTGCTCTGCTGGCCAAAGCTTCATTATATGTACTCACCTGGAAAGTGGAGAGATTAAAAGAGTAGAAATCAGAAGAATGCTTGATGACTTTGGGCGGAAAGTGGGAGAGCCTAAATTAAGGCCGTGATCATATTTATTATGATTTCTCGTTTTGAGACCACGATCATATTTAATTATGATTTCTCGTTTTGAGTCGCGATCGATTATTTCGTATCTACTAGTTTTAACGTGAAATAACTATGGCAATCGATCGTATCGGCGGTTACAGTTCGGCATTTTGCCGTTTTTCCTTAGAAGTTGCGTCATTTTTCTTCTGAAATTCTGAAAGAACTCTTTGGAGTTCTCCTATATATATTGTGAATGGAAAAATACAAAATTTACACATAAATGAATTAAAGTTCTTTTTTCTTCTCTCTTAGAAATCGAGTTTCAGTTAGTTTGATTTGAAGTGTATTTTTAAACTAATATTATAGTTCGTTATATCTTAAAAACGAAACGCCAGTGATTGCTTCAAGGACAACGTGTAGCATGCCTCGAACTGAATCTTTTTTATTTTTTCTTGTCGGGTTTATATTTTATGGAGTATTTTGGTGGTATTCTTGCTCTCTTATTTATAAATAATTTTTAATAATTTTAAAATAATATTTTTAAATAGTGAATTAGAGGAGAAAATGTATATGAAGCAGCTTGAAGGTTTTGTAGTTTTTTGTCAGAAAGGTATCTAAGTTAGTTAGATTTTTCTATGGGTTAAAATAAATTTTTAAATAATGACATCAAAAGTTTTATAGTGTTTTTTTTTAAATAATTTTGTTATGTGTATTTTTTATAAGTGTTTTTATTGGAAGTCTTTTGATAATTTTTTTTGTTATGTTGTGTTTGTATATGGATGATATTTTAATATTGGATAATAATGTAAAAGATAATAATAAGATTCAATGGGTAAAAATAAGGTAATATGTGACTTGGCGAGCACTATTTTAATATTATATGTTCATTCCCGTATTATAATGAGAGTGCTAGACTGTATATGAAACAGGTTGACGAAAGTTTTAATGAAGTCAAGGCTTAAATAGCATGGTATTGTTATGCAGATTATCTTGGAGACTGTCACCTATATGAGTGCCACTGAGGTAGTAGTTAAGGAGTGTAGGCTTGTTTTCTAATGTGCAACTCATGAAAAGATATAAGGTGCATGGCCGTAATGTGCTATTCCAATGAACTTGAAAAGGGAGTTACTTTATGTGTTACGTTTGTCAAAGTTCTTGCTTTAAGGTTTAAGTTCAAGATTTAGTTCACTTTGAACTTGTGAGAGTGGCGGCTTACCAAACTAGGTATAGGTTCAAACTCACAAGGTACTTATTATTGAAAACATAGAGTATTATTGCTCAATGTCTAATTCATGTAGTCATTTGCGTTCTATTATGTAGACTAGTTTAATAACAAGTCATGATGGAGATTATTGTAAAATGGTGACTTGAAATTAAAGAATGCATCCGCGATTGATCGCAGAGATGATCGCGATCGATCGCTGAAGAGACTGCGATCGATCATTCTTGCAACGATCGATCGTATTTACTGTAATTTCTACTTTTGAGTCATGATCGATCATTTTGGAATGATCGATCGTATCTACTGGTTTTAA